>OX104025.1:1053346-1653346 GCA_944470205.2 Schistosoma margrebowiei | reverse complement strand
GTAGTGTTACACTTAATAATCAGCCGGAGACAGTTTGCAATACAGCAAGTAGTTTAAAACACACGAACAATAAGCATGACACCACTCCACATACGGCTGATCACTCTGTTGATCTAGATGAGTCTACAGATCAGAAACCTTTGGATAAGATACGGACCTCAACTGACACCGAAAACCATAACGACATGACTAATCTCAGCTGTTTGTTCAGTAATGTACTAAAATGTGATTCGTGTAACAGTACACATACAACTAAACCTATACACTTGAAAATTTGTCCTCCTAAATATATTCCACAAGTAGACTTGAATGAACTTAAGTTCATCTCACAGAGACAACGAAAGACTCCAGCTCTGAAAATAAAGGGTGAAAAGACAAAACTCATGATACCGAATAGGGAAACACGTAAGATTGAACCCAACTGCTCTATAGGTATCCCAAGTACAGTTAACAGGTTCTCCCTGCTGCTATCGTATAACTTGTGTTCAACACCTCTAAGTTGCAAAATGGGTGATGGGCTTCAGCGTAGCAGGCATTCTTAAACGCAGACTAACGAAAACTACCAGAGAACTGGCCACCCAAGTCATCCCCTGAAGCCTAAAACCATAAATAAGAATGGTAATAATAGGTTTCTCACTCCACACCCCCCCTACATTTCCCTGGATCGCAACTGTAATTACTCTCAGAAAGGAAACTTTTCACACCCTTTAGTACCGACCCATCACATAACAACGGCTTCCATGTATAACAACAGTCGCAACTCCTCCCAGTTACACGTGGCAGACCCCTCTCACGCTAACGTAAATAGCCATAACAGGGGTTACGAGTCTAATCATCAAGACTATTTTGCAGATAACCATACCCTTCACAGTAGGCCTGTATAAGACTTTTTTAGAATAAAACCCCTAGTGACACCTCTGTTAAAGCATATAGCCTAGGTTATTTCAAACCACATGCAAACCATAAATTTGTTTCCTCCCTACAGTTTCCATCAAAGAGTACTCCCACCCTGTCCTCCTGAGTAAACTCCTCAATCAACTTCACTAGCTCACTCGATACAACTCCCACTAAGTATAGCTATCAAAATACCGAGCTAATGAAGAACATTCAATCCCTCACTTCAAACTCATCTCGCACCCGCGAGGGTTACGACGTTTTTATCCGAGACACCCTCACCCATTTTAACTTAGTAGGCCACTTGCTTAATATACGTCTTATCAACGCTCGATCGACCTGCAACAAAAAGACGGATTTAGCCCTGTTTGTATCTATATATCAACCATCACTTATTATGATATCTGAAGCATGGACTAACAGTAATATTTCCGATCTGAGTATATCTCTTGATAACTATTTCCAATATAGAAGCGACAGATTGAATGAACGAGGCGGAGGATGCCTTCCAGCATGGATTTCTTAGGTCCAGATCATGCGATACATGCCTAGTAGACCACCTGAATGATATAACTCTGAAACGAGACAGCGGACTACTTGTAACAGTCCTATTCCTAGACTTTAAGAAAGCCTTTGATAAGGTCTCACACAAAAGCCTACTCGTCAAACTTAAGTATTTCGGAATAAAAAACCCACTGTACTCATGGTTTGCTTCGTTCTTAACAGATGGTAAAGTACGATGAATGTCTCTCGTCCCCTAGACCAATCACCAGTGGAGTCATCCAGGGAAGCGTATTGTGTCCACTTTTTTGTCTTATGTATATAAACGATATATGTAACACCGTAGAATTTGGAAAACCATACTTATATGCTGATGATCTCAAAATAGTATACAGCTATAAGCCTGTGACACTAAACGAGAATGTATCCCAGATTCAAAAAACCCTCCCTTGGATACTGCTCCTTTGTCTTCTCTAATATGAATATCACAGACTAGATAAGAGTAGAGGATGTTCAAAGACGTTTTATACATCAGCTACTAGGATGTAACTCAAATCTCGATTACACAGATAGATGTAAGCATCCATCTTTAGAACCTTTATGGCACCGTAAGCTGAAAAACAATTTAATATTTCTCTACAAAGCGATATATGGGCTCTCTTTTCTAACCTCCTGCCAGACTATCACCCACGACTCAGCCTATAGACTTAGAAACGACGCATATACGCTACTTACCGTAAAACACCAAAAACAAATACGTTGTAAGTTTTTTACAGTACGGTATAGTTTATTGTGGAACAGGCTGTCAATGCCTATCCGTAACTGTGATACATTTACCAGATTCAAAAAGTTAATAACCCAATTTCTAGACTCCAAAGAGCTTCAATATTTCCTTGAGCTCCCACCCACCAATGAGTCCGTTTATTATGAACCGCATATTATCTAGACAGAACAAGAATATAACGAGCCTGACTGTTATTAATATGAACAAAACTAAGTTACAGAATATATGACTTATCCTTTCCTATTATTTATTGTTTATTAATCATGGCCTTATGCTCCTAACCCTAGCTTTCAGTTCCCAAATCTCTACAGGTTAAATGTACATTATTCTTCCTAAAAGTTATGCTTTTTTTCCTACTGCAAGTAGACAGATAGCTCAATCTTATGGATGCTGATCTACTAAGGCCGACCATTCAAAGTTCAAAATTTGGCCACAACGTCTTGTGAGTTTCTCAATGTTTTATTTGTCTTACCCTGAAATTTTTTCTACAATTTTATACCCTCTCATATCTTTTGATTTGCTATTAGTCCTTACTTCCTCAAACCATTAGTTATTTTCATAGCAGTGCGATATACTATGTGGACACCTAACCCATAAAACAGACTTTTCAACTATCTGATTTGCTTGTAATTCGGACCTAGTAGAGACAGTGTATTCCAACTATGGGCTTTGATTAAAGCAGTATTCATACTTGCCACAAACGTAAAAGAGCCTAACATCACAAAACGAGGGAGGGTGGCGTTACTGACCAACAAACATGATGGTGGGGAGATAAATTCAATCCACCCATGTCTGTAGGGCAGAACATTTTGTTTAATTACGGCTCCTTATGGTTTAGTGAGATGTCACAAACTTAAGGTTTTAATGCTGATTTATCATGCGAAATACCTCAATAAATTGTGTTACGAACGTTGAATTGGTTTCACTTCCTACCCAGTAATCCTATTACAAGCAAACTAGACAATTTGCTAATATACGAAGCCTATTCAAGACCCTTTGATACCTGGAAAAAATAGTACAAAAAAATGAAAGGGGATTTAATAGCTTCGACAAAGAAGGAAGATAGTCAATTTTATATCACAATACTGTTTCTAGCACTATATTTTATTTTACAACCACACATAATCCCATACTCTCAACTTCTTTCTGAATCGCCGACATTTGTCAGTTATATGTCCACTCATACCTTGTTAACACTTATTTTCTTTAACCTATTAAAATGCTCTTTCTTAACAAATACTTTAATAAAAGAAAATTAGACTGAGTAATCATACCTTAAACATTCCTTCATGAATATTATCTACTCTAGAATACCTTGTATTTATGAAATTAGTTTTGTTTTTTAATTAAATGGTGCCTTAATTTGTCGAAGTTTATGAAAACACCAGTTGTGGATGCGATTCATTCAAAAACTGGACGTTACGTATAATTGTCGACAAATTTCCCCTAACTACACGACGTAAGGGGGGAAAAGCGACATTTCCCCTTTATTTACGCTTTTCTTCCGCTTTATTTCCCCTTTCTGCCCCTTTATTTCCCATTTTTGTGTTGCTTGGGCTGCCTCTCATCCTTTCTTTTACTTGCTCCCCCTTTCATCCCCCCTTGTGATATGGAACGAAAGATTTCATTCTGCACCACCCTCAAAGCCTTAGACATTTCAAAGGACATAAGGTTGCGACATTTAGAAGCTCACACCTTCAATGAATCTATCCTTGACCATCAGTTGCACATTTGCAACGCAACTTTCATGAAGCGCGACAACTGTAATAATGACTAAAACCATCTACATTCATATCTTACAAATTATCAACCCAGCTATGTAATTTACTACAGTGGATATTGTATCAATTTGATCTTGCCTGTAAACTGGCATGCCTCATGTAACAAACTGTTATTTGAGAATAAATTATTATTATTATTATTATTATTATTATTATTATTATTATTACATCCAAGGAGTAGACTATGACTCAGGGTGTTGACTGATTCTGGTAAACTATTCAGGACACTATCTTCAACTTTATTATTTGTTAGGGTATCCAAAGCATATATAATACAGCCACCTCCTCGCTTAGTTTCTCTGTCACAGCCATAGATTCGACAGTTCTGGATATTTAATTCTGAATCACATACTGCTTGAGAGCACTATGTTTCAGCGATTATTATGAAAGAAGGCTTGGCTAGAAAAGCTAATGTTCTCAAGGCTAAAATTGTGTTCAGAAGTGAACGTGCATTGATAAGTAATAAGTTTAAAAAGGGAGTATGGAGTGTAATAAAAACCGAGAGTTTCCTTATTGACGTTATGTATTTCGGAATTACATAAACTGTGATTAATTATTTTTGCCTGATCGTATGAGCTATCGCTTAAGCAAACTGTATTGCTATTGGAACCAGGGATTTCTGAAGGCCAATAAAACCATTATTTTGATAAAGTGGATTAGTTTGTTGAACTAGACTAGTACAGTCTCATTTTTATTTGGTAGGGTCATCGTAATATTTTTGTTATTGGGTCTAGAACCAGGAGGTTCTGTACTTACATTTTTCTTACGTGACATAGGTTTTTTAATCTTGACATTGTTTTTAAGAGTTCTAGCATTAGAATTAAGTACTTGCTAATGGGCTTCTAATGGTAGACTGTTTAACATCGGATTAGTGTCGTCATTAGATGTACATTGGTTATCAGATGTCACTACAGGCATAACAGGCAAATTACTACTCTTCTTCAAACGTACCAGGTAATGTCCTAGCCTCGAATAACACAAAGGCAAAGAACGTCACATCACATCTCTTAACTTGATTCAAACTCTTCCAGTAACAACAGAGAAATTCCAAGATATACTCACGGAATTTCCAAACTTAATTAGACCAAACCCACAAGCTTTCAAAGACAAACTAAAAAGAAGTCATACTATGAAAACCGGAGTTGCACCTGCGTTTGCAAAACCCAGGAGACTAGCACCAAATAAGCTCAAAATCGCCAGAGCCCAATTTGACTGTATGCTACAACTGAGTGTTATCCGTCACTCTGATAGTCAATGGGCATCCTCTTTGCATATGGTACCAAAGAAGAATGAAGGTAACCGGCGACCATGCGGGGATTACTGAGCTCTCAACCAGTAAACCGTACCAGACAGGTACACATTACCGCATATCCAAGATTTCACAAACGGTTCAGAGGGTATGATAACAGAGACTATTACCAAAGATGTCAACAACTCAACTTAGAACCTATTTGGATCAGACGTATCAAATTAAATCTTGTCTTTATCTACCGGCTTATTAACGGTATTTCCTGCTTATCGGTATCCACCCTTTCATACCTTATAATATCATCCCACAATCTACGCAATAAGGAGAACATTCTAGCGATTCCAAGAACGTACATCAGAATTTTTTCCTTATTCGCTACTCAACCATGTGGAACAGACTGCCAATGAACCTCCGTTGCAGTGAAACTACAACCCGGTTCAAAAGTCTCCTTGATGATTTTTTTTCCGAGAGTGGATTATGTCACCTATTGAATATCAATGTATTCAATAATGATTTATACAAACAAGGTCCGTCATCTATTTAATTGCTTGAAAAGCAAAATAAAAACTTTAAATCTTTTCACGTCTATTTTGTTTTATTTCTCTTTATCTTAATATATGAAGTCTGCATATGTTCGTGTTTATCATTATTACCGTTATCAATATCATTATTAGTTCCCCGACACGTTAGATATTCTCTTTATCTCTTCTTATCCTTCCAAACATAATTAACTTCAGATTGTCCTTTGGAATCAATTTTGACTTTCATAGCATCAATCTTAATTATTATTGCACAAATATTTATACTAATATCCGGTTTCATTCTGTATACTATTACATAAATCTAAATGTATTCATCCGAGTGCTTTAAAGGATTTTTTATTTTTTTAATTTGTTTCAATTGCTGGTTTCCTTCTGAGGTTGATATTCATTACACAATTATTATTCTTATCATGGAAGAACCTTTTCACTAGGTGTTCACTTCTTTTCTTTCCCTCTGAATAAATATTATTCTTAAGATTACAAAGTTTGTAATTAAAACAATAACTTGTGTTACATTTAAATTAACTTCTCAGATTCGTTTTATCTTCACTATGCATATATGACTCATACATAGTGATATTTTATTATCCTTTTCACTTAATTGTGACTTTCATAGCATCACTCTAAACCATAACTGCACAAACATTTATTCTAGCGTCATATCTTACTACAATGATAAATTATTTTATCTTAATTATTTTTTGTTACTAATTTAACGATACACACATAGTCGTTTATTCTTGTTCTGTGTTCATAAACATGCCTATTAGACTGTTTGCGTATTTCACGTCTCCTTTATTTCTATTCCCTTATTTTCTCCATTTCCTTCTTTAAACTCAATTCAATATTCTTATCAATTACAAAGACCCGATTTATTATTATCTATATTCTACTATTATTATTACACTTGTTGGTAGAACATGCTGGCGAAGACACTCATGGAGAAAATACGGTTGTTCGCCAAAAGGCAGACTTCCACTCGAGAACAACTGTACTATTATTATTCTAAAAACTTTTTAAAATATGGCAAGTATAATGTTAACATTATTGAAAATTGTGTATTATTGCATTTTCTGAAGAAACCCGAAATGGTTACTTCACAACACTTATGTACCCATAAGATGTTTGTGAATAATAATAATAATAATAATAATAATAATAATAATAATAATAATAATAATAATAATTACTAAATTTGAATTAGTTAGGGCATATCACAATACGAACATCTGTCAAAACTGACGCACAGTGTTCGGCTGCGGAACAGGTTTTCGGAACAACTTTGAGACTGCCAGATGAATTTATTAACCCTAATACTAACAGTCAGAAACATAATTTAGAAAATTACTTAGATCAACTACGGAACCATATGTCAAAATTTAAGCCAATTACTACTAGTGAACAATCCCGCGCTATATATAAACCTAAAGATCTAAGCAATTGCACGCACGTCTGGATAAGATGTGACAAAATAAAAGCACCGCTTATTCCTCCATTTGAAAGTCATTTCAAAGTCGTCTCAAGAAAATCTAAATATTTCATGATTGTGCAGTGACTCACATTTATCACGAGAACACGACTGGTTTAATAAAAACAATTATTATTATAACCAACTGTACCAGTGACTGTTTTAATGTGCTTTTGTTTAACTGTGCTAAAAAGCATCCATTATTCACACACTTTGATTGTGACTTCGCGCGAATTCGGTTACGTTCTGTAACCAAGCTTGTATCCTGGCACGATCTCGGTATCCTTTCGATACCATGAGATCGCCAGCAAATATATCTCGACTTGGTCCATTAACTGCCTCCTGATATTTGGCCTCCAGGGGATTTTATGTAGTCATTCGACGCGCGTTTTTTGATAGCGGTGTTCAAAGTCAACCAAGACTCGACCCCCAGTACAATAGAAAATCAAGGAAACACCGACTCCGTGAGTGTTGATAGGTTAAAATCGTCGTGTCGCGATCATATACCACCATATGTGTTGTTAGACCGTTTAACTGAAGAAAAATTATGTAATCGAAATGTAAAATCGCTGAGTTTTCACAAATGACTAAAACGGTTAGCTGGGCACATCCGATTAGTCAGTTCTGGATATTAATATTTTTGACTGCATAATATAATCTAACAACGTATCTAATAAGGTTCTGCGTTTATTTGAAAATTACATTTTTTCTTCATACCGTCTAACCTATCTTATTCCATTCACAAAAAAATTTCAAAAACAGAAGTTTTTGATATTATGCTATCCAGAACTCCCCAGATCTTTTACTTATGTCAACTTTTTTGAGTACTGGATACATAAGCTAGGTATTTCTTAACAATTGCTGAGTAATATTAACCAAAATCATAAAAAGGGTAGACAAGTAAAAAAAGTTGGAGAGAAGCATGTAACAAACTCCCTGTGAGTATGTGTGCACAAAGTGACCACCCGCTAGACACCTGCAGCAGGCCTGTATGTGACCATATCGACCTTAAAAACGTTGATATAAACTCCAATACTCTCACCACTGGTAGACCTAGAAGCAGCCAAACAGAACTTAGCCTCACGCAAACTATTCAAGACCTATAACCGTACAAATATTTAATCAGTGTTCCGAAAAATCCCGATCTGGAAATTATAAAAAGCACTGAAAATGTAATTGACCAAATATCAACCGAAGTGTTGAAAAGACTTCAGTGTATGCAGAATGTCACTGTGTATAATAAAGCTGACGCGGTGTGAAAACCTGTATGCCACAGGTATTTTGTTCGTTCTTGACTTTTCTACTCGCCTTCTATGTCCTCTAATGTGTCCCGATCTAGTGGGAAGAAACAGAGAGAATAAGTTAGGTCCGATATCATCTCTCAGTATTCTGTACATCAAAATTAGATCTCCCCTTAGTCTGCAATAGGACAGAGTAAAGAGGTTCAGTTTTTCAAGCCGCTCTTTGCATGATAAAACCCGGAGTTCCGGAATTGAACGGGTAGCTGCACTCTGCACTTTTTCTAGTATGTCCGAGTCACCTTTTAAACAAGGGCTAGCAGCCTGAGCGCAGTTCTCTAGCTTAGTTCTCACTAAGGATGTGTATAATGTGGTGAACATGGTAGTATCTAACTTAGTGAATGTCCTTTTTAAATCCCAGCGGTTTCAAAACCCCTTGGCTGCGACCTCCTGGCAATGGGCCGTCGTCTTAAGATCATTACTCACTGTCACCCCTAGATCCTTATGAGACCGGACTACGGGTAATGACACATCCCCTATGTTGTACTTATTAACCTTTGAATCCCCCAAGTGCATGTAGACACACGTTTCCACGTTGATAGGCATCAGCCACTCTTTAGACCGGTTTATCATATTAACTAAGTCTGCCTGAAGAGTAAATGAATCTTTGTCTCCAGTTATTAATCGCCAAATTTTTACATCGTCAGCGTATAATAACATTGGAGACTGTACTATACTTGTAAGATCATTAACGTTCATTATAAAAAGTAAAGGACCTAGGACGGAACCTTGGGGTACTCCACTAAGTGCTGATCTCCAGATGGAGCACTTGGAATTTATTCTTACTTTTTGTCTGCGACCTACTAGGAAATCTTTAATCCATTTTAAAAGAGGTCCGGAAATACCAAGGTTCTCCAACTTTAATAGCAGTCTTTTAGCAGGCACCTTGTCAAATGCCTTACTGAAGTCTATGTAAACGACATCCACTGAGTTTCAGTTGTCTAGCGCATTAATCAAGAACTCCCTTGCTATAAGGAGGTTCGTTGTATAGGATATACCCTTTCTAAAACCATGCTGTACCATGTTCAGCAAGTTATTGGTTTCCATAAATGCCGTTATAGTCCGTTTGATTATTCTTTCCGGTATTTTATTTACCACACTGGTGAGGCTTACGGGTCTGTAATTCGATGGAACTTGTCGTGGACCTGTTTTATGTATGAGAGCGACGATTGCGTCCTTCCAGTTCATAGGTAACACACCTTGGTCAAGTAACATATTGAATATCACAGTCAGTGGGGCCGCGATATATTGGGCAATCTCTCCCAAGATTTTGGGGTGTAGTTCATCTGGTCCTGTTGACTTCTCCATATTTAGGGTGCTAAGAGCCTTAAGCACATCGTTTTGGTCGAAGTCCACGGTGAACAGCTGGTTTGTTGACTCTGTATTTGGGTCTGGTTCTTTCTCTAGAGGAGGTTCTTGAGTGAAAACTGCCCCAAAATATTTAGCCACAGCCTCTGCTTTTTCCTGATCTTTCTCCATCATTTCAGATTCACTTCCTACTTTAATTAGGTTGGGAATCTAATGATGAATCCTTGTTCTTTAGTTTATGTACGAGAATATCCTCTTGGGCTGCTTGAGTGCAGATTGTGCCAGCTGCATTTCAAATTTTCTTTGCGCTTCCCGAATTTTAGTTATACACTCGTTTCTTATCGATCTGTAACGTTCCAGCGTACCTGCTGTGCCAAGGCGGATGGCAACATCCCAGCATTTCTTCTTTTGTCTTAGTAAGCGTCGAATATCCCGCCCTATCCAGGGATGTCCGTGCTTCTTTTTCTTTGGGACAGTCCAGGGTATGTATGGTTGAGTTACCTGATTGTATAACTGCCTGAAATAGAGTCCATGCCTCTTGTACTGATGCCTTTGAGTCGATTTTCCGGTTTTCAGCCGATGCTGCGGAATTAATTGCCTGCATAACTGCCTTCCATATGTTGAGACGGGCCGGTGCAACTGTTTGACAGGCAATCTCAGCCATCAATTTGAGTTAGATGACTGCATGGTCACTTCTCCCAAGTGGTGGGAGAAAATCCATTTGACCAACGTCATCACCGTGTGTGAAAACTAAATTTAAAAGAGAGGAAGAGTTTCTCAAGTCGTATCTTGTGGGATCTCTAATGTGTTGGAATAATGCTAGTCCAATCGAGGTTCCTAACAGTTTGCAGTCAAACGACGATATGGATGACCCTATTTCTAAGTTAACCCAGTTTATATGTGGTGCATTAAAGTCACCTACTACAAGACGTTTACCGTTGTTACACCAGGACTTAAGTTTGCTTAAGAGAAAATCATCTACTATACATTCTGAACTGCGGTATACTACAACTACTTCAATATCTTGCCTTCGGCATTTCAACTTACATCTCACCAGTTCACATGTCCCTGAAACATGTGCTATTGTCTCAGCTAATCTTATGGTTAGGGTACATTTCGTGTACAGAATAACCCCGCCTCCCCTACTGTATAATCTATCAGCCCTACTGGTTATGAAAACAATAAACTGGATTTCACTATCTAATACTTCTGACGTTAACCAAGTTTCCGAGACAGCAATAACGTCCGATTTTTCTTTAAACACCACTGACTTAAGCACCGCCATTTGATTTAGTAGGCTGCGAGCGTTTTTGTAGCATACCTTTAAGTCTGTGGAGAGCTTTCCCTTGCCACCCAGAGTTGCTTGAGGATCGTTTTGCTCCGAACGTTTTGGCGACGTTCATTTATTTCCGCTTCTGTATCTCGTCTCTTAATACGATCAGCTAGGCTGAGATCCTCACGAACATATATTCCGGATCCTATCAGTTTACGTGATTTACATAGAATCAGGTTCCTTTCTTCTACCGTGTTGAATGTAACTCTCAGGAGGCGGTTTTTCTGAGGACTTTCGGAATTCACTTATTTTCCTATTCTATAAAGCTTACAAATACTGACTCCTGAAACTGTATCTGGGACTAGTTTACTTAATGATGTCTTAATAAGAATGAGATCAAATTCAAATCTCGCCTCCGGTTCTTTATCTGAAGATTCTCTTATCTTATGAAAAATGACTGATCTCTCAGAGAGATCTGTCTTGTCACGCAGGGAGGATGTTTCTTCTGATAACATCCCATCCAATGCCTTGTTGACCAGCTCAGTTTAGCCCACAGTCTTTTTCTTCCCATTTATTTTTCTTCTTACTGAAGTCCATTTGTCACCACTCAGGACAGCCACACCTGGACTACGTGGAACGGTGAGTTTTATTCGGATCTTCTATTTCGACTAGAAGTGTATGACTGCCGATGTCAATATCAAGCTGCACTTCATTCCTTGTTAATGTCAACGGAGATTTCACGTTTCCGTCAACCCCAGTCAGCTGTTTAACGGGTCCGGTAGCGGTCTCACTACACTGACACATTCTTCTCCGTCAGTGCTTCCGCCATCTTTTTTCTTGCAGGCCAAAGCCAATAGGTTCATAGCTTCCTGAATTAGTACCTTTTTATCCTTACAGCAGAACTTACAAAGCCAATGTGAGTTAGGCTTCGAGCATCTTTTGTAAGCCTTCGGACTTAGGCGTGTACACATTTCGTGGTACCACGTTTCACAATCGTCACATTGCATTCCCTCCTCCACGGGGAACAAACAATTTGGTTGTCCACACTTGTGAGTCTTACCAACCATTGTAATTCGATTTAAGAGGTTTAAAATACACAAAATGATCACAATGTGAACATAAGTGTTAGTCAGAAGTAAAAAAAGGTACTCAGGACAAAATGTAGCAAAAAATTTCAAACTTTAACCGAAGTACTTTAACTTAACGTAGACCAAGAATGCTTCTTGGTGCAATAAGTACCCAAAGCAAGTATAATCACAACAAGTACAAAATTCACTTCCCTTTTTGAAACGAGCGCCTTATGTGGATTGAAACGAGCACCTTACGTGGACTAAGATTGCCCACCGCACACAAGGGAGCCATAACGTTGGCCTATTTGGGAACCCACCTACTGATTCTAGATACTATCTAAGTGTTATGAACGGGGAATTAGGAAGCCCAGACAATCACGTAAGCTATTTTCTTGGGACGTTATTGCATTTCATTTAAACCCTGTAAAACACTAATACTTATTTTTGTCCCTATCTTATTCTATATAACACGAGCTTTCGTTCTGTGTATCACTCACTAGCATACTCTTTTTGGTTCCGAAAATATTGTAATTTAAACATAATATTTTGCACTGTATTTTCTACCTCAATTCCCTGTTTCGGGCATCACTGTATTTTTCCAAATTATTGTACGTCGTAGCCAAGATATTCACTTATTTATTCATGTACATTTTTGTACTAATCCGAATTCAGATAATTCAGAGTTCAGTGTTCCAACTGTCGTGTCTTCTCTCACTTGCGTGCTTGCCAACCAATCAGGTTCTAGAATAGTTATCTCTCCACCCCATCTCGAACTCACGCGTGATAGACTTCAAGGTTAAGCCGCTCACCCTATCGCGTCAAGGTCATAGTTAAATCTAGACAGATCAAGGTGAAGTCATAACAAGTATCACGGGGTAAAGCGATTTAAGGTCATAACACTAAGTCAGGCCAATCAATACAACTCTTTAATCTGCCCTAATTCGACATATACACCATCCCATCCTTTTTATCTCCTCCACTCAACAGTGCTGTTATGGGGTCTTAAAGTGTTGAGGGCAAGAATCACACTTTTTGAGAATTACTGGCAACCAACATCGTATGCAAAGGGGATTTTGTGAACAAAAACGCAGGCCCTACACTCACTTGAACCTCTGCCTTGCTGAATGCTTGACCGCGAGCTTAGCCAACAGATCACGTCAGACCGTGAGGGGAATGACTAAAATATTTCCTTACACCGATTAATCATCCATAATACTATTGGGTAATAGGACTTACACACTTCTAAGGTGCAGACCAATTCGTTACCCCAATGAATCGACGAAATATTGCTTCAATATATCATGAATACTTACATCAAACCAGAAACGAGTATTTGTCACAAATGTACTTGATCCTCGTATCCTAGATAATTTTTTCTTCCTTAACCGTATATTATTTGCCGTTTTGTGGAGTATTCTTATGCACCCTTCGTTACGTACCAGGTTAAAAAAGGCGGTCACTATAGGCTCATGGTCACACGTTTGATCGGGTTTGACCGAGTCCAACTTCTAGCAAGTTTACACTTTTACATATATGCATTATAAAAGAGTATTTTTTTGTTTTCGTGCGTTTTCGTGCACAAGATAAATACACTATGTCTATTTCCCTCTAGAATACCAATCCGTTCTGAAGGTCAATCACTTACGTGAAACCGAACAATTATCAATTATATTCATGTATTTCCATTTTGTATCTCATTATTTTATGCAGGCAGGGGAACAATTCTTCAAGTTTTATTGGTTTTCACCATTACCTTTGAAGTATATTCTTCTTTACCTTTTACATGAGGGCGACTCAAGAGGCAGGTGAGTAAACACCTGATAGCCAGTCTGAGCATGGAAAAATCGTACCTCACGAACATGGTGTTGTGTAGTTCGCTCGCGGACGTTCCTAAGATGTTTTTGTTCTACATTCTCACATTCTCTTGCGAGCCCGTAGCAAACCGTCAGCTGTAATTGTAGAAAAAATCACATGCTACAAAGCAAGATGACAAGCGAGAAAATGAAGAGACATCCATGATTGTTGACGAAGTTGGTTGTCAGTGATCGGAAGTCAAACAGTGAGAGTTGATAATTTTCCCTTGGGCTAAGAAAACAGAACTAAGGTGTTTTTGATAGATAGGCTAATAGAATCGACGTTCGTACGGAAGTCGATTCCAGAAAGGAACTAATGTAACAGCTTAGGTTGGTTGGTTAAGAGTTCACTTCAAACAACCAAGCATATATCAAAATAGTATAGTTCAAGTATTCATTCGCTTCCTTATTTTGTATAGGCGTTATGTTTCCTATTATCTTATATTGAATAATGAGAGGCTTTGTTTGTTTGAACAAATAATCCCACGCTCCACTGTGACTGCGCGAAGATCTAAATAAAGACCTATTCACTACCTGTCTAGTTTCTTCTATCAGTAGCACGAGGGTTATCTAAAGGCACGAAACATGTACGTCTTCAGTTTTACCTACTTTTAAGTAAATCCAGAACAACAATTGAGGTTGCTTCCAAGTTCGGTTAATTCTTTTGATGTCCCTCCTTAATCGCTGGTAGGATATGTCCTTCGGTTAGCCACTTTAACTTTCTCCTTCAGGACACTGAGTTAGGGCTAGTCTGGCGATGTAGTTTGATTATCCCCTCACGCCCAACATATTTACTTAACTTCCTCTTCAGATAGAAATTCGTTTGCTCCTTGACATAGTAGGTTGTTGTTAATGCTATCACGTTGATCAATCTAAAGTATCTTGTGTAGGTAATAAATTTTACATGCTCCTACTTTTTGAAGGCGGTTTTAGTAGTTCTTCAAGTTTCAACTTTTTGGAATAAAATTAATTGTCTCGACGTTTGTGCTGAAAGTTGTTCACCAATAATGCTCCCTCAGTATTTCGATTTGACTATTTATTGTAAATCTATTATGGTAATGACTGGTAGCTGAACCCAAACCGAATCCGAGCTGCTGAACAACTTATTCGAAATTCCTAGGTTCCAACAGAATAAATTTCACGGCATATCATCTTTGAGCCGATGGGATGATAGCATGTTGCCACCATCAGTTAAGTGCTACCCTAATATCACACTCAAACCCCATTTAGTGAACAGAGTTCCGGACATTAGTTGTGTCGGGAATAAGAACAGCTGACAAAACTGACTCAAAGTATTCAGCAGCAGATCTAGCCTTCTCTGCGACTTTAAGGTTACTAGGCGAGTTCATCAATACTTGTACTGAAAATAGCAAGCTTATTCTAGGACGTTATATCAAACAACTACATTAGCGTGTGTTCAACTTAAACCGGTAAACACACGTGAGTTGTCGTGAGCCACTTACGTGCTCTAGGTCTTAAGCACTTGCACGCACAGATGGATAAGATATGGAGACAAAATGAACCATCTTATGTGGTATTAAACCGCTTGCCTGACAAAATAATTACACAGCTCAAAAATATAAACGATATCTCTTCACGTTTGCTTTCAAATGTTAGATGGGCAATATAGATTATTCAACGAGGTGTGTCTACATTTCGTGCTTAGTCATAAAGATTAGGCACATATGTAAAGAAATTTTGATTTCTTTTAAAGTGTTTCGTACATTTAAACAATGAAAACAAAAAGGTGTGTTTTTTGTATGCCGTAACCCCGTTCTTTTTCAAGGGGACAAAATTATAGTAGCTTTAATCAGTACCTTACTTGCTCTACCTCGGATCTTCTACAAAACATATCCGGCTGAGATTAGTGATCTATTCCGGCTACGTCTGAGGAAATAGCCTTTTGTCCAGATTTTCATAATAAAAGGAGAAAATAGAGAGATAATTGAATGCAAGCACTAAAAAGATCAAAACATTTATGTAGGACCCAGCATTTCTGAACTGTCAATGTGCAACTCCTTCTGTAACTCATCATTTTTTACGAACAGTGGAGCTGCTCTTTGGTTCCAGCTGACTTCGTCTATTTATTAAAAGAGAGTTTCCTTATTTTTGACTATAGGATAGTTAAAAAGGCAGGTGGGTAAACACTTGACAGACGGACAGAGCACTGATAAATCCTACCTCACCAACATTGTGTTGGGTAGCCCAATCATGGCTCTTCTTTAGACTTCCTTAATATTACCCCGAAATTCAAATCAGTGAGAGTGGAACGCAGCTCTACTGATGGTCAAACCTTGAATGAATGAGTAGTCAAAAAAGACGCTTGTATATTCAAAAAGACCACAAACTCACAGCTGCTACAGCACAATTTACTGGCCAACAAATCCAGTCCGTGGAACCATGATAAAAATTATTAGATAATTACCTCGATTGACCATTTTTCCCAACATACGTCTCGAAATGCTCATCAAAACAACGAGCAGCTACATACTGGACAAGATTAGGGTTATAAAAGTTCAGGATATGGAAAAAAAGAGTTGGATGTTTATTCAATCCTGCAATGATGTTAATATCTCATCTTTCTTGGTATCCACTGCTTAAGATCATACTTTTCGACCTGAAGAACAGGATTTTGTGGAATTTCCTGCACACTTCAATCGCTTAAGAGAATAAAATTCTTCTGAGAACCTTTCATGCGACTTTCACCAAACTCGGCATGCCTGGTCACATCCGTATATTATTGTCTATCCTGAGAGAATAAATGCCAAGTACTGTTCTCCAAATCGTCAGTACAAACGTGATGGTTGACTTTGATGTAAGAGGTGTTCGTCCGAACTGTGTCGTATAACTGGTAAGGGTTACATTAAGATAATTTCAGCTACCATTTTGTGAGTTTCTGCACAGTGCAGTCTTTTTATTATGGAGATGGAAAGGAGTCTCAGACGAGATGCATATTGTTAGGGTGACATGTTTTACAAGTGTTTGGCTGCTGTGTGGCTGAGATAGTTTCGGCTTGATCACTAGGCCACAGTCTGCACTATCCCATGCGCAACACTTCACCTGTGATGACGAAAGTGACAATGATAAAGACCTTTCCATATTGGGATAAAAAATTCACTTTCTTTATGAAAAACTGTAAGCACTATGGAGCCAGCCGAAAAAAACGACGAAGAAACATGAAACTGGACAGATTTCAAAAAGAAAACTAAACAATTTAATCTAAAAGCTCGGAAAACATTGTTTTAACGAACATTATTACTTTTGTTGCATCTGAATATTGGAAAAGTTTGAAAAGTTCAGATAGCGTAGAACAATATGTTCCATTCTTAACCATGATCCTATAATCTGAATCATGATTTCAGGGTTCTGATAAATTATTATTTCTTTTTTGCAATGCCGAAATTGAATCTTTTGTCTATTGAATATTGTTCCGCTAACTCATTATTCAACTTGTGCGTCACTTACCTAATAATTGTGTGCTTGTCTGGCTAGTAATCGTTATTGAAGTATTTGCTTAGACAAAACTTTAGTTTATGATGGCTATTATATAGTATTTGTATTTTTGTTATTGTCATTACCATATGGTACAATATACATAAAGCGCATAAGCATTCCCTAAATACATCAATATGTTGGGTATTTAGTTTAGTTATGGAGTGGAAGAGGCTCAAAAATAACATGTGGATATGTTTATAGCATTTGCTCACTTTAATGTCTTTCGTCTTGGTCATCTAGTTGGAAATTTTTTTAGAACTCAACGCAACTCCTACTCCTTAAGAGTTGTCAAATGCTGGATTTTGCTGCCGACCGAGCATTCTAGGCGACTTCCCAGGAGTCCTTTAAAAGAAAACTTGATCTATTCTTAAGGTCTAAGGATAACAGCTTATTATGATTTACCAATTTATTCTGTTTCTTCTATTATCATTAATGTACCTAGGTTCCTGCCTGGAGGTATTGGTGATTCACTGCTACTAGATACGGAAGACCGTTAAGCGAAAGATCCTTCTCTTCCGTCCACAACCATTTGAAGCATTTGAATAACGGCCGTTTTAGTCAAACCAATTAAGATGTGCACTTATGTTTTGTTTATGTCAAATGCGTCTGATGGAGCTTGGCTTTATCAGGTCATTGTCTGTTCAAAGTCAGTGACTCGGCATTGTTAAAAGGAAAAAAAATGGTTTGAGTCAGTGATCAGATTGTTTTGGTTTTGACGTGCTTTGCTAGTTTTGTTTTTGTAACTATGGTGTGAAAGTTAATATTCTAGCTGACATTTTCGTGTGGCTGAATGCGGATTATACTGGGACGAGAAATTGAACGAATGTGTTTAATAAGCGGACAACAGTGGTTGTGCAATGTAATCCCAAGTTATTGTTACCTAACTTCAACACATTAATCCTACATTGCTTGAACTTTATTTTGACCGAGACCAGCTAGGTAAAAACGTTAATAAGATGTACAGCAACTCACCTTTGGGTCAGTGGTTTATGTACATCATCTGTTAGTCGGTTATATATTGCACTCAAATCCTATATACTACCGTTCAAGCAATGTGGTGGTATCTATAGCGCCACCAAATGCCCAGGTACTGCTGACAGTGGGGAGAGTCAGCTCTTCCTGTCGAAGTGTCTCACATGGCCACGCGTATACAGCCTCTGCCAGGGAAGTCCTTCTCGTGGCGGGGGTGTTGTTTACGAAATCGAGAGGACAAAAAACGCATGTCCTCTGCTTTAATCAGGTTGGTGGACACGGAGAACCTACCCAGGGGAGTTGGAAAACCCTGATTTTTAACAATTGATGCACATGGGCTCCACGATCCTGACGGAAAAAATGGTGTATGGACCAATTTTTGGCCTCTCGGTAACATGGGACTGCATCTCCTTAAGATGGTCCACTGCCTTGTGGATCACACCTTTAGGTCGAAGGTTCCGGGTGTGGTCCTTTAAGAAAGCCACCTGCTTCGGTTTGGCCACTCAGACAGTATCATAACCCTTACACAAATCGAATGTCAGTCAGCTACAACGTAGGACCAGGCACATATGTGCATCGGTCCAGGTTGCCATACCGCATCAGCACAAGATGAACACCGGATTCATAGCAATGGTTAGGTCAAAGGTGGTAATATATAAGAGAAAGATTGCATATATATTACAAGAAGAAAGAATTGGTTCGTAGAAAGAAAGATATGAAGTGATTTTAATCTCCTAGTTTAAGGGAAGACAGGGAGTGTATACACCGACGCCATTGTGATCGATTCTGAACCATGTCACCAAGAGTTTCCAACCATTGGTTATGATATTCACGCGGACCCCAACCAAGTAGTCTGCATCTACCAACATGGCTCAGACTAGAAGTTAGTGACTTCAAGCACTGATGCCACGTTTTGGTTTGGCCGCCCCTAATTCTCTTCCAACCATCTCCAATACCGGATAGCATTGCACGTCGTGGTAATCGGTATTCGGGCATACGTAACACGTGGCCCAACCATCTCAGTCGATGAAGATTCACAACCTCATCAACTGACTTACCATTATTCCCTAATACCCTGCGTTTAACCTCACTATTACTTACCCGGTGATCCTGGCAGACGCCAGCAATATTTCTAAGTCATCTGTGGTCAAATACTAATAGCTTACGAGTGTCTTCTACTCTTAATGGCCATGTTTCGCTGCCGTAAAGTAAAACAGAACGGACTGCCGTGCAGTATACTCGTCCTTTTATTGACAGACGGATATCTCGCCTTCGTCAAAGGTGACGTAAGTTGGCAAAAGCCAAACAAGCTTTCGAATCCGTGCTGAGATTTCGTCGGATACCAACCCATTAGGGCTGATCAGACTTCCAAGATAAGTGAAGTTGTCAACGCGTTCGACTACTTCACTCCCTATCCTTAGTTCAGGTGTTTACGCAGACCAGTCCTGAAGCAACAACTTGCATTTCGAGGGAGAGAAGCGCATTCCAAACATTCTGGCATTGTTGCTTAGTGCTACCAGAAGACTTTGCGTTTTGTCAGCGTCTTGATCAAACAGGACTATATCATCTGCGTATTCTAAGTCGATAAGTCGACCTCCTGGATGGAGATCAATACCCGAGAACTCAGTCAACGAGAAAGTTATTTCCATCAGTAGATCTATGATGAAGTTAAACAAAAATGGGGAAAGTGAACAGCCTTGACGGACACAACTTGAGGTTGCAAAAGTAGATGACAGTTCGCCATAAGCTCTGACTCAACTAGTAGTGTTTGAGTAAAGAGCCTTCACAAAGTTCATGTACTTCTGGGGTACGCCTTTCAATGACAAACACTGCCACAGAATCTCGCAGTCTACCGAGTCAAATGCTGCTTTTAAGTCGAGAAAGACCACCATTGTCGGACGCCGTTAAGTATGCCCGTGTTCTAGAATCTGACGAATGGTGAATATGTGGTCGATGCAGCCACGACCCGGTCTGAAGCCAGCTTGAGTCTCTCGTGTTTGCTTAGCTAGGCGTCTGATAATTATCGAAGCCAGTATTTCCGATATTATATTAGTTAAACTAATCCCTCTGTGGTTATCACTGGATGATTTTGACCCTTTCTTATATATTGGGACGATAAGTGATTGCGACCGGTCAGATGGAATAACATCTAACACCCAGATCTTAGTTAAAATATTAAACAACCTAATCGCCAAAATTGAACCATCATCCTTAAAGACCTCTGAAGCCAGTCTATCTGGACCAGCTGCCCTTACTCGTTTCAGAATAACTATAGCCTTTTGAATTTCATCAAGAGTTGGGGGACCTACTTCAATGTTCCATTCACATTGTCTGGGAATAGAGGGTAGTTGTAGAGTAGCTGAAGGCCAGTTGAACTGTTCTCTGAAATGTTCCGCCCATCGTTCTAAACGTCTGGACTGGGAGCAGATGAGAGTATCGTCTTTTTCCGAAATGATCTCACTTACACTTGACTTATTAATTCCAGTTTCTTTTATTAGTCTGTAAAGCTGTCTTGTGTTCCATATGGTTGCCGCCTTTTCCATCTCTTTTGCTTTCGTTGCCCACCACTGCTCACGGTCATTTCTTAGACTTTTTCTTAACCTAGATGTGATTTGTTTAAGCTTTTCATCATGTTCAGATCGTGATGTGACCAGTTTGCGAGAATTCATCAGTGTGATAGACTTTGAAGAAATCCACTGGTTCTTTGTAACTCTGTGGTTTAAGTCACTAATAGATGTCACTGCTGTTTCCACAGCGGATTGTATGCCTTTCCAAGCAACATCTGGGTCAGCCTCGTCTTCAGAACTACCTAAGTGTGACCTCAGTTGTTCCTGGAACTTACTTTTGGTTTTCTCCTTACTCAACTCAGTTCTAATGGGTCTTTTTAATGTGGCTTTTTTGCGTCCAGTGAGGCGCAAGCAGATGCGTGCCCGTATTATGGCGTGGTCGGAGTTCAAGCAGGTACTCCAGAATGAGCGACAATCTTCTACCAACCCTCTCCAACGATGACTGATGGCAATATGGTCTATTTGAGTCCATCTTTGGTTGGGTGTAGGGGGTCGGCATGTTAGACGATGTCTCTCCTTATGCTTAAAGTGTGTTTGCTAAAAATAAGCGATTGTCTGAGCACAGTTGCAGCAGACGATCACCATTATCTGTTCGCTGTGTCGGAATACTAAGATATCCACCTAAATGCCTTTCTGTTTGGTTTAAGCTATCTATCTGAGCATTAAAGTCACCCCCTATGAGTACTATGTCTGAGCGTTTAGCTTTCTGAAGAAGTTCAGAAAGCTTTCTGTAAAATTCGTCTTTCACATCATCTGAGCTGCAGTCAGTGCGAGCATAGGCAGAAACGACGAAAAGGCAACGACGTGTGTTCCCATTCTTCCGAGTTCTTACGTAGCCGTTTAGCCGAACAGCACATAGACGACTGTTGATGGGGATCCACTCTAGCAGTGCTTGTTCGGCCCTCATGCTTAGTACTATGCCTACACCTGCCAGTCCACGAGAACTGGCCATCGGGTCACCATATACACGCAGGGTGTATCTCGTTGGCTCTACGTTTTGCCGAGGTAAGGTCAAGTGAATGACCACACTGGAATCTTGTATGAGTGTTTCAGAGACACAGCATACATCAATAGAAAGAGACTCTCGGGTTTTAGCCAAGGAAGCCTGTTGACCGATTCGACATAGGGTTCGTACGTTGAAGGCTCCAATGTTTAGTTTGGAGCGAGGTTTCAGTAGACCTGGGACAGAGTTTTGAGCACTAGAATCGTTGGCTATAGTGACACTTGAGGAAGAAGCCGAAGGAGGAAGTTTAGAGTTGAAAGTCGATGTAGGAGGAATAATAGGAATTGAAGAGGAAGGTTGAATATGAATACAGTGGTCTCGAGTGCTGTTAGAGGTATGAGGGCGGTTATCACTTCCCGGTTGCCAACACCGTGGAAGGGTTGTCCTGTAGGTACCTGAAAAAGAAACTGGATTAGAGGTGGTCTTAATGACCTGAGAGCGTGACCGCAGTGCCCAAGGGACAACTGCTTGAGGTCTGTCACACACGACCTTTTTATGGGCAATTTTTGCGTTATATCCGTACTTGTTGAGACCTTACCTCCGGAGACAAATATTCGTGGGATAAGGCGAGGTGTACATTTTTAGGGTCGACTTTTTCTAACCCCAACCCTCCTTGTGGGAAGGCAGCATCGCTGTCATGCTGGTTGTCTGAAGGAAACACCTTACTGCTGTCACACCACTGTACAGTCAGCAGTACGACTTCGCCTTCGGACCTTGGGTTTGTTGCTTTTAGTCTTACCGCTCTTCAACCGACCTGTCTGACATGTTAGGACCTTGAGGAGCAGTTGTTCCAGCCAGTATTGCTTGGTTGCTTCATCACGCTAAGAAAGCCCGACCACCACGTCAAGGTAGCGACAACGGTCGGGACAAATCAAATGAGATTTGTGTGGCGCATATGTATTTGGTGCCCCCTTGTACCAATATTTGTGTTCAGATAAATAAGTATTTGTAGCCCTTAGGTGTATATTTTGGTCCAATGAAAAAAGCTCTGCCTGCATATTTTCATAATTTTATTTGTTACACTTGAAATGGTCATTTGGTAAAAATGACGGGTCATTTTATTGTCTCACTGACATTAAGAATGTTGTCAAGGTGAGAATAGAGTTCTGAGAAACCATTCAATCACCAGTTTAATGGATACTCATGGGGTATTAGATGAGGTTGATGTGCGCTTACTTTCCCCTAGATTCCTCTCCATCCATGAGATGGTTTCTCTGGCAGCATTAGATGCTTAGTATGTGAGTTTGCAAGTAGTTGCAAAGCTACATATATCTCATAGATGCATAGAGTTTTCTTGACTATATGTGTGCCTATGGTTGTGTTGAACGGATTCTATGCACAGTAAATGCAAATGAACAAGTTCAATCACTAGTTGTGGTTATAAACGTTCGTTGACTTAAATTACTAAATCCATTCTAAGACTGGTTAGATTCATTCGTATTCAAAACAGATATAACTCATGAGCTACATGAGAATTTATAACATTGCTAAATTGCATCATATTATCAATATTACTCTGGTGTCATACTGCTCTATTTTCAGCAATTTTGTCTAAAACTCACTCTGAATACCCACATGATTTTCACTTGTTTAGAAAATCATTTTTCTCAACTTGGTTACACTGTCAACTAATAGAAAATGCTTTCCTTTTTTAATTAGAAGGTTTGGGTATGCTGTCTACCTTACCGACTTAAATAACGTTTTTTAAAACTTCTTTTGCCATTTCAGGTATCTTTGCACGTTTTGTTACAAACAAGTATTCATATTGACTCAACAAAAGAATATTAGTTTAAGAACGGTTGGAGGATTTACAAATTAATAACATACACAAGTTTTCATGAACAAGCTCTGGAGATATCATCTGAGTTATAGTACACAAAGCAGGGCACAAACTATTGTGTACCATGCTCAGTGAACCTGCTTCCCCATACGCATTTTGTAAAGATTTGCAGAACCTAATCATTGTAACAGAAGAGCAAATCATTTCACCTTTGCGTAAAAAGTTAAAAAGAAGTGATGAACACTCCGAAATTTTATCACTTGAGATACAAGACGCTGAGGTAATTTGGTGAATATAGTGCGATTTCCGTTATAGAATAAAACTTTTGAATATTTAGCCCAGCAAATTTCAGCTATTTGTAATGCTGATGAAGATACAGCTAATGCCATTATGCGTGAATATCCAAAATCGGAAGTTTGCTTTCGATGTCTCGGTATAAATGATGACACTATACAGGTAAGTGATGAATGTCTTCAGATTTTCATACGTATCTCTAGGGCCTTCTTCGTATTCGTGGTATTGGCTTTCTACAATTGTTAGATATGCCTGACAGTGAAGTGAGAACAATCTTACAAAATTATGGTGATTATGGTGAGGAAGTTGATCATGTACTTGCTGGTCTTGCAAAAATACGCGGGAATATTGATCTCATTGAAAGTGACTTAGCATTTGAAGATGATACCAGGAACTTAATCAAATTGGTGATGCGTTTGTCTGACGATGATTCTCAAGTTGAAGAACTAAACAATATCCTTAATGCTCAAATTTACGAAGAAAGAAAGGATCCTCGTATACCTCCCTTATATGTTACTGGCCCTGAAGATTCTCCTTTTGTTAACAAGGAAATGTCTGCACAAAACTCGTCTCATAAAAATACCAAAGTAGTTGTTTGCTCTCATTTAGAGCACGATACATCCTGTGGAAATCTTATTAGCCATTCCAATTCCGATAATATTAATACATTTAAAACTGGTTGTGATGTCAACTACAATGGCTGTAGTTCGTTTACTTCCCCACATGCTTCCAGTTGTATCACCATAAATAGTCCACAGAATGTCACAAATAAATCTGAATCCGGAAAATTGTCCAAAACTGATTTTAAGACATTTAATCTCATTCCGGGTATATCTGATTCGAATATTCCTTCAGAAATTGATCTACATAATGGCGGGCTTTCAGTACCTTCTACTCCCATTTCTTATAAATTATCCTCGACCATTTTAACACCCTCAAATCTTTTTAAAGCAGGCCGTCATACACTACCAAATGAAGTAATCTCACTTTCTCCCGGTGGGCGTCGAGCAGGCAGTCATTCGTCTCGAGATCGCGAGCATCAAACTCGTCAGGCAGGGACTCCGCCACCCAAACATCGTTTAAGATTTTCTTCTCCGCTTCATCGTAGCAAGTCTCATGAGTCTAATCTTGCCAATCGTATTATTTTACCTGCCCTCCCAAATGTACCACAGTTCCACCAAGAAACAAACTCTTCCTGTTATATCAGTAGACCACAACTATTTTTATATAATCCGATTTCCCCAGACGCCTCCAGTAATTTACACAACGATTATTTCAATTATTCTGAGTGTATAAATGGCGGTCGACCGTGTATAACTACTACTCAATGTGGTGTATGCATTAACAGCGATGTTATTTCAAATGGGAATAAAACAGTTTCAACATTTTATAATACTTGTTCCATTAGTGATAGTACTTCCACACTTGTCACAAGTCCACGTACCTACGATCAAGGTCGACGTGTGTCTTGTGAATATCGACCATCAAAGACTAATTTACAACCTTTAATGACTACATCTGCAGATAGTGATAATTTATTAGGTAGGTTTTTTTAAATGACAGATTAGGCATATCTACTGCTTTATGCTTTTTTTCTACACTTATATATTTCGTAAAAGAAAAGGTATATATTGATCATAATTTCTGTTAGGAAACTTTCGAATTTTCGAGCTCAATGAATATTCCATTCATATTACTTCATGAATAGTTGTAAATCAGTATAATGAATTCATAGTTATACTGGATTTTTCGATAAACTGTTAAATATTTTATTCTAAGCACTAAAAAACAGTCATTAGCTTTGTAGTCATCTTGGTTATATATTTGAGTAGTAAACTTCAATGGTGGTTGCAATGTAAACTTTTGACTTGTAATCATTCAGTGAAAAAAGATTTATGAATTGAACCTAGTGCTATTCAGTACTCAAAATATATTTATGACTTCACCTATCGGAAGTATTATGTGACTTACAGTAACGTTTAATGGTTCATTACACTGCTTAATGAGAAGTAATTTTTTATCTACCGATATATAGCTGTCAGTATTGGACTTTTCTCTAGTTCCTGGTTATTCTATATATCTGGTGACTGATTTTTTGTGGTATTGTGCAACATCGTGATTTCTTGTGTAAATAGCTTTGTAATTGTGGACTTTACATAAGTTTCACATTTGTTCACGGATTACTTTCTACACCTGTTCAGCTAGGTTGGCAAAAACCAACGACCTTTTTGAATTCAAACTGAGATTTTGTCGGACACTAAACGGCTAGGGCTGACGAGAATCCAACGTTAGTTTATGCCTTTAATGTTAATCATAGTTTATCGTACAAAACGTGTTTATTTCGTAAGGTGAATATCTTTGTAGTTTTGCATTCGTATTTTGTTCTTATTGTTTGATTAAATACACCTTTTTTAACACTGCGACTTTGCTTTGTAGGCATTTTGTGAGCGAAGTTCTTTTTGAAATAAGTAGCTGAAGCTTGGTCTTAAGTAGATTGCATTGCGTTTTTCATTAAGGTGACTTTCACAAAAGGTTTTGTCTCCTAGTATTTAGAGCTTTCAAAAGAGTTAACTGAAATATACTGTGGTATGACCTTGAATGACTTTTCAAGCAGTTAGAAGTGATTTTAGTTATGATGCAAGTTGTGATATAAATGTCAGTCAGTCAGTAACAACGTAGAACTTCATACATACGTACATCAGTTCGAGTTGCTACACCACATTAGCACAGAGATGCAGTTGTCGACTCAAATTCCGTAGTAGTAGAGGTAGTATAAGCAGTAATCGGAAACATTAAGGCTTGATGTTATTGAAGTAGTATAATCCAGTGAAATAAATTTGGAAAGAAAATAAGGGACATAAAGAATTCAGAAGATTAAAATTTGGGAGAATACAAAGAGTGGATGCACTTGTGCCATTGCAGACGATTTTGAGCCATGTCATTCAGGGTCTCTAACCATCGGTTGCTATCATCTCGCGGTCCCCAACCACGTAGTCTACACCTACCAACATGACTCAGTCCACTTGTCAGTGATTCCATGGACTTATACTATGGTTTGGTCTGGCCGCCCCTAGCTTTCTTTCAACCTACTCCTATACCACTGAACATCGCACGTCGAGGCAGTTGGTGGTTGGGCATATGTAACACGTGTCCCAGCCATCTCAACTGATGAGGTTTCACTACTTCATCAATTGCTTTGCCATCCTTACCTAGTACCCGTTTCCTAACAACTGCATAACTTACTCTATGATCTCAGGATATACGAGCAATGCTTCAAATACTATTAACCTACGAATATCCTCTACTCTTACCGACCATGATTCACTGCCATAAAGTAGGACGGAAAGAACTGCTGCGCAGTAAACACGTCCTTTGGTTGATAGACGGATATCTCGCCCACGCCATGAATGACACAATTTGACAAAAGCTAGTCGAGCCTTTTGTATCCGTGCTGAGATTTCGTCACACACCAGGCCACAAGGGCTGATGAGACTTCCAAGATAAGTGAAGCGGTCGACACGCTCAACTACTTCACTCCCTATCATTAGTTCGGGTGTTAATGCAATCCAATCCTGAAGCAACATTTTGCATTTCGAGGGAGAGAATCGCATCACGAACATGCTTGCATTGTTGCTTAGAGTGGTCAGTAGACTGCATTTTGTCAGCGTCTTCACCAAATAGAACTATGTCATCGGCATATTCTAAGTCAACAAGTGAATCTCCCGGTAGAAGTTCAACCCTTGGAAATTTAGATAAGGAAGGTGTTATCTCTAAAAGCACATCAACGACAAAGTTAATCAAGAATGAAGAGAGTGGACAGCCTTGACGAACACCACTTGAGGTAATCAATTCTGATGACAGTTCGCCATAAGCTCTCACTCTACCAGTTGTGTTCGAGTAGAGAGCCTGTATAAGGTTAATGTACTTCTTTGGTACTCCTTTCAGTGACAAACGCTGCCATAGAACCTTACGATCAACAGAGTCGAATGCTGCCTTAAGGTCGAGAAATACTACCATTGTGGGGCGTCTAAACGTGTGTCTGTGTTCTAGAACCTGACGTAGTGTGAATATCTGGTCTATACAACCACGTCCAGGTCTAAAACCAGGCTGATGTTTTCTAGTTTGTTCTTCACGAGCTTTGGTTAGGCTCCGAAGTATTATTGAAGCTAATATTTTAGACACTATATTAGTCAAACTGATTCCTCTATGATTGTCACAAGAGGATATTTTTCCTTTCTTATAGACTGGCACAATCAGTGATTGAGACCAGTCAGATGGGATTATGTCCAGTTCCCAAATTCTACCTAAGACCTCGGTTAATCTCATTGCTAATACTGGACCACCATCCTTAAAAATCTCAGGAGTAAACCTGTCAGGGCCTGCTGCTCTCCCTCGTTTCAGATTTCCTATGGCTTTTTCAACTTCGTAAAGGGACGGAGAACTTACATTAACTTGATATTCAGGTTGACTATAGATCGTGGGAAACCGAAGTGTGGCTGAAGGCCAGTTGAACTGATCCCTAAACTGTTCTGCCCATCGATCCAATCTCCTGGGTTGAGAATGTATAATATGTCCATCTTTCTCTGAGATTGTTTCGCTAACGGTCGGGTTCCTAATTCCGCTTTCCTTAACGAGTCTGAACAATTGTCTGCTATTACCTATTGCCACTGCCTTTTCCATCTCTCTTGCTTTCGCTACCCACCACTGTTCGCGATCATTGCGTAGACTTCTTGTCAGCTTGCGCTTAAGCTGACTCCGCTCTTCACTATGTTAAGAGCCAGGTGGAATGAGTTTCCGAGCATCTATCAGTGCGATAGATGCTGCTGAGATCCAGTGTTGCTCCCCAACCTTCTGGTTTACCTTACTAGCAGATATCACTGCTGTTTCTACAGCTTTTCGGATATCACTCCATGGTGCCTCGGGGTGGGCAGCACATACATGGCTGCCTAACTGTTTTCCTAGTTGTTCCTGAAATATACTCTTAGCTTGACTATCATTAAGTAGGCCCCTAAGAGGTTTCCTTGCAGCGTCTTTCTTACGTCCAGTAAGACGCAAGCAAATACGCGCTCACACTAGAGCATGATCTGAATCTAGGCATGTGCTCCAGAATGAGCGACAGTCTTCTATCGAGCCCCTCCATCGGTGGCTGATAGCGATTTGATCTATTTGGGTCCAACGTTGGGACGAATTAGGGGGTCGCCATGTTAAAAGATGTTTTTGCTTACGCTTAAAGTTAGTGTTTGCAAGAAGCAGGCTGCATAGCTGCAACAGACGGTCGCCATTATCTGTTCTTTGAGCCACGACACTATAAGATCTACCCAGGTGTCTTTCCCTTTCGCTTAGTTTACCTACTTGAGCATTAAAGTCACCGGCCGCTACTACTACATCAGAGCGCCTAGCTTTTCGGACAAGCTTTCTGTAGAGCTCATCTTTTACATCATCTGAGCTGCAGTCAATGGGAGAATAGGCAGAGACGACGAGTGTCCCTATCTTTCCGGATTCTTACTGTTCCGTTCAGTCGGACAGCGCACAAACGACTGTCTACTGGGATCCACTCTAAGAGAGCTAGTTCTGCCCTAGGACTCAATGCTATACCTACGCCGGCAAGTCCACGAGAAGCAGCATCTGGGCCTCGAGATATACAAAGTGTGAATCGAGTTGGTTCTTTGTTTTGACATGGTGATGTCAAATGAATGACGCTACTCGGATCCTGTATTCGTGTTTCGGAGACGCAGCACATATCGGTGGCACGAGGTTCTAAAGTCCTAGCTAAGAAAGCCTGTTGTCCTATTTGGCACACTATTCGGACGTTATAAGCTCCAACATGAAGTTTTTCGTAACGTAGCTTCCACACCAGATCATACTCACTTTATGTTTGCACAACGGATATGTTTATCAGTTTTGAGCGTATCAAGAACCGAATAAATGTAAATTTTACTAACATGTCAATGAGGCATAAGGTAGTTTCCGTTTTTGCAACAATCAAGAAGATATAAATAAAAATAATATATTTGTAATATCCCAATGAGTAGAAAATGGGATTTTCTGACGTTTCGTGACTTAGTGTAAGTCACTTCTTCAGAGAATAAATAACCAAATTAAAATTAATCCAAGTTTAAATAGTACAACGGAACAATGCAAGAATAATACTGGATCAATCAAAAACAAGTCTGAACAAGTTGATGTCATGTCATTTCTATCAAGGTGATTCATAAGTGATATGTATGTAAATTTGTGTGTATGTATATGTGTATTGTTTAAGAATGAAAACTTGTGTGACCTTTATGGTAAGAAAGGATAGAGTTTAAATTTGTAATATGATAGTGTGAAATTGTAAATACGATCAGACTGAGTGGCTAGGATAGATGGTCCAAGTAGGTAGTATAGTAAGACCTTCCTTTCTATTGAGAGAAGTAGGATTAAGCATTATATGGAACGCCTCAGCTACCCTCCTTTCTTTGTAGTTAGAAAGGTCACACAAGTTTTCATTCTTAAACAATACACATATACATACAAATTTACATACATATCACTTATGAATCACCTTGACAGAAATGACATGACATCAACTTGTTCAGACTTGTTTTTGATTGATCCAGTATTATTCTTGCATTGTTCCGTTGTACTATTTAAACTTGGATTAATTTTAATTTGGTTATTTATTCTCTGAAGAAGTGACTTACACTAAGTCACGAAACGTCAGAAAATCCAATTTTCTACTCATTGGGATATTACAAATATATTATTTTTATTTATAACAATGAACCCAATGCTCAATTTATTCGAAATTATCAAATCAAACCTTGGTAATGACACCTACAATCAAGAAGATATTTTATTTCTGATTAGTCCTAAGCTATGACTTACTTTAGCCAGTAGATTAAATGAGTATCCATAAACATCTCTAGTTTGTTAATTTTGTATTTGAAGTAATTAGACATGCTTTCATTTAAATCTAGGTATCCTTAATGTTCCGACTAACTCAGGTGGGGCCACATTTGTTCTCAGTGCAAGTGGATTTATGCACAAGTGAGTTAGTGTCTATATTTGTGTTTAACAGATATATGTGTATTTTCGTAGTAGTTGTATACAACTTGGCACTTGCTTAGTGAATTAGTCATTTAATAGTACAAAGTGAGTAGATATATGTGCATTGGTTCCTGTCATGGTCTGAAGGAATCTTTTGCTCTCTTCAAAATACATAACTCCTATAGTTCAAAGTCGAACTTCATAGTATTATTCAAAGTTTTTTAAAACTAAAAGCTAATCATAGGGGAATTAACCAGCTTTTAAAATAGTGTTTAAAGTTCACACTGGTAACCGAAATTGAGATTTCCATGTAATTGAGCTCACTAAACATTTTATGCCATATGTTTGTCAGGTTCATTTAGTGGGCGTTTTTAAAAGTTTAATTGTGAAATTCAGAAGTGTTTGTTTGACGAACCAACTGTAGATCATTCGATTATTCGTTTATAAACTATCTTCATGTCGTAATTTTACATCACTGAATGACTTTGGTTAGACAACCATAGAAAACCAGGGATCACTGAATAGCTTCTTCATTTTGGTATAAAACTCTTCACTTGTGAGGATTCACGACCACACCTGGTACCGAAGCCTGCATTTTCAGGCTTCTCATCTAGCGCTTAATGTGCAGGCCACTGAGTTGGTATCCAACATTTCTAACCACTACTTATTGCCATTATTGATATGATTGTCTCACTCCAAACACAATGTTGAACTTCACTGGTGACAGCTTCTCAGTGAAACTGAATTTCTTCATCTACGTATAGTTTGATATTAATAACATTGTAGTGAACAGGAACACCAGCGGGGACAATCGAATGTATTTAACACAAAATTACAGGACTTGTTAATAAAATCTAACAATCATAAAGTAAATTCTTAATTTGCAAAATGTCCCCCAATTGTCTCGAAATGACCCAGACTTCATTGTTCTTGTATTTTCATTCAAATTGCATCCTATTTCCATTCTTTACTGCTCGATCCTCTTGTCTCTCTGCTGCCAGACCTTCTGTTCACGACTAATATCATATACTACTTATGTCAATATAAGTAGCAAACACCACAGTATGGCTAGATATATTTTTATAACATGTGACAGTTGTTTAACATGTTATTTCACAATTTTTCCGTTTCACAGATTCGAATTAGAATCTAAATTTGGTGATTTTGTTAAAGGTACTCCATGCGCTGTTTGTAATAATCGAATGCGATTTCGTCTACAACATTGTGCTTACTGCAAGTAAGTGTGCTAATATATTACTTTACTTAAAAAATGATAATATACATGCACTGTTATATTTTACTATAAAAAGTATACTAGTTGCACCTGTTATGTCCTATAACCCGCCAAATATCACTTGGCGAAATCGCCAATCAGAATACCGACTGCTATCACCCTGTCTCTGTGCTAAACCAATGATGCGTTAACCGGCACGAGAAGCCTTGAGTCAACTCTGAGACCTTATTGGTCCTCTGTGTAGTAGTCTCTCACCTAGCTCCTCCTATTCAGTTCAGAACACAAATATCAGCCTCCGCTGTGTAAATCGTATATTTCAGACATACGTAGTTTATATACAAGCAGACCAGACCAAATAACAATATAAAACGAAAAATAATCATTATACAAGATCAAGCCAAAAGTGACTGTGACTATGGGATACTGTAACTAATAAATTTTCCATGATTATTATTAAATTTTGATTGAGATCATGAATCGATCAGTATTAGACCGCCTTTGAAAACCTGGAAGCATTGGACGGTCGTTTCGTCCTAGTTTGGGACTCCTCAGCAGTGTGCATTCATGATCCCAAGCTACAAAAACACGACCGTCCAGTGCTTCCAAGTTTTCAGTGATGGTCTAACATTGATTGATTCGTGATCTCGGTCAAAACTCAATTTCTACAACCTTAAACTGATATTATTCAATTGTTATTATGACCTTTACGTTTTTCACTTTTTTGTATATCTGTCAAGTGGACAATTATCTCTCATATTTGTAACCTGTAAATTATTTTCACTACCTTATTCTTCTCTAATCCATTGATTTCTACTCAACCTCATTTGATATTTGGAGTCTCGAATCTTTTGATGATGCAATCTTTTCTATCCTTCTATAGACTCAGATATTTACCATACAACTATAAGTACGAAGGTACAGCTTAAGTAAATGGTTTCTTCGGAAAGTGAAAATTTCCTCCTCTAAATTCACTTTATTTTTATTATTGAGTGTACAAATAACTTGCTTAAGATTAGATTTTATTGTCTTGACTTGTTATTGTAACACTATACACAATTGTTTGACTTTTTAAAAAAATCTCTGTACATAGAATCAAAGTACATAAAAGTTGCGTTTCTCATTCAAGACGACTTCCTTGCACAGGACCTTCCAGTGGACAAAACAATGAATTACACGAATTTAAATGTAATCCATTTTAATATTCTCTTAAATATAAGTATGAGAGATGATATATCAAATGTTTGGGAAAATATATGAAATTACCCAGATTTTATTGCATTGTAGACATTCTTACGTCTAGCTAAACAACTGATTCCAAGTTCATTTTAATGGTAAAGATGTCATCTACATGCATACTTTAATCAGCTTTTATTTTAGTATAATTTCAAATCAAATAACTCTCATCAACACCACAACTAATTTTCCACATTCAACAATATTCATACATTTAGATAGTTTGTGTTTTAATATAAAGTCGTTTTACGTATCCGAAATGCCCTGGTACGGTCGAGAGTTGGGAGAGTCAGCTCTCCCTATCCGAACGCTCTTACATGACCACGCGTATACAGCCAGTAAAGTCTTACCCACTGCCTTCTCGCGGCTGCAGTGTCGTTTACGAAATTAAGAGGACGAAAATCAAATGTCCGGCACCTTAACTGGGTTGGTGGACACGGAGGGTCCACCTAGTGGAGTTGGAAAATTATGATTCCAAAGCAATGGTACATATGGGACCCACAATCCTGAGTGAACAAATGGCGTATGAGCCAATTATTGGTCACTGGCTACCATTGGACTGCATCTCCTTGTGGATCAGATCTTTAGGTCAAAGGCTCCGGGTGTGGCCTCCTAAGAAAATCACCTGCTTCATTTTGGGCAATCGGGTAGTATTGTGGTGTGAGCTACTTATATTGATATAAGTAGTATATAACGTGCGTTAAAAGAACGTAATGTCCGGCAGCAAAAGATGGCGAAGACCAAGAAAGGTGGAGCAAGAACATAATGGAATTTGTAAGAAAACTTATGAACAATGGAATGGGAGACAATGGATTAGTGTTTGCAGCTTGAACAGTACAGTTTGATATGATGTATTGATAATTTGCAAATTAACGATTGACTTTATGGTATTCAGATTTTGTTGAGATAGTCTGTAATTTTCGAGCTAAATACATTCGATTGTCCCCACCCGTGTTCTTGTTCACTACATTTGGTGTCGCTGCCAACCGGGAGAGGAGGAGGGTGCTGTTCTGCGGACGCCGCTGCGGGCCTGGGGCTGAGGTGCCAGTTGGAGCAGTCTGGTGCGGAGAGGTGGCGTCTGGTGGAGTGTTCTGGCGGGGCGGCGTCGTCTGTAGCGGGTGCTGTCGACGGAGAGAAGCGGTGGGACGCGCGGCTGCTGGGCGGACATCGGATGTAGATGGCTCGGCAGGCCGGTGGAGTGCGGGTGTTAAGCGTCCCAGGTGCCGGGTGGATGTCGGTCGTTGTTGCCCCGGCAGGTCGACGGAGCTATGGAAGTCAGCGCGCCGCAGACTCGACATTTTGGCGGAGAGCGCGGCACAGACTGCAGAGACGGAGAATGTTGCACGGCGAGCATGAACCACCACAAGGACGACTGTTTTAAAGGGGGGGACGAGTGTGGTGTGAGCTACTTATATTGATATAAGTAGTATATAACGTGCGTTAAAAGAACGTAATGTCCGGCAGCAAAAGATGGCGAAGACCAAGAAAGGTGGAGCAAGAACATAATGGAATTTGTAAGAAAACTTATGAACAATGGAATGGGAGACAATGGATTAGTGTTTGCAGCTTGAACAGTACAGTTTGATATGATGTATTGATAATTTGCAAATTAACGATTGACTTTATGGTATTCAGATTTTGTTGAGATAGTCTGTAATTTTCGAGCTAAATACATTCGATTGTCCCCACCCGTGTTCTTGTTCACTACAGTATCACAGCTCATACACCAATCAAGTGACTTGTGTAGTGCATATGTATTTAGTGCCCCTTTGTATCAATATCAATTTAATAAATATAAAATAAATTCGATAATTTTTAATGATTTCCCTGAAGAAGTTCGTCCTCAACTATTTTAATTTCAATTAATTACTGGAATTATTATAAATATAATTCCATTTTGTTACCCTTAACAATAATTGGATGCAAGAATAGAATTTTTTTAGTAAATATCATCATTTTCATTTTATTTGAAGAAAGGTGTGTCTGAGAAGTTTATTGACATTTTAAAGGCCCTATATACAAACATCTCAGGTAGAGTGAGGGCATACAACCACCTTTATCCATTGTTCCATTCAAGCAGTGAGGTTAGACGGTTGTCCAATCTCACCATTTCTCTCCAACTTTGCCATCGATGACATTCTGGAAAAAGATCTGATGGATGTAAGTAATGGTGGTGTGTATCTGTTGCCTGGAGAAAGACTTCTCGACCTTGAGTATGCGGATGATATTGTCTTACTGTGCGTTAATGCCCAAGGCATGCAATCCGCACTTAATCAGTTGGCAATCAGTGTCCGTAGGTACGGCATTTGCTTTGCACCTTCGAAGTGCAAAGTAAGAAAGCTGCAAAGGACTGGCTTGTGTTGGTCCTTCACGACTCCCTGGTTGGGGTCCGAGAGATGGTGCAACACAGTGGCTAGAAACGTTATCAGATATGGCTCAGAATAGAAGCCAGTGGGAATCCTGCTGTAGGCTTCTTTTACTTTCTTCATAAAAAGTGGTTGTATCTTCCTTAACTGAGAGATTTCTTCTGATTGTACCTTTCTGTTTCCTCCATTATTATCATTATTACTATTATTATCACACCACCTTACACTAATCTGGTCGTTATTAATCTTTTTTTTCTTCTACGCTCCTTACCTTCCTTTTTATCTCTTCCCATTCTGTTTGTTTTGTGTGGCGCTTATATATTTGGTGCCCTCTTGTGCCAATATTTATGTATTCAAATAAATAAATAATAAGTCACTTATAAGTTATGACTTATTGAATTAGTTATTGAATTTTACTTGATTATCGTGTCATGTGTAACATACATATCGGTAGTAGTAGTAGTTAGTAGTAGTGACATTTGTAAATAAATTTTTCACATGTATATCACGTTTGTATTTTTTTTGTATTTAATAAATAATTAATTATAATTACAAATTATTTTCAAGTGATGATTCTAAACATTTTTAGTTAATTTTTTCTTTTGTTTTACCAAGGATACATAGACACTGATTATTAAATTAACAAAGTGGTAACTTATATCGGTTAGAGCGTTCAATTTCATCTATTTTAATTTTATTAGTCAGGTAGTTGTATTGTAGTGCATACTACCTATATTGACAGATATAAGTAGTATGTATCAGCAATCGCAAGTCAAGTGCATATCAGAAGAACAGAAACTAAAATAGGGATCAGTTGTAATAACAACAGAATTGAAAGAATCAAAAGTTTGTAATGGATAACTGAAGGAAGATGTGCAAATAATGTATTTAATGAATAATTTTCATATTTTACGAAGGTACTGTTTAGTTTTTTGCACTCGAGAATAAATTGTGTTCAGCCATCTAATTTATGTTCACATTGTTTGTTATCACTGACAAAAAGAGGACGACGAGTATAGTAATGCACACGTAGTTGTGTGGTTGAAAGTATGGTGTCTAATTAGTGATTACCTCTGCAATAGGGAGACATCTAATGGAGTGTCATGGTGGAGCGGTGTTAGGTGTAACGATCGCTGTTGTTGAAGAGATGAAGTGAAAACTATGGTTGCTGAACGAACATGAAATGTAGATGGTGCGGTAGGTCGACATCACTCTGGTGGAGGTCAGCGCGCTGGTCGACTCGACATGTCGGTGTGAGGCGTGGGACAGATTGTACCAGAGAAGAGAATGGTACGGTCAGCAGAATGAACTCGAAAGTGACTCCCGTTTAAACGGATGACGAGTCTAGTTTATGCTTCTTGTGTTGACAGATATAAGTAATATGTGGCAGCAATGTAAAGTGGAATGCATACAAGCGGAACATTGAATTTAAGAGAACAGAAACTAAAATAAGGATCAGTTGTAACAACAACAGAATTGAAAAAAATCATAAAGTTTGTAAAGGATAACTGAAGAAAGATGTGCAAATAATTTATTTAATGAATAATTTTCATATTTTACGAAGGTACTGTTTAATTTTACATTCAATAATAAATTTGTTTTCCCCATCTAAGTTCTCATTCACTTCAGTACAATAAATCTCCATAAAAAAATGACTTATACCTAAAAGTTAAGTACATAAACACATGTACATTTGGTAAATGATTTTGTTTTAACGATTCACTCCAAAAAATTTGACATCTAAACCAAATCTTCTACATGACAGCTGAAGATATTCATCAGTTTAGTATGGAAGATCATATTTTATTGTCTTGATATTTATTTTTAACTATTCGACTATTTGAAGACAGTTAGTATATGAATGTTGATATTATCATTCATTGTTCCAATAGACATTGTTAATGTTAACACTATAGAAATTTGAACCCTCTCCCTTATATATACAAAAACAATTTGTCGTAACCTTGAATTTACCTTGGTAATCCTTAAGTCACTCTATGACCTAGGATAACGCGACAATTTGTTACATATATAAAATTGTTCCTCTCTTCTTTATCAGAATGGGTTCTGCGGAGATAACCTGGAAGCACTGAACGGCCGTTTCGTCCTAGTATGGGACTCCAGCAGTGCGTATCCACTATCCCACCCCCCGCGAAATTCGAACTCAGTACCTATCAGTCTCGCGCCAGGCGCTTAACCAACTAGACCACTGAACGGGCATCCAACGGTTTTAATTTCTAACTTCAACCAATCCACGAAGTTGCGCCACCGTACACCATTGTCTTCAGTGAGTTGATATCTCACAACAGACCTGGTTGAACTCCACTGGTAACAGCTTCTCACTAGAACTCCAGGGGTATCTCCTGAAGTAAGTCACTAGTGAGCAGGTGATTATTATCAGATTGGGTTTTGTGGAGATTTTTTAGAAATTTCACTGGCTAGGGAGTCCCATACTAAGACAAAACGGCCAGCCAGTGCCTCCAAATTTTCCATAGTGGTCTAGCTTCAATTGACTCATGATTTCAACCAGTGAAATCTCTTCCCTTTTTTATTTTTGTTGATTTTTTTATAATTTTTTTACTTGAACTTTCATTTAAAATAGACCTTTATTAATTTTCATATAAAATACCCTGACATGTATATGTGTGATCAGATTGTTTGAAATGTAAGACACAAATACATCCCATATTCATCAAATCAACTCCATCTTCTCATTGTTCTATCGAGATTTATGAAAAAAGGACTGATTGCTTTAAAAAAATAGCATTTGTTTATGCACCCTTATATACAATAGTAAACAATCCATCTGTTGAATTTTGAAGTAAATATTTTTATACTGAATATGTATTGATCTATGTGTATATATTAATGATTGTACTGTTTATCTATGTGTCTATTTTCATTATAAAACAATAGTTGATACATTTTGATATATATCAAAAAGGGGTTTTGTGAATATTAAAGTGATTGAAGCTGAGGAGTCTCACAATCGGACTAAACGATTATCCAGTGCTTCCAGGTTTCCCATGGTGGTTTAGCTTCAATTAACTTATGATCTCAACTATTAAATAAAATTACATTTTGATATATTAACAAGATATATGATTGTTGTGTAATTTTATTATCTTAATCATTACTTTTAAAGGTTCTCCAAATATGCCTCGTCAATTGCATACAAATGTTTTAACAACTAGTCAAACAAATCTTCGTCCTGCCCATTCTACTCCAGCATTTCAAGTTAGTTAATAATAATAATAATAGTAATAATACTTTATTCTTTTTGACTTATTTGTACAATATTAACATAATTATGGAAGAAAGTAAACAAGTAATATGTATCGAACCTTAATTATATCATTTGTTGGATTCTGTCATTTTATTTTATTTTATTTAAAAACATAAATATTGATACGAAGGGGCACCGAATACATATGTGTCACACAAGTTACTTGATTTGTGTGTGGGCTGTGATACTGCCGGGGTGCCTAAGCCGAAATAGGTGGTTTTCTTAGGGAGCTACACCTGGAGCCTTAGACCTAAAGGTCTAGTCCACAAGGTAACGAAGCAACGTCAAGAGATGCAGTCCCATAGTAGTAGGTGATCGATTATTGGTTCATACACCATTTGTTCTCTCAGAATCCTGGAGCCTAAGTGCACCATTAGTTTGGTATCAGGGTTTTCCAACTCCCCTAGGTAAACTCTCTGTGTCCACCAACCCGATTAAAGCGCCTGACGTTCGCTTTTCGTCCTCGCGATTTCGTAAACAACACATTGGACGCGAGAAGGCAGTAAGTATGACTTCCCTGTCAGTGGCTGTATACGCGTGTCCATGTGAGAACATCTCCAGAGGGAGAGCGAACTCTCACCACTCTCGGCCGTACCAGGGCATTTGGATTCTGTCATAGCTTAAATAACTGTTAAATCACGTTTCAGGCTCAATCAGTCTAGTTAGAACCTTTAGTGTTGTCCATTTTTAGTTCAATTATTGTTATATGGTTGATATATCTAATATTTGAGAGCTTGATATTGGTTTTCCAATTGCTTCCTAGTCCCTCAGAAATCTCGTACACTTTTACCTTGAAGAGAAGAAAAAAGGTTGAGTTATCTATCCCTAGAAGGATTAATGTAGGTATGGAAATGTATTATACATATTGTTTGTACATAATTCTGTAAAAGCTTCTGGAGCTGTGTTAAAATGAGTATTATCGTTATTCTGGAACTCTTTCTTAAACGCTGATTAGACAAGACATTTTAAGCTTAGTTAGAGAATAGAAAGACGAAACTCTGTGATTCTCAAGCGGAACTAATAATCTCACCATGTATAATTACTAACTAGATGGTATTAATTAGTTGAGTGACTTTTTCGATGGCTTAAATCAAAAGCTATTGGAATTCGGGATTCATATTCATTTGTCATTCTTCCTTTGAATGGTTTTGATTTAATTCATTCCTTTTTAAACTAAATTTTTTCTGGTTGTTATTTTTGTACAGCTGTTAATTATCATTTCTTTGTTTTTTTTTCTCATGTTAATTTCTTCTCATTACTCTATGAGTATCTAAAGCATGACAACTTGGAATAATACAAATTTGTGCTAGGTTCTTAAGATTGCTTATGTGTGCGCCTGTGTTTCATGGACACTTGCAAAAGCTAAGCCACGCAGATTTGGATTTTATGACTAGTATAAGCTCCCTCATGGTTTTATGTGCGCTTCGCTGCGCACGAGTACCAACTAACACAAAACCTAGGTTTGCTCTTGACTGCTTTTAATTATTTCATACCAAACTCAGCTCACACGATATCAATTCACTTAGATTATTGACCACATTGCAACTTGATTGATAGAATTCAATCGGCAAAAATGACTAGACCAATATGACATTAATTACTACTCAGCAATTCAAATCCCTACTTATTAGTTGAAAGCTGCTTATATATTAAGCTTTACTGGCGGGACTATAATTTATGATCGAACCAATCGGATTTAGGATAACAGGTCTTGGGTTTAGGCGCGAAATTCATTCACCCGTTCCCTAAGCTAGATGATTTAATTGCAAAAATTTCAAGTGGAGTTGCTAATTTCATTGAGCGTGAGAGTACCGGGCTATTCAATGAGACTATCCAGCATCATCACTATATTCTGTTTTGAGTGGATAGTTTCTATTACCGAGTTCTTCATAACGCAAGAGTTTCAACAAAAACCTCTCATCGTTAATGATACTTCATTTAATTGTGATTAGTTATTAGTAGTATTTGTTTTCTATAGTGGAATCGTGTATAATGTGATCAGTTTCACTTGAGTACCATTAAAATAAAATAATTAGGTTCGAATCCTGGAGTGAACAACTCAACTCTGGGATTCAGATACATTCAACTGTTCAGCTCCAAATAACATGAAACATGCATTTTGGTTTACACTTCTAGCCACCATCTATCATCTTTGCTTATAAAGTACATAAATATTTCTTTTAAAATTTTAATAATACGGTTGTCTTTGATCGTTGAATGATACAAACAACTTTAAAAATCAGTAATGATTTTAGATTTCAAGTGTTTTCATTGTATGGTATCTAACTTCTTTTCATTATAATCTGTAATATAGAAATCAGTTTAATTGTGTGTAATTAACAGAACTATAATGATGATTATGTCATAAACGACTTATTCAGAAAGTATGCTAAGCTGGCTTTCCTTTTTTTTCGTTGTTGTTGTTATTACTTAAGAGCATATAGGCAGGATTTACTTATTCATTGTTTTACACCATGCAAAGTTAACAAGTTTCAAAGTACTGTTTTTGCAATCAGCGCCTAGGTTCCAACCTCGTTATTTGCATCTACTGACTTGGATCAAATGAACAGTTATAGGTTTCAATAATCATCACTAAACGGATTGTTTACAGAAATGAGATTGGAAATAATTAACTGTATGTACGTATATCCAATCATCATCTATTTTGACACACAATGTTGGTTTGTTCAGGAGTAGGTTTATCAAACTTAAATGGGACATCAGTCCATTAAGTTATTGGTTATTAGAGAGCCCTTTAGGTTATTGCAGACTATCGGGTTTGTGTCGGTGTGATTTTCGTAACTAGTGTATCAGAATTGGTCGCTGTAAAACAGATATGTTTGCTCTTTGTTTTCTCTTAAATCTTCAGTTCAAAAAAATTATCGTGTACTTTTTATTCCACGAATCCATTACTTGTTCTCGAATCATATTGTTTATGTCTAATGTTTTCTACTACTATTGATACTATTATTACTTTTAATACTTTGATATTTATCTTGATCATTCCACATTACTGTGTTGATATAATGCGGCAACTCGAACTTATGTATATATATTTGCCTTCGCAAAAACATTGGTACAGGAAGGCACCAAATATATATATGCGCCGCACAAATCATTTGAATTGTGTGAGGGCTGAAATACTACTCAGGTGCCCAAACCGAAGCAGGTGGTTTTAATAGGGGGCCACTTCCCAAGCCTCAGACCTAGAGGTCTGATCCACAAGGCAGTGGAGCAAAATCAGAAGATACAGTTCCGTCGTAGCCAGTGACTAACAAAAGGTTTATACGCCATTCGTTCCTTCAGGATCCTGGTGCCCATGTGCACCATTGGTTTGGAATAGTGATTTTCTGACTTGTAGTTGGATCCTCCATAAGCGTCGGATACTCACTTGTCGTCCTCTCAATTTTGTAAACAACACCCCAGTCGCGAGAAGGTAGTGAGTAGGTTTTCCCTGGTAGTAGTTGTATTTCGAAGCGAAGTGCACAAATTAGTCACATTGTAACTGAGTTAATAACAATAAAGTTACGTTTACTTACATTATTCAAATATAAATTGCCATTTTATTATTTTTTTATCTCTTTCTCTGTTTCTATGTGCTGTGCAGAGTTCTGATTCAAACAGTGCTTCGTCATGTACAAGTTCTACACCAGGTTCACCATTTGTCACCGGTACATCATTGCTTAGTACAACGTTAGCTGCATCATGTTGTACTCGTTTAGACAGTGGTTATGTTGGTGTTGGTAGTAATAGTAGTAGTACTACTGGTCAAATGATTTCATTATCTTCTCCTCCATTACGAAATTTAAGCAACAGTGGTGGTTGTATGTTTAATCCTTCTAATCCAAGTCATTTATCTTCGCCAGTTAGTATACATTCTTACGGAACAGTTAATGCTGGAATTGTAACTAATACACAACAACAACAACAACCTCATTCTCCTCGACATTCCGGCCAATGTTTTAATCATTTTGAATTTCCAAGTAAGCGTTTTCGTATAAATTCATATTTAGTATATACATTTATATCGTTATCTGTTCTGCGCTCTGCTTATGTACATATAATTCCTTCTTCTACTCAATAATATGCATTTTTATGTAGACGAGCACTTCATTTACGTCTACCACTTAGTTAAATCTCGTTGGAAAATCACTAGTCGCATACCTCATTTTGTGCTGAAACAAATTAAACACAATGATACTTGGTCTACCAGTTTTTTTAATAATCAGTTCCTTGTCTAGTCTTAGATAACTAAGTAGTAACGTGTTCAATTTTCCCCTTATGTCTAATAAAATCGGCTATCTAAACCAACAGGTCGAAGACGCAGTAAAAATATGTGTTAGCAAATACTAAGGAAAGGTGACCGTCAACCCTCCTTGGGAGTGCTTATGCTTATGTATATGTCATGAAGCGCAAGAGTGAAAGTCTTTATACAAGTGGTACACATGTAATATGTAAAAGACATCCAGTTGTAACAAATTCGTTCAAAGAGAGCGGAGACCATCTGCCTTTCACGGGGGGGGTGAATATACATAAGTGTACTCTATGGGATACATAAGTGAAAACCTATATGTTACCGATGTGCATGTGTCGTATACTTGCCCCTAGTTCGGGTCGCGCACTAAGACCCGGGGATGCTGGTTTCCCCACGAAATCACATCCACGTGGTGAGCCTTGAAACAGGGAGACTTTTCAGAAAAGCCAGTAGACCACCAGATAAAGCTTTACGAACCTTGAACGACTGAACACTACATACCATGTTCAATCTTCAGGTAAGAAAGTATTTCTCACTCTTTTAAATAGTTTGATAAGTCAGGCACCCAAAAACAACATGTTATTTGGAATGAATTTGTGTCGACTAAGTCGCTACACAATCTCAGCATAGGGAAAAGGGAAGTTAAAATGATATTTAGCGAACTGATTTGGAATAATCATTGTATTAATGAATAGTGCAAAATAATATCGTTCGCCGGTTTTCGGCATTTTTCATCTATCAGTCTGAACTGCACTACACTGTTGCGTTCATAGTTGACGGATTCGAATATCTTCAGATTCTTAAGGTGAAATCTTCAGTAAAAATTACGCTTACATACAGTATATACCTACTAAATTGACGGAAAGGTGGGCGAAAATACTGGATACCACATACTTATTGAACGTCGAACAATAGGTGGATGACCCCATCCCATGTATCCGAGGCAATCTAACCAATTTTTAGGACCGTAATGAGTTGTCTGACCTAGAAGTCTGATCCACAAGACAGTGGAGCAACGCTAGAAGATTATTTTTTTAAAATTAGCTGAAATATACATTAACCAAAATTTCGAATAAATGACTATCGAAAGTAAATAATAGTTTGCTCTAAGATAGAAAATGACATCGTCCATAAAATCGTTGGAAAACGTCATAAGCTACATAAAAATGCCCGTTATGTAAATTTAAGTGTCATTACTGCAAATTTTTTTAAGCGACAGATTTCTTAGTCTGTTATTTACTTTTTAGTTTATAAGATGCATAAAAGTTTCTAGGTTATTAGTAGTGCTTTCCAATTGTGTCGCCAATGTCGTAGACCATTTTTTTAACCTTAGGAATATTCAGTGTAAATATGCTGCAGGGCTCGTCAGTCAGTCAGTCAGCTACAACGTAGGACCAGGCACATATGTGCATCGGTCCAGGTTGCCATACCTCATTAGCACAGCAAGATGAACACCGGATTCATAGGAGGGGTTAGGTCAAAGGTGTTAAAATATAAAAGAAAGATTGCAATATGGATATAGTACAGGAAGAAAGAATTAGTTAGTAGAAAGAAAGATATGAAGTGATTTTAATCTCTTAGTTTAAGGGAAGACAGGGAGTGTATACACTTACGCCATTGTGATCGATTCTGAGCCATGTCACCAAGAGTCTCCAACCATTGGTTACGAAAGTCACGCGGACCCCAACCAAGTAGTCTGCATCTCCCAACATGACTCAGACTAGAAGTTAGTGACTTCAAGCACTGATGCCACGTTTTGGTTTGGCCGCCCCTAACTTTCTTCCAACCATCTCCAACACCGGTTAGCATTGCACGTCGTGGTAATCGGTGTTCAGGCACACGTAACACGTGGCCCAACCATCTCAGTCGATGAAGATTCACAACCTCATCAACTGATTTACCATTATTCCCTAATACCCTGCGTTTAACCTCACTATTACTTACCCGGTGATCCTGGCAGACGCCAACAATATTTCTGAGGCGTCTGTGATCAAATACTAGTAGCTTACGAGTGTCTTCTACTCTTAATGGCCATGTTTCGCTGCCGTAAAGTAAAACAGAACGGACTGCCGTGCAGTATACTCGTCCTTTTATTGACAGACGGATATCTTGTCTTCGCCAAAGGTGACGTAAGCTGGCAAAAGCCAAACGAGCTTTTCGAATCCGTGCTGAGATTTCGTCGGATACCAACCCATTAGGGCTGATCAGACTTCCAAGATAAGTGAAGTTGTCAACGCGTTCGACTACTTCACTCCCTATCCTTAGTTCAGGTGTTTACGCAGACCAGTCCTGAAGCAACAACTTGCATTTCGAGGGAGAGAAGCGCATTCCAAACATTCTGGCATTGTTACTTAGTGCTATCAGAAGACTCTGCATTTTGTCAGCGTCTTCACTAAACAGGACTATGTCATTTGCTTGTTCTAAGTCGATAAGTGGATCTCCTTTCCTGTTGTGATAAACCCAACGAGCTAAATTGGCCGAAATATGTGTTATTTTAGGTCCTATCATATTAGACAGGTCGGTCGGAGAATGGTAAATCTGAAAGCAGCACCTTGAAGCCCGAGGGCGAAGTTTTACTGTGGGCTGTCGACAGGTGTGCCAGCATTAAAGTATTTCTCTCGACCAACCAATGTCTGCAGCGATGCTGTCTTCTCATCAGAGAGTTAGGGAAGGTGGACCCTTAAAGCCACACCTCACCTTACTCTGGCATTAAGGCTTTTTAAAATGCGGAGCCAACACATAAAAATTCCCATAAACAGGTTTTTAGACCAGTGTCAAGCATTTGTCTCTTGCTCTCTGCGGTCACATTCACAGGTCAATAATGCCACTACTAGTCCATTTTTTTTGTCAGGTCCGCAAAGAAGAAGTATATTTTTCACTGTATGGTCAACCGGGAAGTGACAACCGCTCTCAGAAATGCAACAGCACCCGAGATCACCATGCTACAGGGCTGAGGATTCCAAGCTGGGGCTTGAGTTTTGATAGAGCTTTATGATTTCCCAAATGTATATCCCATCTACCTCCAGCGTGCTTTTGCTAATTTCCTTTTCAGCTAATAGTTGGTTTGTTCTCTGGGACAGTGATTAATTAGCTTCTATAGATTATCAGCTTTAAATATTCTATGGGAAATTGTAAACTACCGAAATCTTGTCCACTGATAATTCATCTTCATTGTTAGATTTTCTAGTGTAGTTGTTGTCGTGGTGTAGGCTACTTATGTCGATAGACACAAAGTAGTATGCAGCACTAATCTGAAGTGGAATGTCTGGCAGCAGAATATTGAAAAGATCGAATTGAAGAGAACAAGGATGTAAACAGTAATTAATTAGAACTGTTCTTTTGTATAGTACCTACTTTTCAGTGGTTGAAATCTTGAGTCAATTGAAGCTAGACCATCATGAAAAACCTGGAAGCACTGGCTGGCCGTTTTGTCCTAGTATGGGACTCCTCAGTAGTGCGCACCCACGACCCCGCCTCCCGCGAGATTCGAACCCAGGACCTACTGGTCTCGCGCACGAGCGCTTAATCATTAGACCACTGAGCCGGCATCCAACAGTGTTAATGTCTAACTTCAACCAATCCACAAAGTTGCGCCACCGTACATTTGGATACATTCAAATGTTTCACGATTAGTGTTTACTTGTATAATTTTTAATCATAACGTGTTTACAATAATGTCATGAATAATATTTGTATTGTATTTCTATTACATTCAAGTTGTCAGTCATCCAATCATAGATAATCAGTTAGTAGACGGGAATTTCAATAATAATGTGAATAATAATAGTCCTTTAATTAGGTAAGTGTTGGGTTACCGCTTCACATTACCAATAGATCGGTTTTATCACATACAATTATTATTTTATATGTCAATCGTCACTCAATAAAAGTTAATGTAGCTTATCTTGAAGCTAATTTGCATCCCTGAAACCAACAGCTTAATATATAAATAATTTAACATAATCTAACCAGAGGTTATGCTCTGTGACATTGTTCATGTATTTGGCAGTTTGACAATATATGTATATCCATTGATAATGCTAAACAGTAATAAGCTTTCACATTACTTAACCCTAACATTCTGCAAGAAGGACAGAAGTATTCTTCACAAAAAAGAAATAGACGATTACCTATACGCAGCTATTCACCATTCCTTACCTGTTTTACTCACATCAGCTTCAGCTTGTAGGTGTTATTAGTTATACAGTAAATCAAACTATAAGAGATATGTATAAATTGGGTTATAATAGTCATTTGTAACTAAAATGTCATTATTGAATGACTTTATTAGTAATCTAAATCAGTAGACTACTTCTTTTACTGTACTAGTGTTTTCATTGGACCCTGACCCAGTCAGTGGTCGGTAACTGTGAAACATTTGTTTCGAGACCTGAAGGTCTTAATTTCGACCCCTGAGGAATGCTGAAGGGTCCTGTACTAGGATGAAACATCTATCCAATACTTCCTAGTTGCCAATGGTACTTCTTTAGTGAATGCTACTTGCAAGATTATTTGTAAGTATTGTGTAGCGAAATGTGACGTCTAAGTTGCTACATTTGTCAGACTAAGTGAGTTTTAGTCGATCGAAAGTATGGCGTTGGCAGAATACCTGGAGACCAGGCGACAAGATATTCCAAATTTCAGAACACACCGAGAGATGTGAATCAAAGATTGAAATCTATGTATAATGTATTATATAAATACTTTATAACTTCTTATAATAAATACATTCTTCCTGTCTATTGTTGTGTTCTACATTTCAACTAAAGTCAATCTGTGATGAATACATTCAGCCCCCCCCCGAAAACCTATGATCTATTCATATATGGAATATATACTGTAAATGTTTATAGTTCAAATCAATCGAATTGATGGATGTTATAACCTTAATGTGTTACTTAAATAATCAAACTGTCAATCGTCATATAGCTTATCATGAGTAACGGGTTATCATCAATGATGTGTTTAAATTAATTTCTTTCAATTAGTTATTCACATGATCTGTGAATTAGATTAGATCACATCATTACAAAACAATAAAATCAAATTTGTCCGATCAAACTTATTAAGATTATAATATATATAACTACATGGATTATACAAATAATACCAATCAGTTATTGTTATATCATTGGTAAATATGATTCTTTCTGAATGGTGGTGATGATTGTGATAGCTCAATCATGTCTTATTGATTAAATCGTGTAAGGTTCAACCTGACTGTTTTACTTGGTTTGATTAGGAGAATTTTTGTCGGCTAATACTTGAACCTAGCAACAATTTCTATTTTTAGTATCATTTTTTCATTCATTTCAACACAGATATTGGTACAAAGAGCCTTTGACCTGAAGGTCTGATCCACAAGACAGTGGAGCATCGTAAGGAGATGAAGTCCCATGGAAACTAGTGACCAACAGTTGGTTCATGCGCCATTTGTTCCTTCACAATACTGGAACTCATGTGCACCACTGGTTTGGAATCCGGTAAAAGCGCCGGACATTCGCTTCTCGTCCTCTCATTTTCGTAAACATCACCCGTGGTGCGAGAAAGCAATGAGTTGGACTTTCCTGGCAGAGGCTGTGTACGCGTGGCTGTGTGAGAGCATTTCGAGATGGAGAGCGGACTCTCCCCACTATTGACCATATCAGGGCATTTGGAGGCCGTTCTTAGTTGGTGGAGCGATTTGTCTGTTTTTAGTCATCAATTCCTATCAGGCCTAAATAACTAGTTTTACTTTAAATAGTATTTATTTATTTTCTAACCTTTGAAAATTCTTATAAAACTTCTAATTATTTCTTTTATCATCTTTTTGTAGTACTGTGTCGTCTGGAGAAAGTGAACGAACTGTTGTTGACGTAAGTTTTGCTATTATAGGCTACATTTTATCGACCTATTTTCTGTTTATTACCATTTCATACTTTTTTTAATGGTATGTAGAAGAAAAAGAGTAAGCCTCATAATGATACTTACAACTCACGGATATTTATGGGGTATCGGATTGACAACAGATTATGGATGTTAATGATGGTTTGTTGAAGAATTCATTTATACTACCTCAAATAGATTTACCTCTCTGAATTATCGTTTAGTTCTGTATTACTTTTTTGTTATAAACATGATAGGTTCATCTAAAGAGTGCGAATTCCGTTACTTAGCTTATTGTTGAACACCGGTGATACTACTCGGCTATCCAAAATAAAGTAAATGGAGCGAAGTTCGGACGTGCGACTTGGTGACTAAAAGTTAACTATTGAACTAGTATTTGATCTGTCCAGGTTTGAATGGTGGTTTATGATCTCAGTGAAATTTCTTATCATCATTTTCCGCAGATCAGTATTCATTCATCAATTATTCGTTTCACCTAGTTCTCCAAGTTTATTTATATCAGCTTTTTCTTTAATCCATGTATTTTCCAACTTTGCAACACGAAATCCATAGTCAGTTACTTACTTAGGCCTGTTAATCCTAATGGAGCATAGGACGCAGACCAGCACTCTCCAACCCACTCTGCCTGGGCCTTCTTTTCTAGTTCCATCCAATTCTTGTTCGTTTTTCTTATGTCTGTCTCCATTTCTCGGTGTAATGTGATTTTTGGTTTTCCTTTTTTCCTTTGGCCTTGAGGATTCTATGTGAGGGCTTGTCTTGTGACGCATTTGGGTGCTTTCCTAAACGTGTGTCCTATCCGCTTCGGGCGCTTCTTCCCGATTTCTTCCTCCGCTGGAATCTGGTTTGTTCTCTCCCACGTGAATCAACAGTTAATTTCTAAATGAATGTCAAGAATTAGCTTTGGAGATTAAATAATTGACTATGAAAGCCGAGTTCCATAGTCAATTATTTAATTTCCAAACCTAATTCTTGACATTCATTTGGAAATTAACTGTTGATTCACGTTTAATTTCTATTCATTCAATAGTTATTTCGAATTATGATATGTTTTTTCGTTTCTATGTATAGTAATATGTGTGCCAATTATTTTGAAATATCGGCCTACTATCTCTCTCTCTCTCTCACACACACTCTATCACTTATAAACACATACACATGTATACATCTTAGTAATTTTAATCTGTTTACTTAATGTTTTGATCTTTCATGTTTACTCAGAATGCAGTACACAGGTTTGAATCAATGGATAGTCAAGATGAATCATCTTTAATGAGAACTAATAGTGTAAGTTTAATTATGTTTTGGTAAATGTAAATGATAAAAAAGTGTCTATTATTACAATTGATTGATCACTGGGTGGTGATCAATGTCTTGCTTGTCTAGACCTTATTAGTGCAGATCGAGTGCTATCGATCATGTTGCAATGTGGCCACCAGTCTAGGTGACTCGACACTGCGGGCACTATGTATTGAGATTTAGATGGTGGTTGGAGGTAGTCAACAGGAAACCCTGGACCCGGGTTTCGTGCTACTTGGCACTCGTCAGCAAGGTGTACCTGTAATCTTGAGGGAACTGGTGCTCCCTGGCGGATTCGATCTCGTGTCACCCAGCTTCACAGTCAGAGACGTTACCACTGAGCTATCCGAGCCGTGACTAACCTCCTGTAGGACTGAGATGTAATTACAATTGATTGATCACTGGGTGGTGATCAATGTCTTGCTTGTCTAGTCCTTATTAGTGCAGATCGAGTGCTATCGAGTCACCTAGACTGGTGGCCACATTGCAACATGATCGATTCCATTGTGTTCTCGCTCTTCTTTTCTGGATCTTCCCCATGTTCTGCTGTCAGACATTTCGTTCTTTTAACTCACGTTATTTACTACTTATATCAATATAAGTAGCACGCACCACACTCGTCCCCCCTTTTAATAAATTGCTGTCGTAGTCTTTCTGATCTCAGTACCGCTGTCTTCTTTGGTGCTTTTCGTGACTAACGACCATGCTGATATTGAAACCAGTTGACTAGCGTTTACTCGCTTCTGCTTGTCTTCTCTCCGGATCGTGTAGACTGAGCCGCGTCTCTCCTTGATAACATACGGTCCTTCTCACTTTGAGGTCAGCTTTCCCGACCCTGCTCCCCCTGCTATGTTACTTTTTCGTTCTCTACACTTTACTAGGTCCCCCACTGCAAAGGCTTTCCACGTTCTCCTCTGTTGTTCCGCCTTCTTTATGTCTGATATCTGTTTCTTTTCCACGTTCCTTATTGCATCCCTCCTCTCTTTTCTTAACCTTGTTGTCGTCCATTTCTGTTGTTGTGGCCAGGTCTTATTATGCATTGGAAGTCGTGGCTGTCTGCCATACATGAGTAAGAAAGGTGACTTCTTGGTTGCTCCTTGTGTGGAGGAACGATGCGCCAGCAAAATCAATGGTAACTCTTTTTCCAAATTTCCTCCTTTAGATGCTAACCATTCCTTCAACGTCCGGTTGTTCCTCTCTGTAAGCCCGTTTGTCTGAGGATGATACGGTGTGGTTCGTATTCGCTTGATTCCAAACTGCTTTAAACGGGCTTTAAACTCGTCACTTTCAAAATAGGGACCCTGGTCAGTTAATATCATCTTCGGTATTCCGTGACATGCTACAATATGCCGGATTACCACTTCGGTCACTGTCCTTGCCCGTTGTTCTGCAATGGGTACGGCATCTACCCAACGTGTAGCATGTTCCGTCATTACTAGCAGGTACTGGTTACCGCTCGCCGTCTGTGGAAACGGTCCCATCACATCCACCGACCATAGATCACCGACTGCGGTTACTGGGATTCACTGTAATGGCGGTTGTGTGTATCGATCGCCTTTCATTGGCTGACACTGCTGGCAAGTTAACACGTATTCAGCCACATCGTCTCTCATGCCCGGCCAGTATGCACTCTGTCGTAGTAAATCCGTAGTTCTTGCGATTCCTGTATGCGCTACCTGGTGACACTCGTGCATCACTTTACGCCGCCAGCCTTCGGGATCACCGCCACCCGATTCTCGTCACCGTCCTGCCAGGTCAGGACTCCATATGAGTTCACTCTCAGTCGTTCCTTTTGCCGAAGCAGCGTTATTACCTCCTTGTCCATTGTTCGTTTGTCTACGTCTGCTCCCTCTTTTTGATCACTCTGATTACCTCTCGAAGATTAGGGTCAGCTTTCTTCTGCCGGACGAGTTCTAATGGGTCTCCCTCTAAACTGTTCACCGCGTATGCTGTTAATGGCAGGTCGGCTTCCATGTCTGGTCTCGACAAGTAATCCGCCATTACGTTTTCTTTTCCTGGAACATGGCCGATACTGAAGTCATATTTTTGCAGACGTATCATCCATCGCGCCAACTTCCCTCGGGGGTCTCTTGCTGTTTTCATCCACTGCAGGGGTTTATGGTCGGTCTCAATGTGAAATCGTCTATCTAAAAGGTACGGTCTCCATTTTTCTACTGCCCACACGATTGCTAAACACTCTTTTTCGATGGTTGAATACTTCTGTTCAGCGGGTGTGAGGACGCGACTCGCGTATTCCTGACTCAACACAGCACCTATACCATGATCGCTCGCGTCTGTGGCCACTGTGAACAGTTTTCCCGGTTCAGGCAGTCTGAGCGTCATCTGACGATCGTCTAGCATGTTTTTGATTCGGTTGAACGTTTGTTCGGCAGTCTCAGTCCACGTAAACTTGGTGTTGCTCAATAACTTATATAAGGGTGCTGCTATTTCGTTGAAAGTCTTGACAAACCGACTGTAAAATGCCGCTCTTCCCAGGAACTGTCTCAATTTCCTTTTCGAATTGGGTACTGCAATATTTTTTATGGTAAGAATTTTCTCCGGTAATGGTTTTATTTCTCCATTTCCCACTTTATGTCCCAACAACGTGACGCTACTTTTCGCTATCTGCGACTTGTCCTTATTAATCCGAAGTCCGAATTCGTCAATTCGCTTTAAGACCGCTTCCACATGCTTGACGTGATCTGTTTCTGTCTGGCTGTACACAACCACATCGTCGCCATATACCTCGACATTATCTAGATTATTGAGCAGTGGTGTCATTAGTCTTGTGAATGTGAACGGCGCACCTGCCAACCCGAACGGCATTCGTTTAAATTGGTACTGTTTATCACGTACCGTAAACGCTGTCTTGCTTCGATCGCTCTGTTTTATAGGCAGTTGCCAATATCCTGACCGTAAATCCAGCACTGTAAACACCGTGGCATTCTGTAGCCGATCTAATGTTTCCACTACTGTTGGCATTGCACAAGGTTTCAGGTCTGTTATATTATTCAATTCTCTGAAGTCGACACGAAATCTATACTTTCCATTTGGTTTCTTTACTAAGAGTACCGGTGAGCTATATGGGCTGTCCGCTTCCTCAATTATACCTTCTTTCAACATTTCCTGGACCTGGCGAGTTATCTCAGCCTCTAAATGCACCGGAACACGACGTGTTGCAAATATATTTACTCGATCGCTCTTTATCGGGATTTCGTGCTTTACTTTGTCACAAAATACATACGGCTCTCCATCTCCAGTGAACAGTTTCGCATACTTTTTGCATAACTCGTTAATGTTTGGTTTCTTCGACGAGACATCCGCTGCCACTCTTATTTCAGCCACTTCACTACTTTCGTGTATTGGCAATGAACCATACTTTGTGACCACCTTACCGTTTCTTAAGTCAACTATCGCTCTTACTTCTCTTAGGAAATCTGCTCCTAATATCGTTCTCGATAAGCTTGTGGTTACCACGAACGGGAAATTTATCTCAGCATCCCCCACTTTTACTATACTGTTAGATACGCCAAACACTTCTAACATATGGCCTCCTATAGTGTGGACAGTTAATGTACACGGCTTGAGTCTCCTACTTTGCCTATTAACGAGACTGCTGCACCTGTATCGATCAGACAAACTAAATGTCGTTCATTTATGTTCACTCTCGTATACACTGCCCCTCTGTCTACTAACGCAACAACCCCAGATTCCTAGGATAGAAAGAACACTCGTTATAACGTCTAAAATATCTGCGTCTTCGTCTTGTTGGACAGTTTATCTTCCAATGTCCTGTTCCTCCACAAGCGTAACATTTATCGTTCTTTTCATGGTTCACTCGTATTGCTGCAATCTCACGCTCCAGCTCCTCAATTTTCTTCTCTACATTACTTATCTCCTGCTTTCCGGAGCCACTGTTCGCGTCGTCAGCTGACGAGTCACCTTCGCCAGTTTACTAATATCCATTGGTTGCGCTGCTTTCACCAGTTTCAGTTGTTGGGAGATGGTGGCAGGCACAGTCTCGATAAACTGTTACGCTAACAACTGTGCCTCCGACTCCTCATCCAGATTCGGCAGCGCACGGCGTAACAATCTGGTAAGCTCCACCGCCAGCACCAGTGGGTCAGCATCAACCGGCGACCTCGCCAACCGGAACTTCTGCAGCGCCTCCTCTCTGTCCACTGTGCTGTCGAACTCCCCCGCCAAACGCTCCGTAACTGTTTCCCATGTCGTCTTCCCACCAGCAGCGTTCAAGCTGTCATATACAGCCTTCGCCCTGCCTCTCAACAGCGTCCTCAGCACCACTAACTTCGCCTTCGGCTCCTTCACTCACACCGCCTCAAACTCCTTCAGGAAGCTTAGCACATCTCCATCCTCAAATTCCTTTGGTCATGGAATCTTCATCCTTAGTGGAGGCAGCGACACCAAATGTAGTGAAGGAGAACACAGGTGAGGACAACCAAGTTGTATTTAGCACAAATTACAGAGTTGCTTGGTAAAATAAGAAAACCATATCGTCAATCGTTAATTTGCAAAATATCATTCCATCATATCAAACCGGACTGTTGCTGTTGCAAACACCAATCCATTTTCTCACATTTCATTGTTCATGCGATTTTTTACAAATTCCATTGTGTTCTCGCTCTTCTTTTCTGGATCTTCCCCATGTTCTGCTGCCAGACATTTCGTTCTTTTAACTCACGTTATTACTACTTATATCAATATAAGTAGCACGCACCACACCTTCACTAATATTGCGACTGTGGTGTAAGCTACTTACATCTACATAAGTAGTATATAACGATAATCAGGCATAGAATGTATTTCAGTAGAAGACCGAGGAGGAAAGAATGGAAACTGAAAGCAATTGGTATGAAAATATATGAACAATGAAATCTGAGATAATTTACTAATATTTGCAGAAGGAGCAGTCAAGTTTGAGACGATGGATTATTATTTTTCTAATAAACTGTTTATGATATGGTTCACAGATTTTTGTGAGATATTCTGTAGTGTAGTGCTTAAATAGATTCGATTGCTACACTCGTGGTCTGTTCATTACACTACCATTACTAATTGAACTGCTACAATTGCTGCTATTATTACTACTAACACAATTTCGATGACTCATAGCAACTCACGTGCAATTGGGTTTGTTCACATTTAACTTGGTTAAGTTCTTTTGTTAACTTATTTAACGAACCGTGTCATTCTTACAATAACCACTTATGTGTATCATTTTACCTTTATTATTGTTGGGAATGTATATATATATATATATCATTTTTGAGTTCATATATTATTTGGTCTACCAAACTATTGTGTACACCACTTTAACCAATACTGGGATTTCTACTACTATCCAAAAGCAAAAATACTACATCTATTATGAACGAAGACGTGGTTAGAATAAAACAATTTATTATATTATGCAAATACATATACTGCATTTGTGAAATTTCTAAACAAATCATTTAACGCACGACTGGTTGATTTTCATTAAAATTCTTTAAATCATATTTACTGCTTTTTAGTTATCCAAACACGGTTTGTGATGATTGTATTACCAGTTAATTAAAATATATTTATTACTTCGATGTGATTGTCAATCTTGAGTATACAACAACGTAGAGAACTGTGAAAGGATTCTGATCTCCAGCTGAATGTACAAATCACTCAATGAATCGATCCGGAGTGTAGGTGTATGCTTCTTCTGAGAGTCTGGTGAATGTCTGAGTTATTCTGGTGCAAATCTTTCTATTGTAGACTTGATAACATCATCTGGCTTAGAAAACTTAAAGAACTGTTCTTATTGACATATTCCAGCTTAAGCTTGACTTCAATTACGAGTTCACTTAGAGTATGAACAGAACAAGGACTTGTGATCGAAGACCAATAAGCTAGATATTCTGAGGTGTCTCGGACTCTCTAACTAGAGAGAGAAGTTCAAGTTTGGAACGGGAAATTATATTCCGTAATTCTAGAAGCATGAGCAATAGCAACAAGCACAAATCAAACGCATATATACATCATGGAACTGTCATTGGGAAGAGCTGCAAAATAGCATACTAAAATACACAACGGACAAATAGCATTAAAATTTCTCCCAAGTGGGAAAAACGCCCTTGACCCCAAAACAGGGAAATTGGAATTCGCAAAGTAAAATTACAAACTAAAAGCATTTACCAAGTGAGATTTGAGGATCTAGCATTCCTAACGATTGTAAAGGAAAATCCGAGTACTACGGTGTATGATTATCCAAAGGGATATATTGATAAGTCAACAATTCAATTCTCAAAGACAGTCATTTCAGACCACACATTCTGCGTATCTGCGTTCCAGTTACACAGTAAAATAAAAAAAAACTGGCTAAAAAAAGTTTAAGTGAATTGATTTTGTATCGTCGAAGCTATAGTAATTAACCAATTCAAATCCTGATTTTCTACCCAGACAAGTCTCGCTAAATCACTTATTCATCACTGGTCATATGAATCCATCGAATTCGACAAAAGAGAATAGTTAAATATTACCTAATACTAATTCTTCTTCTTTTTATCATTTGAGTGCGTAGTTATATTCATCTATTGTTTTACAGATCAATGTATTTGTTTCTACCAAAACTATTAAACATCGCAGGTTCTTGATGAGTACTTCCAACGTTAACAAATAATGCACCACGATTCATTCAGTACATAAAAGCGTAAGCTACGAAGAGGTAACACCCTTACTATATTGCTCGAAATACTTGAAGATTTTGTTTATCACGAATAGATGTGAGCAACATCACTTCGTATTGATCGAACCCAGCTGTGGTAAATTTGAATATCTTTGATAATTTTGCAACATCCATCTATTTTATCGCACACTATTACATACAAAGGTATTAACTGAAAATACTATTGAACAGATTCATGAATTAATATCGTCAAGAGCAAACGTTTCTTCACCGAAAAGTCTTCATTGGTTTCAACGATAATCGGTGATATTCAGATAGATAGTGAGACATGATTTCAGTTCCGAAATGATTATCACTGATTGCATGTTGGTTTCCCTGTTTGTATTTCATCTTCTCTAGTTTGTTCAAGCAGACACTCAGGTTCCGCTCAAACGATTCATTTGAGATAACAATGTGTTTGACAACTGACAAATACAGTTGAACGAATTTAGGAGATGACAGTGTCCAACAGGATCAGATTATGCTCGATGAACAGTCATTGTTTGACCTGACCACAACAACTGCTTCTTACAACCAACTAAATCTGTTTGATTAAGATCATGAAGCGCCATTGATGATTGATCACCATTGAAACCTAGAGGCACTGGATGGCCGCTTCGTCCTGTTTGGATTAAGGTCTCTAACCTAACGATTCTGTCAAGATTATGTGGTTGAACAATAAATATAATCTTCACAACTATCTGAATACTGGCAACATAATACGAGTTTTCTCAGAGAAAATATACTTTTAATTAAGTTATAGTGATAGTGTAAAATAACTGACATTGTCATTTAAAAACATCATTTTGTTGACCTCAATTGTTTGTAAGAATAACAGTGATTATACTTTCTTGTTGTCTATCACTTCATTATTTCTAATAAATCAGATAATATGGTATTCTCTATTGTGTAGTGGGCGTGAAATGAATCTTAATTCGAATAAGGAATACCGCATTCTAATAATGTGTGTAGGTAAATGATTGTCATCTACTCATACAGAATGGAGATCAAAGAAACTCACATTAAACAAATACATTACTACTTTGATGAAAAGCAAATGAAGTGAAAACACATATTTAGGCTTTAAATGCATAGTAAGTTTTGCGTCAGCTGTGAATAAACACAGTAACTGTTTACCAACTAAATTGAAATGTGTTTGGTGTTCGTTTTCCTATGGAATGAATGATCTGTCTATCATGGAATGAAACGAAACACTGTCAGATGAATGTTGTCTTTTTCTTAAATGACGTGCAATTCTGAATGACTGTGATTTTCGTTGCCGTTGACTGAAATTCAAATAGTTATACTCTCTGAACTGACCCATGTTATTACTACTGAATTACTATTAAAAATCCTACAGTGGACATGTTGAATAATTTGTGTTCGGATAGTGAATCTATGCATCTTCGAATTTGATCGTCTCAGTTTTCGCATTATAATGTCAAAATAATATCATCACTTCTTCTCTTTAAAACAATATATTTCTCTTTCGACTCTTGTTTTAGACTTCTTGGTTGACGTAGTCTGTCTCAGTGGTGTGTGACGAACTTAATCATGCCTAAGTTATGTAGTCTGCCTGCACATCGCAAAGTGTTTGTTTCTTTCTATCATGTCAAGCCTGTATTTTAAAATGGCGTCCCACCTGGGTCCTCTTTACCCTTGTCAACCGGAATTATTTTTTGCATTCATTTCAGAATACTAACCGATCCACTATACTTTGGATTATAAAGATTCTTAAAATAGTGGCACCATCATCTCTTGAACTGATGACTGATATCTGCATATTCGAAAAGTGGAATGAACATATGTTGAATAGTAAGAAATGTTTCATCTCTGTTCGTTTGCGGGAATGAATTTGAATACCAAATGACAGACATATCAAAATCGTTTGACTTCTTGAAAATTTGATCAACACTAATCAACATTCAATAAAAAGATTGCATTTATTCAACAGTAAAATGTGTCTATCCAGAATATTGTGTCACGATGAGCTTGTTGATCATAATCGCAAAGCCGTTGTCACGGTAGGGAAGTGTAGACAAGTGAATTTTACTCCACACCTAAAATTCCTTTAGGTGATTTAATGCTTGTTGCCTCGACAAACCGTAGTAAGGTAGCATTTATTTCTCAAATCAAAAACACTGTCTAACTCAATTAAAAATCCTCCTCAAAACCGTCGACTGAAAGTGTGGATTTAAATTGTCGAGTTGAACATACCTGGCTTGTTGATCAAATATTCAACTATAAATGCTGCTTCATGTGGAAATTCATTTTAGTTTTGTCGAAAAATAAGGACAAATTCCATTACCAAATGATATTTCAAAATGTATTCAAGTCCATGTAAAGTGTTACGGCTTTCATTTAACAATGACAACCGACTTCATTCGAACATACATTTGATCAACAGTAAAACGTATCTATCCAGGAATGAACGACAATCGAAAGAAGTGAGCACGTCACATGGTTAAAAATTTATGTCAACGAACCTCACAGTTATTCGGAATCACATATCATTTCAACGGACGTAGATATTCATCTTACAGCGTGTCGCCTCATTCCAATGGCAGACAGATAATTCATCAGTGAAGTTGAGAACTGGTTTTCACCTGACGATGATAACCGAATTCATTCGGACAAACATTTGATCAACAGTGAAATGTATCTATTCAGAATATCGGGGAACTTCATACGTAAAATGGTTGATATAAATCAACACATATAATGTGATGCAGATAATGTCAGCAGGACAATTGAACACTGCGTTATAGACAATACACGTCTTACATAATATCTATTCACATCTAAATGAATATGGATTATTAGTGAGCATTCCATACATTGACAAACTGATGATGTGAAAACTGGAGGATTCTATAAGCAAACATACAAAAAATTCATTACAATTTAGTTGGTAAACAGTTACTGTGTTTATTCACAGCTGACGCAAAACTTACTATGCATTTAAAGCCTAAATATGTGTTTTCACTTCATTTGCTTTTCATCAAAGTAGTAATGTATTTGTTTAATGTGAGTTTCTTTGATCTCCATTCTGTGTGAGTAGATGACAATCATTTACCTACACACATTATTAGAATGCGGTATTCCTTATTCGAATTAAGATTCATTTCACGCCCAATACACAACAGAGAATACCATATTATCTGATTTATTAGAAATAATGAAGTGATAGACAACAAGAAAGTATAATCACTGTTATTCTTACAAACAATTGAGGTCAACAAAATGATGTTTTTAAATGACAATGTCAGTTATTTTACACTATCACTATAACTTAATTAGAAGTATATTTTCTCTGAGAAAGAAGCAGTTGTTGTGGTCAAACCAAACAATGACTGTCCGTCGAGCATAATCTGATCCTGCTGGACAATGCTATTTCCTTATTCTTGGGCCAAAAGCATTCTTTTCATCTTCACGTCGTACTTCCCACTTGGGAGAATCTTTAATTCTTTTGGTTCGTTGTGTATTTAAGTGTGCTATATTGCAACGCTTCCCAATGACAGTTCCATGCTGTATATAGGTTTGATTAGTATCTGTTGTTATAGTTCGTGCTTCTGGCTTTACGGAATATACTTCTCCGTTCCAAACTTCAACTTCTCTCTCTAGTTAGCAGGTCTGAGACTCACCAGAATATCTACATTATGGGTCTTAGGTCACAAGTATTTGTTACGTTCGTATTCTAAGTGAACTCGTGATATCTTCAAACCTAGCAAAATTGGCAACGGTCGTTTAAGAGAAGTAGATCCTTCCAGAATTGAATTATTACTTGAGCAGCAGCTGAAACTGATGCAGACGTTGACAGATATAAAGATTTCGCAACCCTTACAGCCGAGCACATCTAGTTGAAACTACAGTATCATCAATAGACGGCATCGCAAATAAAATTGCTGAGTTTCATTATGATTCTGATGCCAACGTTACTTTTGACATGTGGTTTCGGCGTTAGGAAGACTTATTGAATTTTGATTTTGCTAATCAACATGATGCTTAGAATGTTTGGCTACTATTTCGGAAGTTGTGTGCAACATTGTTTAATTCACTAGGATGATCTATTTTCACCTTCAATGCACAATTATTGTGAACTCGTAAATATAGCGTGTGATGACGAAATTATCGAATGGAGTTTTCACCACTACTTACGATTCTTTCCTTTGCTTCATTTGGTACATGATGTGTGTCACGTAGATTGATAAACTGAGAACGTGAAAACTCTATGCTTGTATAGTTGAACGATCACCTAACTCATTTCACCTTCGGCAGTAAATGGTTAGGGTGTTTATTCACAGCTGAGGCAAGACATTTTGTGAACCGACAGCTAAATTATATGTTTCCACTTCATTTGTTCTTCATAAAATAGTATTACTTTTTTAATTGAGAGTTGCATTCAACTCTACACTGCGTGGGTGGGTGACTGTATGTCACATAAACACATTATTAGAAAACAAAATTCCATACTCTACTTAGGAATAATTTTATTCTCAGAGCACAATTTGGTATACCATATTGACTGATTAATTAGAAAGAAGGTGGTCATAGAAGACGAGTAAGTAAAGAAGTGAGGTCAACATAAATATTTTTGTTCAGTGGATGTTGAGATTATTGGCAATATTATCTTTAATCATTTTAAAAGAATATTTCTTGAGGCAAGTATCACATTACTTGCTTACGTCAGGGAATACTCGTGGAAGACCATAGGCCACCCAACAACACTCTCCATCCAACCCTGTCCAGGCCAGTTCTTTCCAGCTATTCTCAGTCGTTATTTATATTTTTCATACCTGCTTCTATTTCCCGACGTAATGTGTTCTTTGGCCTTCCTCTTTTTCGCTTCCCTTCAGGATTCCAAGTTAGGGCTTGCCTCGTGATGCAGTTTGACGATTTGCGTAATGTATGTCCTATCCATTTCCATCGTCTTTTCCTAATTTCTTCTTCAGCTGGAAGTTGGTTTGTTGTCTCCCACAGAAGGCTATTGCTGATGGTATCCGGCCAATGGATGTTGAGTATCTTGCGTAGACAGCTATTTATAAGTACTTGTACCTTCTTGATGGCGGTTGTTGTAGTTCTCCAAGTTTCAGCTCCATAAAGTAGAACTGCTTTGACGTTGGTATTGAAGATTCTCACTTTGATATTGGTTGAAAGTTGTTTTGAGTTCCGTATGTTCTTTAACTGTAGGAATGCTGTCCTTGCTTTGCCAATCCTTGCCTTTACGTCTGCATCTGAACCTCCTTGTTCATCGATGATGCTTCCCAGGTATGTGAAGGATTCTACATCTTCCAGAGTTTCGCCATCAAGAGTGATTGGATTGTTGTTTTCCGCTTTGAATTTGAGGACTTTGATTTTCGTTGTATCGTAAAGCTGTTTCATATTTCCTTCTCTAGCAGCTTTTTCTGCCGTCGTTGCTAGTTCTTCCACGTATTTCTTCTTGTCGGCTCTAATACTCCTCTTCACTTGTTTGTTTGCTTCTATGTATTCAGCTTGTGCTTGGACTTTCTCTGCTCGTGTTCGGCTGTTGTTTATTGCTGCCTTCTTGTTCTTCCTATCTTTGATCTTGTCCAGTGTTTCTGTAGAGATCCACTCTTTATGATGGTATTTCTTTAGACACAGAACCTCTTGACACGTTAAAGTTAATGCTTCCTTGATGCCTTTCCAGTTGTCCTCCATACTAGTTTCTTCTTCCTTCCGTAGATCTTGTAAGGCTTGGAATCTGTTGTTGAGAGCAATCTTGATTTCATTGAGTTTGTCAGTATCTCGAAGGAAGGCTGTATCGAACATTTGTAGTGCTGTTTGTCCACTTGTCCAGTTCTTTATTAGCTTCAGTTTTAAATTGGCCACAACTAGGTGGTGATCTGAAGCATCTTGCGCAGACAACTAATTATAAATACTTGCACCATCTGGATGTTGGATTTTAGTAGTTCTCCATGTTTCAGCACCGTACAGTTGAACTGTCTTGTTACGTGATGGATTCTACATCTTTCAGAGATTCTTCTTTAAGCAAAAACTGATTACGTGAGATGTCAAAATTAACATTATTTTATTACAATATTATTTCAATTAAATAAAATCTATCAGACGATTTAATCATCGTTTTATCATCAAAAATGTAAATTCTGATCAAAGCCACCATAATTGTGTTTGACTTACATATTACACCACAGTTTGTTAATAGATGTTCAGGTTAGGAGAGATATAACATTTCTCACTGATCACGTAGAACTTGAACTTAATGTGATTGTAATAAAATCTAAGCGAAACATTGTACTGAAAGTGAAATTTTGAAAAAATGACAGTTATTCCTCAAAACAAACACAGATTTGGATATACAACAAAGATTAATGTAAATTACGATGGTAATGCACGAAGTGGAAACTGACTTCATTCACAGTATTTCATTGATGTGTTCTTATGTATCCTCTAGGCCAGAGTAAAAAGCAATCGATGTTCTAAAACAAGAGAACATCACGGTCAACATTCATTATCCACAGTACTCTCTCAGTACATATTACTACAAAACTTAATTTTCAACGAATTCTGATGAGATAAGTTTGAAAAACTTTGGTAATTTTGCAACATCCATCTATTTTATCGCACACTATTACATACAAAGGTATTAACTGAAAATACTATTGAACAGATTCATGAATTAATATCGTCAAGAGCAAACGTTTCTTCACCGAAAAGTCTTCATTGGTTTCAACGATAATCGGTGATATTCAGATAGATAGTGAGACATGATTTCAGTTCCGAAATGATTATCACTGATTGCATGTTGGTTTCCCTGTTTGTATTTCATCTTCTCTAGTTTGTTCAAGCAGACACTCAGGTTCCGCTCAAACGATTCATTTGAGATAACAATGTGTTTGACAACTGACAAATACAGTTGAACGAATTTAGGAGATGACAGTGTCCAACAGGATCAGATTATGCTCGATGAACAGTCATTGTTTGACCTGATCACAACAACTGCTTCTTACAACCAACTAAATCTGTTTGATTAAGATCATGAAGCGCCATTGATGATTGATCACCATTGAAACCTAGAGGCACTGGATGGCCGCTTCGTCCTGTTTGGATTAAGGTCTCTAACCTAACGATTCTGTCAAGATTATGTGGTTGAACAATAAATATAATCTTCACAACTATCTGAATACTGGCAACATAATACGAGTTTTCTCAGAGAAAATATACTTTTAATTAAGTTATAGTGATAGTGTAAAATAACTGACATTGTCATTTAAAAACATCATTTTGTTGACCTCAATTGTTTGTAAGAATAACAGTGATTATACTTTCTTGTTGTCTATCACTTCATTATTTCTAATAAATCAGATAATATGGTATTCTCTATTGTGTAGTGGGCGTGAAATGAATCTTAATTCGAATAAGGAATACCGCATTCTAATAATGTGTGTAGGTAAATGATTGTCATCTACTCACACAGAATGGAGATCAAAGAAACTCACATTAAACAAATACATTACAACTTTGATGAAAATCAACAAAGTTTATTTTAGTGGGCGCATTGAAGTACAAATAATCCAGTCACTTATTCAATGTATTGGCAGTCAAAGCCAAAAACTTTTTCAACAATAGAGATCATTAATGTCAATCAACGCTTAATGAATATCAGTCCACCACATGGCAACCTACAAGAATATTGGATAACAATGAGTGCATCTACCACATTAATTGGTTGACAATGAGCAAATAGTTTTGTAAAACTAGATTTTTCTAATTGTCACTTTCAATCATCAAATCAGTAACAAAGAACAATACAACTGAAAAATTTATATAAAGCTGATACGTTCTGTTAAAATGTGATTACTATTTTGAACAGGAAAATGAAGTGAGTGTTGACTGAACAAACGAATTAAATGAGTGTATAATATGAATTTCATTTTGATTCAATAACATCACGTTATTCTGCTCATATTAACTATTTTAGATATATCCCTACATGTGCTCTGTTAATATCGGTTTATTTGATCGTCACATTGCTTTTCGATATCTACAATTGTCAAGACATCTGTCAACAACCTGAATTATAGAATTATGAAGAAGTATTTATCGTTAACGATTCATACAAATATGTAAGTATTCATCATTCATATTTTAATACATAATCACAGTCACATTATTTCAATTATTCACAAAGAATACGTCTGAAACAGCCCAATCCAGTTGTTAATGCCACGTTTGAAACATTTAATACCACACAGGTGAGTTGATTACCTTTTGTAATCAAATTACTTAATCTTATATTTTTCCATCTTTTAAGACAGTTCAGTCGAAATTCCCGTTTAAATATTACGGAAGTGACGTTGAATATTTCTCGATCCATAAAACAGGTAAGCGAACCTTTTTCATTCAACTAAAATTGGTAATGGGTTTTGGTAATCACAGTTTGTTCCATGAATGTGTGTTGCATTTTCATATTCAAGTTGTGAAACATTAGCCGTTTTAGAGTAAACTAAATAAAGTTCAAGCAATTCATCTTTGTCATCTATTCATTTCGAATTATTTCATTCACACACAACCGAATTTTGATCAAATTGTATATTTTCATTATATAAATACAGGTTTATTAGGTGTAATTGGTAGTGTAAGCGGACTTATTAATAATATTATACCAGGCACTTTTCTTCCTGAATATGAGGTTCTACATAACAGTGAGTTTTTTTATTCAGTAAGGTTTTCGGTTGTTTTTCACACATAGACTTTGCATAAACGAATCAGTAATTTCCTTGTTTACTGTACGAAAACTGACCAATACACAGTGACTATTTTGATTGTGTAATTGGATATTAGAGCAAGTGTTCAAAGCACCTAATGGTGACTGTCAATTAAAAGTCATACATTAAACAGGGATTCACTTCAAAGTACAATCAAATTGATTCATTAGAAATGATAAATTAAACGATGTACTCGCCTAAGTGCAAAGTAGCTATTCTCTAGTCTATGGAAAATACAATGCAGAACGTATGTCACAGGAACGATACTTCTATGCAGAACAAATAAATCTAATTTATTGCACGTAAAACTATAAGTGAAGTTGTTCAAGAAGCCGAATTGAATTAATACGCTTAACAACTGTCAAGTTATATTTGACTTCATTCAACTCTTTTCTGGCACTTACTTGATTCATATAAGTTCAATGTCTCCAATTCGCTGTTTGAGGACCATCTTATATTTGATACTTTCTTGATTATCATATTGATGAGATAATAGTATTTGATTTCACGCCCTTCAGAAACCATCAATCAACGAACGACGATGAATAGATTGATAGTACAAGATGATTTATTCGAAACAGAACAACCTAACCATCAAGATCAGGTTCATTGATTTCAGTCAGTTATCGGAATTAGGCATATTGTAGTAACATTTATGTGTAACAATAAGCTCAGTTGAAAGATATCTCTGTTTCACTCGAATAACAGAATCTCCGAAAATGATTTAGTATGGGTTTTGTCAAATGGATATTAAAGGAGGTTTAGTCAGTCGAAAGCTCCTATAATCAACTGCACAGCAGTAAAATTGTATTCTCAGTTGACTGGATTGAAACGTTCATTATGTTTTTAAAATAAAAATATTAATAAACTGTGAAGCTTCTCCATGAAGGATAATCGTTCATTCAAATGTGCCGGTTTACTTTAATCTCGGAAGGTAGATGATAGCTCGTGTGCGAATGCGTTCTACGTTAGAATGTACTTTTCTGAAAGCAGAATTATAGTCACTACATATGTATTTAAAACCTCCCTTTGATTTTCATTTTTTTAGATGAATCGATTGCCGTGAAATGGTACTTTCGAACACATGTTGATGATACATGTAAGCGAACGTTGAATGATCATTTTATAAAATGTAACATCTTACCACTTACCACTCATTGTGATTACTCACAATTTTCCTGTTCAGCTTGAGCAATTTCTTTTTTCACAGTGACTGGCAAATGTGTGAATATGTAGCACCTCTGGAAAGTGGAGACGGAATTACATGTGTGGTCCACCGATCGTTTAAACACTTTTATTTTGACTTGAATAATAGTTGACATAAACTGAAATGGACGGACTTGGCGATTAGTTAAAGGATGAATAAAGATACAATGTCACTTCACTTGCGTAAAACACAAATGCACAGATTAATCATCGCTGATAAGCTTCGATGGAACTTGATGTGAATTCTGTTTAAGTAAACAGCACGCTTCACATCTTCACTAATCACATGGTTATCAAATCAGGACATGCATAAGACGCGATATATGAAGCTATTCAGTTCACATGTTTAACAAATAAATCTGCGTCTTTTATAAGCACTATGGTCAGTGTCGGTCAAGCGATTGCTTTATCAATGTGTTTCTCAAGTTCCATTTGTAAGCGAAAACCCACAACACATGTCATGTAATTTAAGAGTGGATTTTTTTGAGTGTGATTAAAGAAAACATCGCGCAAACATAACATCACGTCGGGTTTGGAAGACTAAGCACCTGAAAGTAACACTTATGGACTCATGTTCGTTTCATCTACACAATGTCAATTCCATAATGTTTGTTTTGAATTCAACAAAGAAAAATATTTGAGATGACACAATAGATGATCACTTAATCTGATCTTTTGTGGGTAAACATTTGCACTGTCACGTCTAACATGCTCATCATTTCTAATTTAGAATTTACACAGCCATTGACTTTTGTTTGCAGATCTTACAAGCAAGGTCACTAATTTGATACATCGGAATGGGAAGATATCTATCTATTATGAGAACGTAAGTTGAACAATCGAATGGAAATAAACTTTTGTTTCACGTACTATAGATTATTCTACTCTTTTCTGCATAGCAATACGCTTGAATATATCAAGATACATTTAACACGATAGAAAGAGATCAACGTTTTGAAATGTGCAAACAGAGTGAATGACACTTTCATAGTTTCTTAAATGACACACACTTTATTCACCTACATCCTAAGAAAGTGAATAATTAGAAGTGAATTACCATCAAACTAAAAGATGATGTCTTTGAGGCAAATAGGGAACCGTACGGAAACAGTCATTTTCTGTCAAACCCTAATACGTCTTCTGAATATAAGATGTTCGGAAATTACATTGCTGAATATTAATAGTGCCTTTGTGTTTAAACTGTTGATTAGTTCATAGCATTTGATATTTCCAAAACTTCCTATCAGATTCCTACGGAAATCAAGTACAGGCAGCTGCACACAAAGGTTCAAAGTGCAATGATTTGTGAATTTAAAATGGGAAGTAAGAATTTTTGCTAGTATTTTGATGTACATTATTCTTTGTCAACACAGTTCAGTTTATGTTGTTTTAGTTTGCATTTATACTCAGTTATGAACATGTCAACACCGTGAATTTTTTGTTTTCGCTCAAAATGATCTTATAAAAATGTTTACAATGATTCGAAAGTAAGACAAATTGATCGAAGTGCTACTGAAATGTTAGACATGGCCGTACATATCGAGATCGGAATGCTTTTCGTAAACGCTCTGTCCATACATTACTGTATACCGAATATCCAATGTCAATTATATGTTTACACTCCTGGAACGGACATTTTGTTGTTAAAGGTGATAAAGAATCATGGTGAAAATTAATCATGAAAATGTCGAACAATATTTCTATGCATTTGACTGTATTGAGATCAAATTATCTTTGTCTTCAACCCAACAACCGACATATATGTTACCGTTGTGAAATAGTTTTGAGTTGTTTTGGTGAATTTGCAATATTGTAGTTTCAATTGTCTATGATAAATTGCATCGAAAATGAATGTGAAGATGCATATTTGCTGACGTTTGCTTAACCTGATATTTCTAGCGTTATTACTAAGATGTTTGAATATCATCATCACGACATTGTGAACGTACAATGGAGAACGCTCACACATACGTTGAACGATGGACTGAACCTGACAGGGGTATATGACTGACAATATTCGGTAGACTACATATGCACTCGTGTATTCACTCACTCACTCACACACTCACTCACTCACCCACTAAACGACGAGCGTGTAACGAGTTAAACACATGTTTTGAAGATGTTGCGCTGATACTATTGCAAACTAAATCAGAAATTTAACGACATCATTTTTCGATTGCTGGTTGAACACCAGTCTTATTTGGAACCAGTATTTTTGTAAAGTATATTTTGTTAGGATGCTGCATTAGCGTCACTGTATCCGCAATAAGAAAAATTCTTTTTTTTGTTTGTCACTCACGAAATGATGTCAAGGAATAGTTGTTCATATAAAAGTAAATCAAATGTGTCTTTTTTTTAATCAATTAGCTGAGTATTTAAGATCACCTGAGATAGGTGTTACCAGTATATGGATCAAAAGTGACACGCTAGTGGAGTTTGAACCAATCGAGGGTATGTTAAACCTTGTTTATTCATCACTTACTATTTTTAAACTTGAATAGATGACATCGTTTTCATCGAATTACAAATGCCATGTGTCATTTTAATTGGCTATTTGATGATATCCTTTCATGTTTCTCAGTGACGTTGCACTTACCATTAATAATTACACATCGATTTACTGTTGATTGTTGAAGATAACTAAGGAACCATTTGGAACTACTACAGGTGTATTCACTTCGATGAAATTTACTGTGAAACGTCGCCACAGGACGATGGATAGGATGATATAGGTCTCGAAAATGTTTATCATCAGCTAGTACATTGCGTGTTGACGAGAATGTTTCCATTGTTTTTGCAATATCGAATTTTTTCTGAGATATTGAAATCGCGAATGCTGAGAATTCTATGTTGCACCAAAAATATAATGTTGAATAAAGCTTCTTATAATAATAATAATAATAATAATAATAATAATAATAATAATAATAATAAAAATAGTTAACACAGTTGCTGAGATCACCTTCCTTTGGTATTTTGACCAGAAGTCCTTCTTTCTAGTCTGTTGGTACTTGTTTTTCATCCCAAATCTTTTTGAAGAGAATGTGAAATATCCTTGCAGTTGCCGTCACGTCTGCTTTCAGTGCCTCTGCTGGAATGTTGTCTGGCCCTGCTGCTTTGCCACTCTTGATTTGTCGGATGACAATGCTGATTTCTTCACTTGTTTGTGAGTCGACATTGATTGGGAGGACCGTCGGTGCCGCTTCGATATTGGGTGAGTTCAGTGGGGCTGGTCGATTCAAGAGTTCTTTGAAGTTTTCTACCCAACTGTTTCGTTGTTCTTTAATGTTTTTGTGTTACGTCCAAGTTTTGCTCGTTCCAGTTATTGAAGCACGGACTATCGATCTACTTGCAAATTACGAACCCAAATTGACAATAGAACCGAAACTCCGATTCAGATACCACATTTATTCGTAATTCACAAATAGTCGACCAAATGTCGTTCTAACAACAATAACTATAAGAATTACAAAACAGACCTTCAATTTTGTAGGTTCTCGGAGCAAAACTACCAAATACCAAACCAACGACAAAGGGAAACCAAAATGTCCGAAATAATGATATAAACTAACAAGTTCAAAAGTTAAGTAAAGCAAATACATCTAAAAACACAGTAAATTATTACTATACGATTGAAAGGTTTTAATCCGCCAAATGTCTTTAGTTGTCCTGTAACAGGTGATTACTTCGCCTTCCTTGCTTTTCGCTGGTCGCTCCGGTTTACGGTGATTTCGAGAGAGTTTCTTAGTCGTGTTATACAGTTGTCTCATGTTTCCTTCTCTTGTAGCCTATTCCGCCGTCATTGCTAAGTCTTTCACATATTAACGTTTGTCAGTTCTGATACTCCTCTTCATTTGCTTGTTTACTTCTGTGTATTCAGCTTGTACCTTGTCTTTTTCTGCTCTTGTTCGGCTGGTATTGATTGCTGCTTTCTTGTTCCTCCTTTCTTGCATCTTATCCTGTGTGCCAGCAGTGATCCATTCCTTGTGATAGTGCTTTTTGTGGCCCAGAACCTCATGGCATGTTGATGTGATTGCTTCTATGACCCCCTTCAAGTTGCTCTCCATAGTAATTTCTTCTCCACTGATTAGATCATGAAAGGCCTAAAACTTATTGCTGAGGATTATCTTGAATTTGTTGAGTTTGTCATTATCTTGAAGAGAGGCCGTATTAAAATTTTGTGATATTGTCCGCTCCATTGTCCAGTACTTCTTGAGTTTCAATTTCATCTTGGAGATCAGCAACTGATGATCTGATGCTATATCAGCTCCTCTCATGGTTCTCACGTCTTCCATCATCGTCCTGAACTTTTTGTTGATGCGGATATGGACGATTCGGTTTTGCGTGATCTGATCCGGTGAAGTCCATGGGAGTTTTTGAATGCGCTTATGTGGTAATATAGTGCCGCCTATGGCCAGTTTATTGAGGGCACATATGTTTGCAAATCTCTCACCATCCTCTTTCCTTTTTTCCAGTCCATGTCGTCCCATGATGTCTTTATGTCCGGTGTTGTCCATTCTAACCTTGGCATTTAAATCTCCCATTAGAATGGTCAGGTCTTTTGTTGGGCACTTCTCGATGATTGACTGCAGCGTATCATAGAATTGAATTTTAACGTTTTCATTGTGGTCGTTGGTAGGCGCATAGCGTTGGATGACGTTCATTGCAATGCCCTCTTTCGTTGTTTTCAAGGAGACTTTGGTGATCCTTGGTTCATGATATTCCCATCCTATAAGTGCATCTTGTGCTTGTTTCGACAGCATCAAAGCAACCTCTTGTGTATGTGAGGCATTTTCTTCTTTATGGCCGGAGTATAACAGAAGCTCCACTGAAGCTAGTCGTTGTTATCCAACTTGCGTCCAATGTGTTTCACTGATCTCTAGCACTTTCAGGTTGTATCTCCTCATTTCTGAAGCGATTTGGAAGGCGGTCCCAGTGTCCCACATTGTACGAGTATTCCATGTACCTTAATAAATGGTTGCTCTGGTTGTTAGAAGAGGCATCGTTCTCGCGACTTCCGAAGGAACTCGGCTTTCATCATGTGGCGTCATAGTCATTCAAAATGAAGACCTTCTGACTCCCAGGGCAGAGTTTAAAAGGTTTGAATAAATTTTTCTGGTTAGCGTTTTTTAGCGAGTTATTTTCCTACGGGATATGGTCGCTAACCTCATGCCTAACCCTTCTCCTTTATCCGAGCATGATACCGGCAGTAGCCCCAGGAGGTACTCGAAGCGGCTTTGAATCAATGAGTATGTTCCTTTCCTTCTGAATGTCTACAATCAGTGGCTATAAACACTTCTCAATTTATCATTTGTTAGACTATTTGGCACCGTATTGGGACGGAGTTTACTTTACACATTTTGATATTCACTTATTTCTTGTTTGATAATTTGAAATGCAGTCACCCTTTTTTTTCCGTAGGGATTTGTTCAATTCACAATTCGACTGGGGAATGCCAAAATGCGACAACATCAAATATGAGATGTATTTGGTGTGAAAGAGCTAATATGTGCATTAATAGCAATGATAAGGATACTCATGAATTGAAAGTGGACGATTGCCTTATTAAAGTAAGCAATTGTTAAACTTCATAGGTTGCCCTAAATGTTGCTATATTTCACATTGCAATTCCTCTAACTCAAAAGATCATTTTGTCACTTCAAATACGTACTGATTCGTTTATGAATAAAAACGTTGTTTAGCATTAATGCTTGGAGTCATATTAATTTATCAACCAGGTGATTTCAGAAATCAAATATGACACCGTATATCTATGTTGTGATCAAAACTGAAAATAACGTAAAACGAATGATGAATTATTTGAATAACACACTATGTTGAGTAATAATGTTATTGTTTTGTTTTTCTTCAGAACACGTCCGTAAACACACACGTGTCCGAACACAATAAACACAATAACACACTTTATTATCTGTATATTGTGATACCAATTGTCGTCTCAGTCTGCGTTGTGTGCGTTGGATGCTTTATTGGTCGGTGTTTGTATAAGAGAAAGAATAGTAATTCATGATTCTCAAAAACTTCATATCACTTGTTTTTAATAATTTGATCGAGTTGTTTTCACTTCGTAATTCATCCAATAACTTCACATTTTGTTGTCCGTTCCCGTTTGCTGGACGCTTTTCTTTATGCAATTTTGAATCAGTTTTATGGTTGTTAACATGATAACTGATGTAATTTTGTTGATAAAATAATGATAGTCGTTTCTAACATTTACGTGATTGTTTTAATTCAATAAAAATGAATAATATCACAAGTGTTTACGGCATTTGATATGTGAATTAGCAGTATTCTGTTTACGACGCTTAGTGATAATTGCGATCGACAATTGTTCCGTTGCGAATGTCTATTTCGATGAGGTCCTACTCCTAAAAGATACCACTTGAAGTTTACGATGGTCGTTGTTTGAAATTGAGCTGTCAAAATATTGTATCGGTATTAAGTTGAACACTTCCATCCTTCGTTACATGAGTAGGCACTAACTGGTTAGTGCTGGATGACAAACTATAGTTAGTTAGATAATATGACGATTGAATGTGAAATATGTCTAAAGAGTTGGGTATATACTCAAGTAGGGATGAGTAAAAGCGTAGACTGCTCAACTTAGTAACAGTTTTATCGTAGAACCATTGAGTAGGATAATAGTGCTGAAGGACAATCACTACAATATTTCTACCACTTGATGAGCACTTTGTTGTACACTATATATTTAGTAGTTATTCTCACCCACATGTAGTTGTGAAAAAAGATGTTGCGAAGATTCATTCGTACTGTTTGTTTGAACGTTTGCGTTGATGTTAAAGACTGCCATTGATCGGTTAGTTTACGGTGTGTTTTAGTCGTGTTTGAATTGCCTCGAAAATCCCATTACGTCACGAGTAATAAAAACAGAGATGGATGATATCTAACAGTGGAACGCCAGAAACGTGTTACTTTTTCGTAATTGAGACTCGTTAACTGGATGTGCCTGAGTCACAGAGTTGATGTTCACTCCAGACTCTATTACGTCATCTGTTTAGTTACTCAGTTTAGATACACACCAGCTTCACAAGCAGTTTCAGTGAAGCACATATAGGTGTGCAAAGATTTCGGAAATGTTTTTCATGTGGTAAACTGCATTACCAAAAATCATGCCCGTTTGTCATGCCGACTCGTAACAGACATCAACATAGTAATTTAGTATGCAAGAGCACTGTTCATTTTGCATCTTGTCATACTAAATCACTTAATTTTAATCCCAATAAAAGTGAGGTTATTGATGATCTTATTTTGTTTTAGTGTTCGAAATGTTTGTTTCCCGAGTATAAGCGACCACATACCTAGTTTGGTTTATTCCGTAATTTTATTGTTGGAACTAGCGATATACTGCTCCTTATTTCAGTCGTTGTTAAGTCAGTAGAAAGTCCTGATCTGGATATATCTTTGACAGGTTTGAAGAAGACCACATTGCTTTAATTAAAGATTCGAAAGCTATGTGGTTTTAGTGATTTGAAGATAGGGCCTCAGAATTTCACTCAGAATGTGCTTGTCGTATCAACTTTCTACTTGGCATTTTTACATTCAACTACTTAATGTGATATGCAGGAATAATGTCTTGACTTGGATATCCATTAGAAACTTCTCTAAAATGACGGTGTAATTTGAACATAATCTGCTTAAACAGAATATGTAATTACAATCTAGAGAATCGGATTAGTTTTGAGAAATTATTCAAAACGTTACTACACATCAGGTGTTATCAAAACAGATTTAAACGCCAATGTGAAACGTAGATATCCGGAATATTATTTTTGACGATCTCTATATCAGATATTTCGGTTATGGCACACGTTTGAATGGCTGAATGTACAATCGTATATACATATATTACCGAGCTAACGACTGCGATAAATATGATGGTACAAAAAGTTATCGTTCAAAATTGGCTCAATGACAAGTGTCATCTCAGTCCCAGGAGAGAATCAAACCGGTGTGCTTATCAGTACCTTAAAATTGTTACTAATCAGCATTTTGACATCTGTTATTTGTGATCATCACAGATGAGCACTCACTGTGGATTTGGACGGAATAGTAGTGGATAGAGTGTTACCAACACATAGGTGGCTGATATATTTGTGTATGGAATAGTGCACAGTTCTCGTCAAGCATTCGTGTTATCCAATTGACAAATGTACTTCGAATTCCGTTGACCTGTAAATAAGTTAATCTTATCCAACCAGTTATCAAAGTTATATTGAAGTCGTGTTTGCTTTCAAATTACCGCTTAGACTAAAACGATGGCCACTAACAAACGCGATTATAAATGAATAGGCATAAGAGAAATGGTTATTTGCAGAAGCTAATTAATCATGTAAGGTCTTGTTAAATCACGAGTACTCGAGTATTTGAGGTTCATTTTGACCTATCAATTTTAACGATTTTCAGTCCGTGAACGACAGCTCGTCGAAGCACTAGTAAGAATAAGGATTGGAGTTTGAAAGGAACAACAGTACTTCGGCAAGTATTTGGTACTGAAAACAGTGTGAAAATTGTTATTGAGGCTTCATTACACCAAAATAAGCTCATTCATACTAGATCCTACCCTTTTTATCGTCAAAAAGTATTTAGTTCAAAGGAATGCTTCAACGTTATGACAACCTACTATCGGAGTATGCTCGTCTCCGTTTTGTAGATAATTAATAAATTGGTTAAGCATGCCTATATCTTATTTTTGCAATGATGTAATGATTAGGTCCTGTCGAGTGCAATTAATTTCATAAAATATCAAATATGAGACATATGTTCTGTTATCAGAGTGTTACTTATAGTTATATACGAAACGAAAATTGAATATAACAGCATTAGGTCTCTTCGGTGAGACTCTAATTTATGGACGACGTTTGAACGAATCTTAAGTGACTTTGAGAAATATTATACAATCGGCAAACAGTCGGTATGGAATAAAAATAAATTATGCAAAACCAGGGAAATGAAGTGGATACACTTGCTATACGCGGTTCAAAAACTTTTCAGTGTTAGAGAAAGGTTCAGAGGTTCCAAAATGGTAATGCATGCGGTAGAGAAAATCGTCCAAACGGCTTCAGAATAGTCAAATTGATGTTGTCATTCAAATTTATCATGTCTAATTTTATTGGTCAAGGCATATCCATTTCTTCTACCTGCGTTGTATCTCGTTCAAAATATAGATCAGAACTATCCGATATTTAATCTCTAGTCGTCTTTGAACTACACAACATTGATGAACGCGTTATTAGCTATTTCATACCCAGTTACTTTGTTTTTAAACTCATACCAGTCAATAAACTTCTAAGTATAATGTCTGTAGAAATAGCCATAGCATTATTTGACAGAAATATTTCGGTACACTTCACTCACTCATGTTGCTCTTCTTTAGATTCAGATACACTAGAATAATCAGACGTACCTGTTTCATCTCTGTGACAGAAGATAAACGTAGAGTTGATTCTCTAATAAACCTTCAGGATTAATTCTCAAATAGAAAAGTGTAAAGAGTGTTCTCAGCAGCCTTACTGAATGATTCTAAAAATAGGCTCACACCTCAACTTGTGGCTTACTTACGGGCTGCGAAATCGGTGTCGCAGACAATTTCACTTCTGTGCACTGTCCCAATGCATATAGATTTAAACATGCTTCTCTAAATTTCAGTGTGTGTGTCATTGTGTGAAGTTTAACTTACCCTGGTACAAAATGGTATACTAGAAGAGGTCATTCATGTGATGATGAACTTGTAGTGACTCATATTTATCACGATAAATTGGTTTTGAATGCTTGGCATACGCTTGGTCTCGAACTTGGTCGTTACGGTCGCTTTTGGTCTTTTGGCTCAACGTGGTTTCGTCCTACGTCTGCAGCGTTTCTGGTCCTCATTCCCTACGAACGCCATCTTCAGATTCTAGATACAAACTACTCGTGTGTCATGCCAACTCAAGCAAAAAATACGGCACATCGCTTCTGGTACCGTTCTCCGAAAATGACCTTCGTTGGCAACTCGACGATCAACGATAGCTTTCCTGTTCGCCAATTCATGCGTCCTACAATCGCTCGTCAGCTGATCAGTCCCACGATTTAAACCGCTATTTATCGAAAGTGTAAACCCTTTCTAGCGAGGGGCTCCTGTAGTGACTCACATTTATCACGAGAACACCACTGGTTTAATGAAAACAATTATTATTATAACCAATTGTACCAGTGATTATTTTAATGTGCTTTTGTTTTCATGTGATAATGACAGCTATATTGTGCTTCCATTCTTATCCTTACACTTTGATTGTAACTTCGCGCAAATTCGGTTATGTTCTGTAACCAAGCTTGTATCCTAGAACGATCTCGGTATCCTTTCGATGCCACGAGATCGCCAGCAAATAAACATCGACTTGGTCTATTAATTGCCTTCTGATATTTGGATTCTCGGGGATTTATGGAGTCATTTGGCACGAGCTTCTTGATAGCGGTGTCCGATCTCCACTCGACGACACGCTACAAACTCCTCTCAATACTATAGAAGCACCACTGTTCACAGTTAATTCATACGCTCAACAAGACATAATGGAAAATTGCAAGTAGTTTACTGCTTAGATATCATTTCTATATATGTACAAGTAAACAAATAAGTTGAAAGCGGTGACCGTTTGAAGGGTGTTGATTCTCGCTCTCATCAAACTGTCTTACAAACTTCTTACAATGAAGGTATCGTAGAACGTCAGACTTATTAAGATATTCAGATCCAGATACCCTGTTTAAATGCAATATACTCGTGATTGCCATACATGAAAAGCATATAGAAGTATTATGTACAACGGATAACTTACATAAATTAAACAACATAATTAATGGTGACACTTGCAGGAAAGTTACCTCATAACAAATGAATTCACAGTAGCTGTATATACTAAGCAGTTGATTAGCGTAAAAACCACTGACCATGAGTTGTCATCAACTATTAGTAACTCGAAAGCATAAAATCAAGTTCCTCTTATCAATAAACGCGTGAGAACACTTAAAGGTTCTGGTGTATTTACGATTCTGAGTAATGGTTGTAGAAAAATCACAAAGCTCATCATAAGTCATCATGTGAATAGTTAGAAAACCTGAATTAAATCGAACCCAGTGTCAAGTACATGACCAAATACTATAAAGCCTACTTCATTCTACTTCATTCGCAAACTGTTAAACATATATATCCATAATGTTGAGTAACCATGCGCTTAACTGTCACAATGATTGGTGTAAAATGGTACACAGAACGTGGTGTGAACCATGCCATAAGGACGACTGATCAAAGTCTCATAAACAATATACATAGAGTGTAATAACTAGTGGAGCCTAAAACTATCCGGCTATCATTAGGTTTGATTATGATCATCTAAACCAATATGATCACATGAATAATACGCACTAACTTCATTGAAAAAATGGAGAAAGAAGACGAGTAAGAATGTTGCTGAATTTGAATGTACAACTGATCAAAAATATGACAGTGTGGGCATTGAGAGGTCTAAGTTAAAGTAGAAACTGAAATGTGTATATAAAATTGAGTAATTATCAGTATTTATTTAAAAGATACTGAAGGCTGTGCAGACAATATGAGCTACGCCTAAGTTCTCTCTTAATGAATATAAACTTCATAAAAACTACTTTTTTATGTCAACTTTTTCTTTTGATTGTATGTATTTTAGCTTCATAAAAAATTCAGTTGATAGGAGGACATCATGGAAAAATGTAAGTATTAGGTATTTTAGAGTGTGGAACATCTCATAGCATCCAACGTAGAACCTCGTATTACCGCTACATATTATTTCTGTATTCTACGCTATATGTGACTGTAGATTTGTATTTGTGGTATTTGTGGTCCGCAGTTAGTCAACAAATACCAAATGCATTACTCATTTTAATTATAAATAATAAATCGATTTCATAAGGTGACATGAAATTCAAATGTTTGGTTATCTGAGATGATATTTTCTCGAATTCTCTTTTATATGTCTATTTTTTCAATATATTTGGTTTTTCTACATTCATTTCAATAACTACATGAAATTCTTTGAAAAATTGTTCAGGTTGCCCACAGTGAGAACACTGATCATTCGATCAAAATAGTCTCATTACTCAATGTTATCCACAAGGTAGATAGAAACGTACCAATAACAGTGGTTTTCTGACCAATTATCACCACTGAAACTTTTATTATACATCTGGAAGGGCTGTGACATTGTGTACAATAGTAATTTGATCAGCCTCTTCCTTCACCATAGACTAATACTCAAGTTCTCCGATCAATGTTCTCACATTTTTCTCTCATTCTCTATAGACGTTTCACTTTCAAAAGACATAGTTTGCCTCCATATTATTCGAGGTCACATTCTATTTTAAATGAAGAAATATCTCGTTATGTAACGTAACAGTTATTAGTCTTCATCTAGGCTCAATGATATTCTGGAAGAATATTCAAAGTCATAAATTCCAGATTATCAGTTTTGCAATTACGAGACTACATTTTTGAAGCTGCATTACTGTTTTCAGTAAATTATTACTATCAACGAATATGATATTATCGCTTGGAAAGATGTGTATATTTACAATCTTACAGCTATGAGAATAATTCCACCGTGAATGTAAATCCTTGTGTGGTTCTATTGTCTTCATTTTAAAAAGAATTTTCGAATTCAGAAGAGAGAGGCGGGATAGGAATCGATATAAACTTTTCAATTAATTCTTAGGCCGTAGATACTAGCTTATGCACATGCACTTATTGCATTGTTGTAGTATCTATCTTTTAGAGGATGTCATGAAAACACTTGACTAGTGAACATCAGCCAATTCTGATTTGTGGTAGTAATCTGCCAGTTGTATTAGGTGCTGGTAACGCGATATCATGACTTCAATAAAGTTAAGATTATAAACCGTTGTGTGTCAAATCATGAGTCTAATGGTCGGTGTGTGAGTAGTTCTTCGGCTTACAAAAATTTTGAGTGTTTGCGATCTCAAAGAAACACAAAGAACAAAGTCGATATGAACTCTGCAGTGATCGAATCGTAATGCATGCAAAATATGGCTATAAATTCGATTGTTCTTTAGATGCTGATAAAAACATGTAAGCTTATATCATGCGTCGTGGTACAAATGACTTCCTTCACTAGCGTGTTTTGTTTGCAATCACTCACCTTTTATTTGATTCTGAGAAGGCAAGTGAACATGAAAGAATGATAAGTTTGCGCTCAATCAAATTATCAAAGTAATTTACCTGATCCAATGCCCCGAAAATGCTCAATTCAATACTCCGTAGGAATGTGAATGCCTGCGTCTATAAACTACTATGGTAAATTGAAATGCATGTCATATTCATGTAATTTTGTCACTATCTAATGATATGATGTATCCAGGTAACAGTTACAAATCATGAAATCCTTTAGGTAGTTGGTGTTACGTCCAAATTTTGCTCGTTCTAGTTATTGAAGTACGGATTATCGATCTACTTGCAAATTACGAACCCAAATTAACAACAAAACCAAGCTCCAATTTAGATACCACATTTATTCGTAATTCACAAATAATCGACCAAATGTCGTTCTAACAACAATAATTATAACAATTAATAAACAAACCTTCAATTTTGTAGGTTCCCGGAGCAAAACTCCCAAACATCAAACCAAAGACAAGAGAGCACCAAAATAACAAACCAAAGACACACCAAAAATCCGAAAAAGTCATATAAACAAACAAGTTCAAAAGTTAAGTAAAACAATTGCATCCAAAAATACAGTAAATTATTAGTGTACAATATAAGGTTTTAATCCGCCAAATGTCTTCAGTTCTCCCGTAACACTCCCGACCAAAAGAACCTTGGTTCTTTTCACAGACAAATAAATAAGCAACAAGAATCCAAGTATATGCATCACAAACAATCAACAACAAACACTCAATATACCAACAATCTCGTGATCCCTAGGACTTACACCAGTACGCCTAGGGACCCGAGTAGCTACCTACCATCTACGGCTTCAAAAAGACACAGTTTTCTAATATCTCTCACTAGGATCACCTTTCTTGTCCTCAATTCTACCTGCCTCACTGATCTATCCTTACTTGGTAACACTCTCTGCACTAGACCTAAGGGCCATTTATTTTTCTCGGAGAACTCGGGACACATCAATACTAAGTCACCCTCTCGTAAGTTCCTCTCTAGTTGGGTCCACTTGTATCTACACTGCAACAGCGAAACATATTCCTAAGACCAACGCCTCCCAAATACTTGTGCAAAGTAATTCGCTTGCTTCCATCTCTAAGAATACCTGTTATTAGATAGAACGTTAGTGAGTTCTGCGAAATTCTCTCACAATAGTAATAGTTTCGCTGGTGTTATTGCATCGAGATCATTCGAGTCGTCCGGAACCGGAACCAAAGATCTATTGTTAATTATACGCTCAGCTTCTATCATGAAAGTTTCAAGGCATTCATCTGCTAAAGATTGTTTTTTTACAAGAGCACCCAATACTCTACGTACAGAGCGAATCATGCGCTCCCAAACTCCTCCCCAATGACTAGCAGCCGGAGGACTTAAATGCCAGTCAATCCGTTCTCTTAGCAAATCAGAGTGTATACGCTCCTGCACCCAATCCTGAAGACATTTTCTTAGCTCACGTTCAGCCCCCACCAGGTTCGATCCATTATCACAGTAGATCTCTTTTGGATAGCCTCTCCTGCCGATAAACCTCATCAATGCCGTGATAAATGAGTCTGTGGTAAAACTATATGCAATTTCCAGGTGCACAGCTCTCAACCTTAAACATGTGAATACACAACCATATAACTTCTCGGTACGTCTACCATGTTTAACCATAATGGGTCCAAAATAATCTACACCAACTGATAAGAATGGATAGTCACCATCTTCTATTCTGCTCGGAGGTGGTGGTGCCATCAGTTGTTGAATGGGGCAGGCGTTCATTCTTTTAAAAATAAACCCAATATTTTATCACTCTCCCCATGGACACACCACCCTTCAGCACCCAAAATTTTTCTCGAACTGTTGCCATTACCTATGTGGCGCCAAAATGCCCTTCCAAAATATGGTAATACTGTAGAATCAAATTTGTAATTCTGTAGTGGCATTGGACCATAACCACACAATCCTCAAAGCTAAATGCGAGATTACTCATAAAATAGATATTCAATATTTAACGCGGAGAAATACCTAAGAATGGAGAAGGCGCGAACAATGAATTGAATAGACTAGAGTTGATCGAACGGCATGGCTCGGCCATGCAGGCGTGGTCTCAACTGAATGTTACCTTATATCTCCTATCCATATTAAATATGTTGTTCTTTCTCTAGCCTAACCTTGTTCTACATCATGTATTGGTAATTGATACGATACAGTGAGTTGGTGTAGTCGATGGTGTGGCTTCCACGTAAGATTTTATAGATTAGGCAGTCATATCATGACAAATCTACAAATTTAGGATTAAGTCTATTATTAGAGCAGTACTAATATCATAGTAGATCATAATACTACATTGGTGAGCCCAACTAAAGAAATGCAACCCATTACTGTTAATCCTTATTTCCACCTTAACCTTCTAAATCGGTTTTTATTTTTGTAAACCCAGTATTCGTATAGTCCTTTGATTAATGGTCACATATATTATCGTAATGTTATATCTATTAGTTCACATAACTTACTAGCTCAATCGATAATAAAAGTTGATCATCTATATCAACTTAATAGCTTTGATGGTTCGTTAACAAGCTTTAATAGCATTTACATGCCTCAGCGACATAGACTTGTTTAAACATCAAGCTCTAGCAAATATGACCTGTAAATAGCGTAAATATACATTGACTAACAATGCGATCAAGGACTAAATAGTTATCTGGATCTAATTCTTAGTGTTCCTTCGCTTAACACATCCTGTTTTAAACTGCACTATCCTGTAATATCTTTTCTCCGATCACTGCCTGCCTAATTTCATATTCTCGAGTTCCATTGCCAAACAACAAGGATGACACTTCTCCAAAAAATACGGTGAGTCCCAGCTATAAGTTTTCTGCAATCATAAGTTCATTTTAGATGACTCCTTCAATGGCACACACAGTTATCTGGATCCATTCGATCGTTCTGATCCGAGCGAGTGGCAAAAACTTCAACAGCATCAAGAACCCTGGAATTAATCGCCATACTGCATGTTTCATTCTGGATACTTTTGGATCATTTCTACTCCTCACGAATGGCGTTATATATGTCGTCCACTGAATAATCTAATTTTCAAAAACAATCCAGGCGAGTTCAACTATTTCACTTAATGATTTTTTGTACTTAACATGTATATATTTTCCAGTTGCTTTTGCCATATATTTGTAAGTGTCCCTAGGCTAAATGCAGTAACTTCTTATGGAATGTTTATAACGCGTCATATTCCTGCCTAAAGTTTCACAAGCAGTCTTAACTTTAAAGTTATTTTTCTGGTCATGTTCATTATTTTTAAATCATCATATACGTCAACAACCTGCATGTTAACCTGGCCCATACATAAGTTACACTATATCTCCATGTCTTCTAAATTTAGAAATCATCTGGATCGCCCTTCACATTTATTAATAAACCCATCATAGTCGTTGTTGCTAATCGTATTTGGATTTATGGATTGGTTTATCATATTAGCAGCCTGAAATACGGACATAGTTTAAATAATAAAATTACAAATTCAGAGACTATCAACTACACTTGTAAAATAACTAAAATCTCAGGTAGTTTTTGGCTAAATAGATGTTTAACATCAGAACTCCGGAGCCTACTAAAATTAACACTAGACGAATATTCTCGAATTGAAATTTATAATATAATAAGGTAGCTCTGATTCTTTAACATTACAAATTTCTGATAATTTCGAGTCACCTAAAGCAACAATATCTATTTTTCCACTGACTAATCCTCAATCAACACTATAACTAGTTAAACGTAATAGTTTCAGGATATCGTCATAAAGCATTGTCATGACTTGACAATCACGTTATATGATTGATAAAATTAATGAAACTATTAACAAAATCGGTCAGCAAATTGACTTGTAGTTATCACTAGTGTCGTTTTCTTTAATCTTCCTTCACTACAGATGATTACAGTATGTTTCTCTATCAGTTGCTCACTCAGTAAATATCTCGAAACCTTGTCAGTCTAATTGAAGGTTTAGCGACACAATAATGCATGCAAATAATCAGTATAAGCAGTCGAGCAAATCTCCTGCAAACTGAAAATATCAATGTCGAATTTACCCCAACACTGACTAAGGTTGAAGCCATTATCATAGACGTGAGTTGAGAGTGTACTCCCCTTGGTTACAACTTATGTTCTTCCTGATAATCACATGAGCATACCCACCTGTAGAGACAGATCAGTTCTACCAGAACGCATGGTCAACAGATATCGTTTGAATCGGGTTAACCATGCAACAGCTTTAAGTAATTTAGTCCAATCTGAATAGTAATTAATAAGTAAATCGACGGAGGGTTCTTCAACTAATACATGCGTGGACATAGCTTCCATTAATTTCAAGAGATGGGGATCAGGACCTTGTATATCAGCAGCAGGCCAACAGTCCTTTGACTTCCTAAAAAAATGTGGACCTTCCACCCATACCTTGACGTCATTGATGTTAAACTTGACTCCTCCGGATGTGAAGTCTGCTATGTTTTCATTAGAAGGTACGAATCTCCATTGGTCCACTTTAGTAAGACTATGAATAGTCGAAATCCGGTTTGCTATGAATGTTTTAAACTGGCTTTTCTCATTTCTAATATAATGTAAGACAATCATAGAATCCGTCCAAATTCTAACCTCTGCAAACTTAACATCTAACTCGAACTGCAGCTGGGACCACATGCGAGCTGCTAACACTGCAGACGTAAGTTCCAAACGCGGTATAGTTTGAACCTTCAAAGGGGGTTACTCTTGCCTTAGCCATAATGAGACGGGAACATACTTCAGTGTCACGGATGTGAGAGCGGACGTATGCCACTGCACCATATCCACTTTCTGAGGCATCGCTGAAAATGTGAAGTTCCAGGAGCGAGCGATCTGACTGCAAACAATATGCAACCATAGTATTCCAAAATAATCCCAATGTGCGTTCCGTCGGAAGTCTTTCAAAGTCAATATCTCTTACGCCTTCTGCTCTCTCATCTGAATGAATTGATCCGAGAACTTGTAAACAGTTACTTATCCACTTGGTAAGTTTAAACCCACCTTTTCTGGGGAGTAAAACAAGGGTTTTTGCTAGCTCAATTGCATCCTGCACGTTATCAATGGAGGCTAAATAGTCGTCGACATAGAAATTCATCTACGACGTACTGGATATCTTCATTAGATTCCTTACCGAATATATCTACCGTCATCTTAAGAGCAAAATTAGCGCAAAAAGGGGAGGACACGGCTCCGAACGGATGAACTGTTAAACAATATTCCTTAGGCTTCCGTCTTATATCACCGTCTTCCCACCACAATGGACGAAACGCTCTCCAGTCTTCTCTCGGGATCTTTACTTGAATAAACATCTCTTCAATATCAGCAGCTAATGCTACGTTACCTAATCTAAACCGTAGAAGTACACTAATTAAACTATTTACAGTATTTGGTCCTCTCAAAAACTGGTCATTAAGAGAACAAACTTGATAGACAGCCGCACAATCAAAAACAATTCTCAATTTTCCAGGCTTTTTTGGGTTGATAACAGGATGATGAGGAATATACTAACAAACAGCATCATGGTCATATTCCTCTTCACTAGCTTCAATGATGTAACCCTTTCTTAAATGTTTATTCATCACAACTTGATGTTTCTCTAGAAGATTGTTATCTTTCATAAACCTCTTTCTTAAGCATTCTAGTCTGCGTTCAGCCAGTTCCAAATTATTCGGTAGCCTTAGCTTATCATACTTCCATGGTGGACCAACTTGAAAATGACCTTCCTCCAATCTAAACGAACTGCTAACTATTTCTAGAGCTTTTTATTTTCGACAGAATATCCATTACGAAACGTATCTGTATCCTCGAACTCATGATTATATAATCTTTCTAAATCTCGCAAAATATCATTAGTGGAACAATGACACCACTGAACGTGATGTAAAGACCTTCATACTCCCTTAGGACCTATAATCATCCAACCGAGATGAGTACGCACAGCAAACGGATGCTTCGTATCCCTCTGACGTTGTTCCATGACCCAATGTGCATCTGGAGCATCACACTAAATCAATATTCCTACAAGATTACTTTGCAACCTCGGAAGGGTTATGTCCTTTAAATGTTTCCACCGTTTCAGCTGGAGTTCGATCAAAGATGCTGAATGATCGATCGGAAGTTTCTTGGTCGTGTAAACTTTGTTGATCCTTATAGAACACCGTTCATCTAATGAAAATATCTCTAAATTTACCTTCAAACATTCACAATTGGTAGTTCCGTTCACAGTCGCCACTTTTATCGAAGTCTCTTTACCTTTAATACTCAACTGAATAATTAATCCTTCACATACAAGAGAAGTGTCCAAACCACTATTTAGAAGTGCATATGATTCCAAACATCCTTTGAGACCGTACAGTCTGACTGGAACGATACCCAAACAAACCTTTGAGGAGTTCCAATCCTTAGCTAAATTCACCACATGGCTATCAATACCATCAGTATGCAATAATGAATCATGTCTAACCTTGCAATTCTCAACGTGGCACTTGAAGCCTGAGTTGCATGACATAGCCATGTGACCTTTCCTCAAACATAAGTAACATAGACCACGTTTTCTTACCTCCTGCCTCCTTTCTCTTACATTCATTTTTGCTAACCTTGGACAATCTGTCGCCTCATGATCACCTACGCAGATTTCACAACGTGATACCTTGACTGAGTTATTTGTGTCTCGTCTAATTGCATGAAAGCATGGTAGGCATGAAATTATTATCTCCAAACTAGCCATAGAATTGACGTCAGACGTGTATCCCATTTTATTTCAACGTTATACATACATAACGTAACTTAATCGCAAAGTCAGTTAATACGTCAGCTGATCCTCCGACAGATTTATGGTTTAATAAGTCAGTGATTAGTTCTCGTGCAGCAAGATGCTCTTTACCAAATAAATCATGTAAGATTCGTTTAGTCCTATCATAGCCTAAATGACTGGGCAAAGAAACGCAAGATTCAATTGCTGTTTTGGCCTTTCCTTTGCAATAATATAATAAATACGACAGCAATTGGCTCTTCTCTGACAGTTTACTCTGTATAAGGTTATTAAACTGACTAATGAAACGGTAATACTGACCCGGTTGCCCATCAAAATACATCATATCAATCTTAGGCAAAACCATGTTACTGACCATTGTATGTAACGTGTGTTTCAGTTCCTCAACCCAATCGATTTTTGAGATGTTACATACCTTCCCTGAGTGATTATTACACCCAGTATCACAATCCGAATAATTCTCCACTTTAGCATTTATCCTACATTTATCTACAGGTAATCGTTCATCGTCCTCGACGGCCTTGCATTCTAGTTCGGCGATATCAAATTCTTCTTGAAGATCTAACATCTTAAGTTCCTGTTCCAACCCAAGTATCTTTTCTAAGTTGTTTTTCCTCAGCAATGCCTTATCTAACTTTATTCTAGAGGTACTAAGCTGACCAGAGGATATACTATTATTACTAACATCATCACAGTTATCATCATTAACTTCAGAATACCACAAACAGCTTAAAATTTTTACCATCCATTTCGTCAGTTTCCTTCAGCCTTTTGATCCGCGTTTTCATCGTATTGATTGTTCCAAAGAAATCGATTACCAAAACAATTCTGAGTTAATCCAAACAAAATCGACCAATAGAACCAGGAATCTGAACCCAAAATATCTAGACAATTCAAGGTACGAACACTTAACCAATAATTGAAGAACTTTATGTTACGTCCAAGTTTTGCTCGTTCTAGTTATTGAAGTACGGACTATCGATCTACTTGCAAATTATGAACCCAAAATTAACAACAGAACCAAGCTCCAATTTAGACACCAAATTTATTTGTATTTCACAAATAATCGACCAAATGTCGTTCAAACAACAATAATTACAACAATTAATAATAATATATTTCTGCATGTGCAGGTACACACCGTTTTTACAGGCATGATCTATAAATTACAACATTTGTTGGTTCACAAAATGTTTCCCAACTTATTAAGTTTATAGTTGTTATAAAGTGATATCGTGGAGCGCTCGCTGTTAACTATGACCTTGAGAGGACGCGTACATTAAGTTTGTCCCAAACGTCAGAAGTTTCATAGCTGTGCTCTCAGAGCAAGATTCTGAAGAAGAAACAAAAGCGAAACAGAAGAGCAGCAAGGCACTTGGATATGAACGCCAAACGTTGCTTAACATAGTGTAGTTGAACGGACAGAGGTATAATAAATAAGAATAAATTCATATTATGTCTTGTTAGTGAAATGAAGTCAGAGGCTCCATATTAGCGAATGTACTAATAAAGAGCAATGAGTTGTGATGTTTACCAAGTTGGTGTAAGCTCACACGAAGGAAAGGGAGTCAAGGCTGGTACAAGGAAAGCGGTTTATTAGAAGGGTGTGTATATAGAGGGTGAAGTGTTAAGAATACTAATGACTACATCTTTTGTTGTCTAACTTTTTTCCCTTTTTTTGTCCGATGTTAGCCACACAATCTTAGTGCAAAAATCCGAGTTAGCATGTTATAGGTTGTCTCAGTAGAATAGCTAATCCAGCATAATATTGGAAACATGAGTTTGAGTGGTGAGCGTAGGAAAACAATCTATATCACAGATTGATTGACCTATTCTCATTCATGAGGAGCCTGATACACACAAAATGTTCTGTCCCCACAAACATGGGTGGATTGAAGTTATCGCCCTCACCATCAATGCTTGCTGGTCAGTAACTCCACCCTTACTCCTTTTGTGACGTTAGTCTCATTTAGGCTTATTTTTGTATATACGTCATACCTCGCACAATCCTCTGTTTCACAAACTGTTGGAAAGCACTATTTCTATAAGTACCCTTTTACAAGCATATCAGGCAGTTACAAGCTATGGACTGTGGGTAAAGCATCGATGCAGTGCCTCCGTTGACTATAGTATAAAGTATAGTTTGCCAATCAGAGTATAAGCATTTTCTGTTGTGCTAATCAGTTGATTGGTAACAGGCTCCATAGATGCAAGACCACTGGAAGTAGGCACCCGATTGTGCGGTACTCTTGACGTTTTAGGGTGGTAGTGAGTGTCTTTTATCGACCGAGTTTAGTTTAACAGTAATGATAGGTCCAGTGAGTTACCTGTCTACTTCAAGTGAAGAAATAGGGTGGAAAAAGTAATTAATACAACTGCAAAGTAGGAAAAATAAAGCAAACTGAACTTGAAGTCCATTTTGGTCTAGACGTGAAGAGAGCATATGATGTCTGAGTGGGGCGCAGATGTGTTCGTACGTGCAAGATCAGTGCAAGTCAGGGCTTGATCAAGCCGTTTTACAAACGTATGTAATTCATCTGCCATGTGAGTTTCGATTGAAGGGATGTCATCGAAACCAGAACTCGTATTTGGCTTAAGGGATTTAATGGCGGTATGTATACTCCAAATGTCGAAGTTTATGGTACTGAGATAGCTTTTGCCGGTGCACTTTATGTCGATGTCTAGAGCATCAGATGTATTCCTATTGTGAGAAAACCATTCACTTAATAGTTCACATATGACGGTTTGGTCATTATACGTTACTCCATCGTGCAGTAAGGAGTGAATGTTGTGGTCTGTGTTCTTTCTTATGCGCTTCGTGAGGAGACGACATAGGGCTTGGGCTTTATATGCAGCAGTGAGCGCAGTACCTTCCTCTACCTGTTTACGCTTGTTGTGTTGACTTTGTACTCCGTCAGGTACAGAGTATATCTGGAGCAGGGCACTGAATTCTTTTGATATATAGTACCTCATTTTCAGTTTTCGCAGTTAAGACCTAGTCTTTTGGTTTAGATATGGAGTAATTGTTTTAAAACCAATTTTAGAGGGTACAGTAGTGTCTGGTGCAGATTTGGTGGTGATATTGAATATTTCTAATGTTTCTAAGAGGTTATTACTGGTAAAGAAATTGCTCCAGTCAGAGTGTCTTATTAGAAATCGAAAGTCTTCCCAGTCAGCATTTGCATATTGGAATCGCGTGTTTAATGTCTTTAATTTGTTGCATATGGCAAGAATCGGAAGGGTGCAGAGGACTATTTTATGATCGCTGTTGTGAAACTTTTCGCCGACCACCATTGATGTTGGTGTGACATTATGACAGAATATCAAGTCAAGAATGTTGTGATTTCGTATAGGCAGGTGTACATGTTGTTGCCAGCCGTGTATGTCTAAGGACCTAAGTATGCTTTCAAAGCACAATGGGCCAGAATGTGTCTTCCAGTTGATGGTGGGAGGGTTGAAATCACCACATACAATTTTGTAAGTGAAGTCAAGCGAGGCAGCCTGAGCAAATGACTCACTTATAATAGTCTCATTTGAACTAGGAGTGTTATTAGCACGATATATGCATCCGATTAGTATTTTACATTCATGAGTGTGCACAGTAAGCCATATCGATCCAGTAAGTTTACTGAGGACGTGGTCGCTATAGATTTCCGCTCTCAAATTTTTTGATACATAAACGAGACAACCACCACCCTTCTTGGTGACTCGATCACAGCGGTAGAGCTCATAGGTGTCTATTTGTAGAAATGTGTCTGTGGTGTCGGAGGACAGCCAACTTTCCGTTATCAAAACAAGTGAGGGGTTGTTTAAAAGTAAAAGGGTGCGTAGGTGAGTCATCTTACTTTGTACAGATCGAGCGTTGACTAACATAAGTGTCAGGTACGGTGACTGTTTGTCTAGTAGATGGGTATGATGTAAACCCAGTGATTTGTCTGTTTTGCCACAAGAAAAGGAAGAATTTTGAGCGTAGTCGCCATATTGATGAGCGTTTAGTTTATTACCAGTTGGGTTAATGCGAGAAGAGTAGTCGGGTGTTGTTTTGGTCAAAGAAGTATGTCTAAGAGTGGAAGGTACAGTTGAATGGTTAGGTAATGTGTCCGGCGAATGATCAGGGGGTCCAGTCAAGGAGTGTTCAAGACTAGAGACAGTTATCGAAGTTGAGAAAGATGTGCCACTCCCCATCAAATCGGAGTATATAGATGGTTTCAGAATAGTGGGATTGTCGCCCTCAACATTTGGAGACCCCATAGCAGTAATGTTGAGGGGGGGAGAGATAGAAAAGAATGAGATAGTGTGTGTGTCGAATTAGGGGGGACTAAACCGTTGTATTGGGTGGCTTGACTTAGATAGTACCTAGAATCAGTAGGTGGGTTCCCAAGTAGGCCAACGTTATGGCTTCCTTGTGTGCGGTGGGCAGTTTTAGTCCTATTGTGGTTAGTTGGGGAGGTTGTATGTTTCTGATGATGAATAAAGGAATGCCTGTTATTGTTGCTAAGAGAGGTGTTTCTGTTGTTTATAGTTTTGTGTTGGTTCATGGGGCTAACAAGGTTGACACTATATGACTTATGGGTATCACGTGTGGGTGTGGTACTTGTCGAGTGCTGTTTCACATTAGGATGAGTGGGTGTTGCCAGTTTACTATGTTTGTTGTAGAACATTCAATTGCCATGAGAAGGTGCATGTTTTGGGTTAGGGGTGCTGGATTATTGGTGGGTTTTAACGGAGATGTGGCGTTTGAATTGACTAATGATATCTTTGTGCATTTTGAATGCTTGATTTCGAATTCCAAATACAGTACATTCGTTTGTGCTTGTGTCTTCTTAATTCAATCGCGTTATTTCTTGGACTCTTAGTTAGTGCTATAATTCAAATAATTCGAAACATTATACTGGCGTCGCGATTGACTCTGCAATGGAAAAGTTAGACATTCATTCAACTTCTGAAGCTTTTGAGGATTATTTCGAAAGGTTCGAAATCTGGGTCATGACCAAGGAAGATGATGAGGATGTTAATATTGTGGCATATTTCTCACATTCATCAGTAAAGAAACATACAGTTGATTAAGAACTCTGGCTATGCCGGAAAAGCCCATTTTGCTTCCTTATACAACTCTTAAGGAATTACTATTAGACTATGTCAAGTATGCAAATTTTGATTGCAGTAAAGATGAGAAGTTTCCTAAAATAATTCATCAGGACATCAAAAATTCTACTACATCACGTCATTCCAATCCAGTGCATGCTCAATGTTTTGCAGATAATTCATTGAGGGGTTGCAGTGGGTTTCACGAAGATTGGCGCAAGTTTGGTCAGTGTTTGTCCGGTGACAAGTTCCACGCTTTTAATTCATGTAAATTTCGTAATTTCAAGTGCTTTAAATGTGATGATAATGGATATATTCAGTCAGTCTGTAATACTACTGTTCATCTTGCTGCAACTAATATTAAGTCTTGTAATACTGATTCTACTGAGTCGAGTATTTATAATGATGATTTATCTTTATCAACGATTGCAATAGACAGTGCAGAGTCACAAAGCAGTTCAGAGTTAAATCAAATTCAGAATTCTTGCGAAACAACAGCTTCTCACCAATCGATTTATCAGAATTCTCATGCTATTGTACCAGGTATGGTTTTTCCTAATGATTCACATATTTCCGATGATATTCCTTGCAAATCTAAAGAAAATATGTTCAGTGAACATAATTATGATCGAAAACCTGATGTAGTTTTGATAGATGCTAAATTTTCTAATGATCCATTACTCTGCAATGACATTCCGAATGGATTTCATGAGAATATTTCAGAAGAATCAAATCCTGATGTTATACCATATATTACCTATCCTTATAATGCATTTGATCCTTGTGAAAAGCCTGTTCAATGCGAAGCGCGAGTATTAAGTGAGCTCAATTTTGATTGCAATTCGGGTGATTTCATACCAACTGCTGTTCATCCTTATCACAAATCCACTTCCAATGTATACTCTAGTCAATGTGAGAAATATGTTTTAAATGAAGTCACATTATTCATAACTTGGGGATATAAAGATCCAACATTATTTCGTGTGGGGGGATAGTGTTGAAAAATATATGGTTCCAATTCTAGATATTAATGATTTCGGTACAAAACCGACATGCTGATTGTATACAATTCCAGGTTAGTGTGTTCCGATTTCGTTTGTTAATTCCAATACTAATGAGCACATTCTAGGTACTACAAAGTTTTTATCCAATACAATGTCGGACAGACTCAGGATGAACTTAACAAGAAGACATACAACGGAATACAAACACTTATACTTTTATTTAAGCGGTGGCGGATGTGGTGTTTGAATTGACTAACGATACCTTTGTACATGTTGAATGCTCGATTTCGAATTTCAAATACAGTACATTCGTTTGTGCTTGTGTCTTCTTAATTCAATTGCGTTATTTCTTGGTTTCTTAGTTAGTGCTATAATTCAAATAATTCGAAACATTATAGGAGAGTTTGGTATTATTTCGTACAGTGGTTTCTGAGAGTCTGTATCTGTTAGCGCAATTCCTGAGAGGGTCATTCTTAGGTATTTTACAGGGGCCGCTAGGGTAATATTTGGACGCTATTGAGGGATAAGTGGTTTGGCATTTTGGTATAGCTGAGTGTTCGGGCTGAGGATGAGTGGTTGTAGCTGCTTTATGTGCGGTCTTGTCCTTAGAACTAATAGCAGTGTCCGACGTGCCTCCGTTTTTTTGGGGGGGGGGCAGTGTATGATATTTTAGGATTCGTGCAGTGACAAGAGCTGTAGCTGCCGCGGCTACGTAGGCTGGGTTGATCAGTTTGTGTTCAATTGCAGATACGACGCTGGATAGCGGTCCTGTCATGAATGATCCTAATCTTTTTAAATGTTGGAATACGCCTCAGTAATGACTGATTATTAAAGAGGTGATAAGCCTCAGTGGTACTACCAAACTGAAATAGAATGGGACATGAGGCTTTAGTGTGTGCTTTACGTAATCTCCTTGTTACACACCAAGATTGCGACAATCCACACTGTTGTAGTAGAGCATTTTTAACAATATTTATGTTCGTACTATCAGGTATATTATACACAATGACATTCTGCATACACTGAAGTCTTTTCAACACTTCGGTTGATATATGGTCAATTACATTTTCAGTGTTTTTTATAATTTCCAGATCGGGATTTTCCGGAACACTGATTAAATATTTGTACGGTAATAGGTCTTGAATAGTTCGGGTGAGGCTAAGTTTTGTTTGGCTGCTTCTAGGTCTACCAGTGGTGAGATTATTGGAGTTTATATCAAAGTTTTTAAGGTCGATATGGTTACATACAGGCCTGTTGCAGGTTTCTAGCGGGTGGTCACTTTGTGCACAATTAGTCGGGGGATGGAGTATATGTCTGGGTGAGTAGTCAAGATCTACGTCATCGGGCTGGCTATTGTAGGCAGGCTTACATGTAATCCGTGGGCCGCTACTTAGGATGGCCCATTGTAAAATTGTTGGGTGTTTGAGGTCAGCCGCACTGTTTAAATACTGCTCACAACATGCGATGCTTTTGTTTGGACTGACAAATGATGTTGACTCTGGCGGTATGTGACTGCTCTTATTTACATCGACAAGCGAGATGCAAGGTAGTGAGTGATATGTCTTGTCCAAGTCAACGGTGCACTTTTAGTGTGGCTGAGGGAAGATCGGAGTAGGATGCAGACTGATCAGTGTGTTTATAAGGTTTCACATTATTCGCTTTAGTGACTGATTTAGATCTTTTGCAGGTGCTATAGGCATCAGGAGAGATTATGTGTTTTTTAGATGACCTGGACATTATTGGAAGTAATGTTAATACAAAGTTTAATTAGGTGGACGGCGATAGTTGTAATTTAACTTAGTGAACGTGAAACGTTTTACGGTAGGATAAGACCCAGTACTAGTTAAGAGCAAATATATTACAGTTAATTGGTGATAGTGATAGCGTGAAAACTAGCAATATTAATTAATGACGTTGAGTTCCTAAATAAGGTGTCAAGTTAATAGAACCCTATCAGTGACGAATTATTTATCGCTATCAAGTGTTAAATTAAAGAGTAAAACTAATAGGAAAATAAAATAATACCACGTGAAAAAAGTTACATCCTTCAGAAGCGCGCTAGTAGTAAACAAAACAAACCTTCAATTTTGTAGGTTCCCGGAGCGAAACTCCCAAATACCAAACCAAAGACAAAAGAGCACCAAAATACCAAACCAAAGACACACCAAAATGTCCGAAATAGTGATATAAACAAACAAGTTCAAAAGTTAAGTAAAACAATTACATCCCAAAACACAGTAAATTATTAATGTACAAAAAGGTTTCAATCCTCCAAATGTCTTCAGTTCTCCCGTAACAGTTGGAGCACACGGAAATTGAACTATATATTTTTAATGACCATGATTGACTGGGTGATTACCATGTAAATGTGAGTATGGTATTAAAAGTTAGAAAACAAGGATTACAACCAATTTCTAAACAACACAGCAACGTTTAAACTCGTAGTTAATCATTGCTAGAACTCATTTTATTTAACTCCATTTGTACTTAGGAGACATAAAACTGATGTTAAAAATTTACTAATGAATAATGTTTCGTTTTTGAACGCTGTTGAACATGCGTCAGTATTAATAATCACGTGTAAAATCTGATTTCTAAATGTGGTTTGAGAATAGATTTTATGGTGGTGTTTAAAATGACTGTTTCAACTGATTTGTCGATAGATCACATCGTTAGCTGGTGCCTGTCGTAAGACGTATGGAAAATGCCAAATATCAAATACCCGTTGCATATAAGGCGACAAATAAGAAGCAATACGCTATCATAACGGTGAAAGTGATTTAGCCGCATAATTTCCAGAAGCCATTGAGCCATCATGTCATACAAGTAAAAACTAAAGAATTAACATTGACACAGCATCAAAATGGACCCTGTTAACCTTCGAAATGTCAACTGCGGTTCGCTCACTTCAACCATTGTTCAGGCAATTAAACTGAAACTTTATTTTTGATTTAATTCAATGGTTTGACATGAAATAAGTTGAATGTGAATAAAAACCGTTGTCATCCAGCACTTAAATTTCGAGTTGTTTTGGAAATATAAACATCAAAGTTTGTACATATGATGCTGAGTTACCACAACTAATTTGGGCACACTCATGATCAAATATCCGATTGATAAAGTTGTATCCATTGAGATAATTACCAACCCGTTTCATATAGTGAGAAAGTGCCGATTTATCCATCTTTAATTTTTGATTTATTCGTTTGCTAAGAAGAAGTGGCTCGTATTGATTTAGAAGACATGGAAAGTTCTGACATATTCTCGTCAAGATATGACAATTGCATCTTGCTATAAATCAATTCGATTAAGATCAACTGAAATCAACATCAACCACGGTTCCGAAAAAACGTTTTATTCTGGATCGTCGAATTCAACAGAGATGGGAAGCTGAAATATCAAAGCGCGAACTTTTCAGATTCTTGTTGTTTTCAATTTCTGTCAAAATCGCTTCATAACGTTGGTTATTGATAACCAATTCACAGTTTGACAAATATTTCAGCATATTTATTTCAGCCATGGAAGAATTAAATTACAAATAAAGCTCTGCCAACTACTAATAATTAGTCGAAATACTAGACAATTCTTGATTATCTCAAAAAATATATATGCAATACCACTTAAATAATTTTGACTGTCATTCATTATATTGTAACATCCATCTATTTAGTCACAGAATTAATACATCCAATCTTATGACCTATGAATACGATTGTACAGCTTCAGAAATCGATATCGTCAGGAATCATTGTTCCTACAAAGCATCAACTTCATTCGTTTTGATGATAATTGAGGATATCCACATAGATAGTCAATCGTGATTTCGTTTCTATAATGATTATCATTGATTGTTTGATGGTTTGTCAATTTGTATTTTGTCTTCTCCATCTTGTTCAAGCAGACACTCCTGTTTCAATGCTCTTGTTCATTTTACACCACAATTTTTTTGGCGACTGACAAATATTATTTGAACAAATTTAGACGATAACGTTGTCCAAAAGGAATGCTTTATTGTCGAAGAACAGTCTATTTTCTGTTTAAACAAAACATGTGCTTCTTACGTTCTCCCAAATCCGTTTAGATTGAGGACTGTACATTGAAGATTCAGTCAAGATTATTTAGTTGAATATCGAGTATATTCATCAGATCCACGTGAATTCTACTAGTCCAATATGTTATCTTTCACAGAATCTATTCCTTTAAGATAGTCAATGATTAAAGTACAAAACATTTCTGTCTTATTGACAAACATATTTCTGTTGACCTCAGTTGTCTATCATCTCAATTTTTCTAATTAGTCAAATAATACGGTATTCTTCATTTTGCAAAGCGCATGATATCAGTCTTAATCAGAATAAAAACAATCGCTTCCTAAATATATGTTTTGCGACTGATATTTATGGTGAACCAAACAGATATGAACACAAAAATATAAACAAAGTTATTAAAACTCAATAGTAATATTAATATATACAATTAATTGTTACAAATATAATAAAAATTAGAGACATTACTTAAATTGATCAAACGTTGCGTGTTCTGATTAGGTCCAGTAATGTTAATCCACAATTATAAGTGCTTGATGATTCTTAGCAGGTTGGCGAACTCTCTAGTGATATAGTCCGACGTAGGATGTGATATATTCCGATTAGAGTCTATAAATGTAGATAGTATTTGATTAAGAATTCAGTTAGCTCAATCACAAATGAAAATGGAACGAGGAATGTGTGAGAAGCAGTGTATTTGTTAGCCAGCAGCAGTATATCACGCTATGTAGTAGTGCAACGGAAAGTGTGTTCAAGGTCATTTACTAAAACAACAGTTACAGTCATTTAATGTTAAATATACATACAGTGGAAGGTTGAAAAAATAAATACAAATAACATTGGAAACTATTTACAAAATAAGGTTGTCAGTCCCATTTCCACATAGCTCCCCCAGAGTGTCCGGCGGTAACACTGGTTATAATAAAAAATGTAAGGGTATGATATATACATGTATACAAAAATAATATTTACAGTTATAACCAACAAAAATGTGGAGATGAGTATGACATGTAGCAGAGATGTAGCATAGCATAATAAACACACACACACACACAAAATAAAGACACTATCATTTAATGTTTTGGTTGGCTAACAATAATAATAATAATAATGTGCAAAACTGCTAATGACCCCGAAAAAAAATAAACAGATGATGTATTTTTTGTACAATGAATGGGTAATTAAATAGAGTTTACTCGTTTATTATAGTAACAAAAATTTTTTTATAAAAAATAAATGTGACAAAACGAATAACTGTCGAAAAATGTGATTATGTACTGTGTGAAAAAAAATTAATTTTGTGTGAAATTAGTAGTGTGTGACATAAGTAGGTGTGTGCTTTGCTTTTTTTCTTTAATCGACGAAATGGACATAACGCTTGGGTTTGTTTATAGGTTTACCGGAGCGTGTTAATCAAGGAGGCTTAGTATTACGTTTTTTATCCTCCACTGGTTTTTCAGTCGCTGGTGAGAGCGGTTGATTATCAACAGCGTTGTCTTCCTTGACTTGAGTAGCTTCACAGAAAGCAGGTTTTATTCTGTCTATAGAAATAGTCTGCTTGTTGCCATCTCTGTTGATGATGAAGTATTTTTGTGTGCGTTTAATTTTTTTATATGGACCTTCATATGGTTGTTTCAATGGATTTTAACCGCATCTAGTCGGACGAAGACAAATTCGCACGTTTCAAGGTTTTTATCAAGTTGGACTCGGTTGTTGTGTTCACGAGGGGATATTGCTTTAATAATCTGCATCGTTTGTAATAGGCGACTTGCGAAGTGAGTAGCATCCCCTGGCGTTGTAGGTTCATAGTTGACTAAGTTCATCCATCTCAAAAAAATGCTTCTACAGTTGTCATCAGTAATTATGATTTTAAAATTGTGTGCGTATCCCGTTATTTATAATTTTACCTACCATCAAATTTTTATTCATCATATCCTAAATAAGAATTATCTACAACTGGTGTTTACCAGTGCTTTGCAAACATTGAATGGACTATCGTTTATTTATTACCACATGATTTCCAATTGTCTGACTTACATCAACACTTGTGTTCAATAGGCGCTCACACTCATCAGCATCATGTTTTGAACAATATATGATGAGAAGAAATTTATCAAAAAAACTATCTGAAATTGAGTCGTTCTGAACTTAATTCGTGCTTGTTAACACTGAGTAACAAAACGTATGTTCATCTTCCAAATATCCAACGCTCCCTATGTGGTTCAAACCCGTGTCAAGTTTCAACTAACTGTTTAGTTATTAGCACTTTCATGTTTCCTTCATACCTTACTCAAACTTGTCAAGTAAACACTTCTCTGCAACACACATGATATGATTTCATTTCAATACAAACTCGTGAACCCCATCGATTGTATCAGTTTTGTTGATAATTGCATGTTCGTCTAGATCTTAGCGTTGATAGAATTCAATTAGTTGAGAATATATATATATATATAAATATATATATATATATATATATATATATATATATATATATATATATATATATATATATATATATATATATATATATATATATATATAATACAGCCACTTCGTTTCCAGTTGTCTGACTCACATCAACACTTGTGTTTAGTAATCACCAACAGTCATCAGCATTATTTCTTGAACAGCATATGGTAAAGAAACGTTAATTGAAGAACCTATCTGAAATAGTACTTCCATGAACGCAATTCGTGTTTGTTTACACTAAGTAACGACGTGTGTACAAAAAATTTCAACGGTCTAACGCTCCATATGTGATTCAAATATGTGTCATTCAGATAAACACTCTGAGGTGTTACGAATGAGCTTTGTAGGCTGAAAACTAGATACTGGTACCACTGACATGTTTACAGTTTATTGAAGTTCATTACACTAAATTGATCAATGAAATCTGATCAACATTAGAAGATAATACTAACACAAGGTCGGCTAATACTCTGTATTTTTGCTGTCAGTATGATGGTTTATGGAAATGGCAGTATTTTTTGGTTGAATGCATGGAATCCTTGTTTTAAATCTCGCGTGTGCGGTAGTGAATGCGCACGTTAAGGAGTCTCATACTGCGAAGAAACGGTCATTCACTGCTTACAGGCCTTACATAGTGATCTAGCTTGAATTGACGCATGAATTCGACCCAGTGATTTATCAACTGGAATTACCTCATCCATTCATGTAAATTTGGTTTATACTTTGACGTAACTAGCAGTCGAAATCATATCGTAATCAATCGCAGTGAACTCATGGAATTTATTTATAATAATGATCACTGGAGTGTGCATTTGGCTGTAACTACCTGTACGATTGGTTGTTATATTCTCTGCGTTACTTAATTAATTCGGAGTACATTTACTGGTTTTTCCAAGTTCTTTCTGAAGGCACTAGATGTAACTTTTCGTATTCTAGGCTACTTTATTTTCGTATTCAAGTTGATTGCCTTGTTCACACGACCTTTATCCGGATAATCATATCTTTCTAACTAGCAATTTATCGATTTACATAAAATTAAATTAAGAGATTGCAGAGGTTTACAGGTTGCTGTAGTAATTTTGAGACAATGACTCAATTTCACCATCCATTAATAAGCCTTACGTATGTAAAATATTGAAAGATTTGGAATTGATCAAATCGCTACTGAGGATAATGATATCTTAGATAAAAAAACAAATATCTCGCTCATTATAAAAACAATGCACGTTCAAATTCAGACCGAATTTTCAGAATCACATCGAGATTCCTTTGAAACCAACACGTCATGCTATATGAAGCTTGCAAGGTTAAGAAAGTGACTGACACAATCAACTACTTCAAATCCCATCATTAGTTCAGGCTTGATGCATAACATGCAACTTTCGAGTTCAACCATTCAAGATTCGAAATATATGGTGCATGTTTCAATATTACTCGTGACAAATTTCAAAAGTCAACCACAAAACTCGTTTTTTGTGAAATTATCTTAAAGCAATATATTTTCCAAGGACGTAGAATTTATACTGTTAAACCATGTCAGTTCAGGTAAAACGTTTGATCAGTGTACTTTGCATAATTTATTGATCGTAATCTGGTGTTGTAATATGTAATTTGTTTACATCTAAATTCTATTACCAGATAATTCAAGTTGCTCAGATTGTACAGCGAAATAAGTCAGCCAGCAATCATGACGTTATGTCATACTGCATTTGTCCTGTAACAAGGAGATGTTTGGTGATTGCACTGTTCAGAGTCTTTCTTTCCTTTAGGTTGATTAGTAAGCAGCGAAACTCCAGTTTTCTGAAGTTTGCTGAAGCCATTGCCATCAGGCGTCAAAAACCTGACCTATGTACTCAAAAGGAAACAGCGGTTAGTCTTTCCTTGCCTTGGTGACAAATATTCCTTCACTGCACCATAAAATTTGATTTTTTTCTTTTTTCTTTGGCATTTATTACATCATTGACTCTGTTTTATTTTTTTCAACTATCTATCAAATCAATAATCTTTCAACTGAACTCTACTCACTACATTCCTTCAATGTTGTTCATTATGTAATCGATTGTTTGTAATCCATTTTTGAACTGTTGTCACAATTAATGTTGTAGAATATTCTTTCACATTAGGTATATATTTACAATACTCAAGTAGCAATTTAAACCCATTATGTGATTATGATTTTTAAAAATCACAGGTTGTAAGCAGCTGACGAGAACCTACGAAATAAAATGAAATTGTAGTGACTCACTTTTATCACGAGAACACGATTGGTTTAATGAAAACAATTATTGTTATAACCAATTGTACCAATGATTGTTTTAATGTGCTTTTGTTTAACTGTGCTAATGACGGCTGTATTGTGCTTCCATTCTTATTCTTACACTTCCACTGTAACTTCGCGCGAATTCGGTTACGTTCTGTAACCAAGCTTGTATCCTGGCACGATCTCGGTATCCTTTCGATGCCACGAGATCGCCAGCAAATAAACCTCGACTTGGTCCATTAATTGCCTTCTGATATTTGGCTTCTCGGGGATTTTATGGGGTCGTTTTGCACGAGGTTTTTGGTAGCGATGTTCCTAATCAATCTCCACCCAACACCAAGCTACAAATTCATGCGTCCACCGAATGTCTACATTTATGCGAACGATGTCTCCGGTGTCAACTCGAATACAACATCGATAGGTTGCTCTCCCTCGAGAGTTATCTTCCTGTACACGTGTTTTCATACGAGTAGATTTGGGTCGCAAACCTGTGCAACAACGTTACGAAGGCTTTTTTCACGTGGTCGCTTGTCACAAAAAGACCTTAAAGATTGATCGATATGGCCGCGTCAAGATCATCAGCATTGATCGTCTCAAACCAGCACACATCGATGACAGTGCCCTATCTGATAACTTAAGATTCAATGCTAGACCTATCAAGCCTAGCGGGATCCTTAAATCTTCTTCAGATCCCACGCTCGATACATCCAAGACCTCATTCTCACGTCTCGATCAACAGCACGCGTCATCTGCACTATCTACGGACGGAAGAGAAAGCGTCACGTCCAGATCAGCAGACCACGCCGCCTCTGACCTCGGATGAGATCGCAGGCTCACGAAATACGAACGAGACTACCGTCTCACGTTTCGGTCGCCGAGTACAGTTACCCGTTCGCTTCCGCGAATAGTTGCACAGTCAACAACCGATAAGGTGTAGGATTATTCCTATACTGCATGCGTGCTACACTCTTCTCTTTTTTGATTTTTTTGTTTCTTGAGCCCACGCCTTCGACCATCTCTGTTTGGTTCCATCGACTTCAGTCAACTTTGGCGAAAACTCACCTGATCACCCACGCTCTTGTCAACGTACTCAGTCGATATCTTCGTTTCGAATGTTTGGCATACGCTTGGTCTCGAACGTGGTCGTTACGGTCGCTTCTGGTCTTTTGGCTCAACGTGGTTTCGTCCTACGTCTGTAGCGTTTCTGTTCCGCATTCCCTACGAACGCCATCTTCAGATTCTAGATACAAACCATTCGTGTGTCATGCCAACTCAAGCAAAAAATACAGCACATCACTCATGGTACCGTTCTCCGAAAATGACCTTCGTTGGCAACTCGACGATCAACGATAGCTTTCCTGTTCGCCAATTCGTGCGTCCTACAATCGCTCGGCAGCCGATCATTCACACGATTTAAACCGCTATTTATCAAAAGTGTAAACCCTTTCTAGCGAGGGGATCCTGTAGTGACTCACATTTATCACGAGAACACGATTGGTTTAATGAAAACAATTATTGTTATAACCAATTGTACCAATGATTGTTTTAATGTGCTTTTGTTTAACTGTGCTAATGACAGCTGTATTGTGCTTCCATTCTTATTCTTACACTTCCATTGTAACTTCGCGCGAATTCGGTTACGTTCTGTAACCAAGCTTGTATCCTGGCACGATCTCGGTATCCTTTCGATGCCACGAGTTCGCCAGCAAATAAACCTCGACTTGGTCCATTAATTGCCTTCTGATATTTGGCTTCTCGGGGATTTTATGGGGTCGTTTTGCACGAGGTTTTTGGTAGCGATGTTCCTAATCAATCTCCACCCAACACCAAGCTACAAATTCATGCGTTTCTGGTAGAATCTTTGTTCTTGCTCTAAGTCAAAATATGTATCGTAATTGCGGTGTCATCGGAATTCAAGTATCTTGGTTAGGTGATTTACATGACGACTCCCTATTTCACAACGTGATTTCGAATTTTTTCGTCAGACTCGATCAAACAAGAAAGCGAGGTGTGGCGGCGGTGTTTCTACGTTTGTAAACTTAAACTAGTGGTGGTCTTCGTTTGTGTGCTTTAAGTTTTCAGATGACATTATCAACTGTTTAACTGTAAGATGTCGTCCAAAACATCTTAATAAATACAAATATGTTCATGCTATCAATATCTTCATGACTTCAGGCGGCACATCATCTGCGCAATTTGTTTTCGCTAATGAATCCACTGACTTCGCCATTACTACTTTCAGTGATTCAATTCATGTGAATGTAGCTTCCTTACGTCACTACATCACAAAAACGTAGTAGATTTTCCTATTCGTTTGGATGCTCATTTAGACTTCGTTTACATTATTGATGTGGGTATATATGTGACTCGTAAACGTGCTCCATTTTTTACCTTGGATCACTGTATAATTCGTGTTCTAACTAAAGTATGTGGAAAGCATGGAAAGAGTACACTCTTACATCAAACCAAGAAAGTCAAATTTAAAAATTACTCAGAAGAAAATATCCGAAATCTGAAAAACATGTTTCATACAGCTAAATAGGAATTATTTACAGATGACTCTCTGGAAATCACTACTGATGTTATCACTTGTTACCTTAAATTCTGTTTTGATATTTGTTGTCCCACTGAAACCATTTTTGTAACTTTTGATCGACTAACATCTTCACAACTAAAGCGACTACGTAAGGCGAAAGAAAGAATGTACAAGGAGAAAAACTCAAATGAAATTCGTAAGCTGAATGGTCTGATAAACATAGAGATTAGACGTCTCAATTCTGTGTTCACTCAAAAACGTTTGTGTTGCAATAACTATCCAAGTATGTGAAACTGTTTAAAGAACTTATAGGTGACAGACAGTTTAAGAGCGATAACTAGCTGAAGGTTTGTGACTTAAATAAGTCTTTTGTGCGTCAGTCATCTGATGTGATGCTCCCTTTATCCACAGGTTCAAAGAATAGCTGTTCCTAGTTCCACTGAAACTGATGTACGAAGATGTCTCCAGTCACTTAATTCATCTCGATGTTCGGGACCTGATGGTATCCCAAACATCCTTTTTAAAAAGTGTTCTGACGTCCTATGTTATCCATTCACAACTATCTTTAACAGGTTCTTCTCATCTAATCTCATACCGAAAATGTGGAGAAAGATGAAGATAATCTTTGTACCGAAGAATGTATCTAGTGATAAGAACGTGAAATTTAGACCTACTGCAATAACATCACCTTTCCTCAAAACCATGGCAAAATTAATCATACTTCCATTTCAGCCTGCGATAAAAGGGCGTACTGATTCGTACCAGTTTGCCTACGGATGCAATAGAAACACATTAGACGCTGTTGCAGTTCTGCATCACAACATAGTGTTCAACTTAGAAAAGAGTGAGAAGTATGTTCGATGTGCTTTTCTGGAATATACTTCAGCCTTTGATTCTATAGCAAGACAACGTTTACTTAACAAGTTAATCAGCGTCAACACTGACAGCTAGATAACCAACTGGCTATGTTCCTACCTCTCTGGAAGGGAACAGTACACTGTATTTGGAGGAAAGTTTTAAGAGTCTCTACTGTCTCATGACGGTGTACGACAAGGAGCTGTTCTTTCACCTCTTCTTTTATCTTTTATCTGCATGATCTGCCATCTTCCACAGAAAACACTTTTTTGAAATATGCAGATGATTTCACTGTATGTATGCATATCTCTTTCTCTTGACATCCTATAGAAATGAATGTGTTTTTGTCTCGTATTGATTGTTGGTCTGTTGGTAATGGTCTTATACTTAATACGTATAAATGTCAACCTGTTAACTTTAGCATGAGACATGAACGGCATCTAAACACCGTTTTGAGATCCTATAACGCTTGTGCCATTGCAGACTCTTTGATAAACACAGTGTTGAAGGTCAATTATATTGGTGTTACCTTTCCCTCTGTTCTAGCTTGGTCTTCTCACGTCTTATTGTTGTCGAAGGTTTTACTTCTGATTTACCACATAAAAAGATTGTATGCTCTTAGGATTTCCCGTCATTTACGTTTACAATTTGTCAAATCATGCACATTACCTATTATTTTTTACTGTTCTCCATTATTCTTTCCCGGCCTTTTGAGAAAATTCTTTGCTGTATTGGGGGGAGTGCTAAAGGCAGTCAGTAAGGTGTATGGTGAATCTTTTGAGGTCAAAAGTAATATGGTTGTGGATAGACATCTAAAGTCATGCAAACACCTGGCAGGTGTTAGTTTATCAGATACTAACCACCCCCATCACTCTTATCTTTCTCCATGTATTCCTTCTGGTGAACCACACGTAATTACATTAAAATCTATCCACCCAAGCAAAAGTATAAAAGTTCTGTAATACTTAATCTAGGAAATATACTCTGTGATGAACAGGCTGTTAGATGTAACCTAGTCAGTAACCTGCATCCTTAACATGTTTCTAATTTGAAAAGTTGAAGTGTTATTTTTTTTGGATGTTTTTAAATTCTTTTCCCCTTTACTTTTGTCTTTGTTTATGTCTTTTTTATGTGTAAGAAACTTGTTGAAATACCCTGTGCTGCGAATTCTATATTGTACCAAAATGTAATATTGAATAAAGCCATTAATAATAATAATGACATCAATTTTAGAACAATCATTGTTTCGTGAGTACATAAAGGACAACTCCTGCCAAGAAGTACACTATAGAGATTACAATTTTTACTCAGTAAGTGAAACTGAAATAGGTACGAAGAATTTGTTATCAACAATCGATCTAACACAGACAACCTGTGAAAAGCTGAGTATATCGGACAGCCATTCTTTTCTAGTTTGGAACTATGGGATGTGAGCTTGTATGACCTCGAAGCTGAGGACTCGAACTTTGGACCCTCGATATTGCACGATAACGCCTAAATTGTCGACTAACCACCATGTGCCAAATGACAACCGACTTCAAAAGAAAATATGCAAACTTCTAGTTTGCATTAGTTTCCAGTAGAATTAAACTTTTCGAGTGCAGAAATGATACACACGATAGATGGTCGAGTGATATAATAATCTGACTGAAGTTCAATTTGTTTAAGTTTGCATCTCAGCTATATGGTTTGGAAATCAGGAATTTGTGCACAAGAAAAATGTTTCTAGGTTTGATTCTCTGTTTTATGTCCTTGGACGTACATTGCTGTGAAGTTCCATACTATGGTTAATAAGCTGTTCAGTGTTCTAATTGTTGTTCAATTTAAATCAGTTCACGACTCCGTCATGAAAATATGAAACAATACACAGAAATCGAATACCCAACCTTTTCTAGAATCAAACATTAATCACTAGTGAGCGTGTCAAACTCCATCTAATCTGCAAAAATTTAATTTTTTTCACAATTAAATATAAGAATTTTCCTTTGGATTATGATCAAGGGTGGGGAAAAATATTATAAAGATGTTGAGTTAACTGATCAAATCACATTATAAACATACATACACATGCACATAGTGTTCATCATGAATGTGATATCCACATATTTTTGAAACATCATAAGGGTAGAAACAGGATACACCTAGAATATGATTATACATACTGTTAAGAGACTATGTTGGAGTGACACTTGAATTGAGACCAGTGAATGAATGAGACGTAGTGTGAATTGTTCTGGAGGAACGCCGTTAATAGAAGCTTCAGTTCTCGACGGAGAGAAGGCGTAGGATGAGCGATGGCTCCGAGAATATAAGTAGTAGATGCTTCGTGAGTTATAGATTGCTATGGGAATCAGCATGATAGCTGAATAAACACTCCGACTGGAAGACTGGTACAAAGGGTGACAGAGTAAAAAGCTACAAGGAGAGAGAGACTTAAACCAGTCACCGATAGCAATTTCTAGAGCCACAGAAGATCATCCGAAAATTAAACATGAAGCATACAATCTGCAAGAAAATGAAAAAAATAATAATTGAACTAGAACAATAGTAAAGAAAAAGATTCTACGCCTAATACTAAGCGGCCTGGAAGTAAATTTATTCTTCTCGATAATTTGCTCATCAATTCTCACAGATATTTATTATGCTTCTGAAACTATCTATATTATCACATTCAGTAGCATAGGTATGCAAGCTTTTTCGGACATACCTAGCTTTATAGAAACGTGTTATATACATCCCGGCTTTTACTATGCGTTTTATGTGTCCTGTCGATCAAATCTGTTATAAGTAGCTAGGAATTCAATTGAGTGTTCATATATCAGACTTATCAGTGAGCAATGAACAAATCGACTTCTCAGCAGTTGAGCTTTATAATTGTGATAAATAAAAATAATATATTTGTAATATCCCAATGAGTAGAAAATTGGATTTTCTGACGTTTCGTGACTTGGTGTGAGTTAATCTACTTTCACATTTTCCAGCAACATGTATTAACGTCTTAAAGTATAAAACAATCATCACTACGCTACCTATTGAGAATCGAATAAAAACAATCCACACATCGAATTTTCCAATAGTATTAATTAACGTACACATTCAGGTAAGTAATTCAGCTATTCGTTGTGCAAAAATAGAGACACCTATTCAGATGAAAAGAAATTTTACTTAAAAATTAATATTTAGGTTAACTATTCATACTTCTCTAATCATTTCATGTAACAAACTAAGGTAGAAATTTTAAAATTTTTTACTATACGTAAAGTAATGCTTTATCTTGTGATTTTACATTGAATTTTAATGATCATCATTTAAATTACTTTCTACTATTCCTGATATAAAACCTCATTCAAGTTTACTGTAATTTCTAAACGATTCTGGTTTAGTAGTCGTGGAGGCTCAATGTTTAGGTGTTTCGTATTTGGATGAAATGACGTTCGAGTGATTCCAGGTATCCAGATGTCTTCTAACCTCGACTGTTTTGTGATTTTGATGAAACTTCACAAACACTACAATACCAAACGGATCATTTACTTCAATCAGCGATTTTTGTGCGCTTTTTAAATTAACATAGTGATCCTCAACCAATCATTATTATTTCTCATAATGATCTATATAATTTTCATTATTCAAAGTTTGATGCAAATCTTCAGCATAGAAGTTTGGTTGCATGCAAGTTGACATTAATTTTCAAGATGAATCGTCATCTTCAAAATAATGAAACGGCTTTGAAGCATCATAAAACCCGAGTCTAAATAGGCAGATCAGTGATTAGAAAGTTATTCTATATTGAATACTTTTAGTCTATTTTAGAAATCATTGATGATAGCCAGTGTAACATTTTCTTCCCTACAGCGTAGATTAGATTCTATTGATTATGCATCTAAGCTAGGAAATCGGTGGAATTTTCAACTGAAATTTCAATAGTTTCACCATAATTATAGTCATGAATTATTACATAAAAAATTCATTATTCATGTTCTTTGCAGATTTCACTTGAAACCGTCTTTCGATTAATTAGTTTTATGTACTTACGTTCATATGGCCCTTAATAAGTTACCGCTTTTGAGACGTGATTCGAAGCTCACTAATTTAGAAACATTTAACAAACTTAATAATTGTCCACGTTCTATAAGACAAATACATCATACTTACATGCTTACGCCTGCTAGCCGTCGTGAACTAGAATAGGCAGACAACGAGTATTCTCTATCGGACCCCATCCTGAGCAATCCTTTCAGGTTTCTATTCGTTCTTTTCATATCTGCTTCCATTTTCCAACGTAGTTTGTCATTTGGCATTCCTCTTTTCCGCTTCCCTGTGGGATTCTAAGTTACTATTGCCTTGTGATGTAGTTTGTTGATTTGCTCAATATGTGTCCTATCCACTTCCAACGATAGAACTGTTTTGATGTTCGTATTAAAATTCGCGTTTTGATATCGGTTGACAGTTGTTTTGACTTCCATATGTTCTTTGATTGTAAGAATGTGGCCCTTGCTTTGCTAATCCTTGCCTTCACATATGCATCAGATTCTCCTTGCTCATCATTGATGCTTCTTAGGTTCGTGAAAGATTCCCCACTTTACGGAGTTATCTTTTGAAAAAGATTGACAAAATTAATAGCAAAACGTGTGTTCAAAGAACTTCGACATCTCGTGAAGATTCTTGATATCCAAAAATCTTTTTTGTGATTCAGTGTGGTTATAAATCTCCTTAAGAATTTTTATCGAATGATATTTCACATCAGATTAAATAAACTGTAACGACATGCAATGCTTTCTTGTTTTTTCCAAAGACGGGAAGTTTATCGAATTAATTTAGAAAATTATACTGTCGATTACTTCTCTTACTTCAGGACCATATTGAAATACTCAGTAATTTAGTTTTATTTATTATTTATTATTAGAAGCTTTATTCAACATTATATTTTTGGTACAACATAGAATTCTCAGAATAAAATATTTCAACAAATTTCCTTTTCTTATATCTTGATCGATTTTGACGATAAATTTTGAATGATGACCAGTTAGATGTTAGGAGTTCAGTAATTCACATTTGATTAATGTTAATTCGTTTCAATGCATATTGCCAGCCACCATGATGTCGCTGATTGTACCTTTTTGTATCACGTATAGCGAAAGGTTGTAAACTTTTCATAAACGTGCCTGAATAGATTGTGAGCACAATAGACATAATGATGTGCTAAAACAAACAACAAAACAGATAACTTGATGAAATATCTAGATCGGAGAAACAGCTAGCCCATATATTCAAGCAGGCCGCTGCTTGACTGTTCAAAGAAATAAGTGGCATTATCTTAAATTCTTTTTGTCGTTCATCTCTCTTGAACTTTGCATATTCGTCCTCTGTTCGTTAGGTTACGGCCACAATCATTAATTTTGGTTAAGATTTTCCAAAGAATACGGTTAGTTTGTTTGTGATTTTTTTTCTGTTTGCTTATACAGAAACGCATATTTGCGGTTGCATTTAAACATTTGTGACCCATTTCTAGATATGCTAATTTTGAGAAAGTGAGTTAGAAATCACTCTGACTTGAGAGATTTGTGTTATATATAGCCTATGAATACTCCCTTGTCAGTCTCAGCTACTTCTTAGTTCATACATAAATGTAAAGGATCAAGCTTTTCGCTACATTCTGACGGCTGGATTCCAAAACGCATGGTTTCAATAACATAAATCGCATACATGCCGGAAATACATGGGTTCGGGGACAGTGCATCTCATGGCAAACGTGTATGATCAAATGAAGTTTCTTTTGTTTTCGATAAAAGCATGTGTCTTTTTGGTGACACGAAGCAAATGGTTTTTCAGATATCGATCGTTTGAAGGATACGGTAATAAGAAATTTTGAAGGTGATGCAAAGTAAAATTTCCATCAATGTAATTACGACTTACATTAAAATTTTACTAGCAGTTAACTTCACATTATTGAGAAATAATAACGCGGAAGGTAAAGTTATTATGTACAACGAGAGGTTTATTTTTCCGAACTCCAACTGACTTCAATGAGTCTTCGCTTTTGTGGTCGACATTATCAGCCACACTAGTTGTTCATATTATTGTGTTTAGTGCAGTTTTGATGTTTCATTCGTGAGTTACGTACCAATCATTCAGGTTAAAAATTCGATGACAAGAAACTTTGAAGTCGTGTCATTCAGTATTTAGTTTCATTTTATTGAGATGTGCTTATGTCGTATAATGTCGGTCTACAGTTTTCAAACCTACTAATTAATTACTTGTGGTCTTCGTTTATAGTAGTATTTATTTAATCTCATAAGGTCTTGTTCAGTAACAGCCGAAGGCAAACTGTGCATGATTGAGAGATTTCGAAAGTGAGATAAACTCATATGGATTCTAACAAATCATTTATCCTAACAAAATTCATTTGAGGTCATTACAAATTACTTGAAACTTCTTAAAATTCTAGACGGTGTACTAATCTTAATTGATAAAATTTTGTACTTCATGATGATTTCTCATCTTGTAGTTGTATAAAATTTTCGACACATTATTTCAAATCACTGTAACTCAATAGATGATCTTTCGGTTTATTAGAAAGTTAAAATTTTCAAGTGATGTTTCGTTTGAACGCTTCTCTGTTTCTTGTCAAAGGATTAATAAACCTACATGAAGCAGTGTCTTAGTTCTCAGATCAGATGATCTAATCATTTGATTTATTCATTGTACATAAATGTGATGTGTTACTAACAGACTGTATAATGGATTAACCAACTGTGTTTGTGAAAATAGTCTCTTATTATTTAATATGAAATTGACTGATCTTGGTTTGCATTTCATAAAGACTAATTACTCCGAGATTTTGAACCCAACCAAAACAAAAAAATTAGTGTTTTTAAATTTTTTGATAGGTGCAAAACATATAGGTTGATAAGATTCTCAAATGTTAGTCCTACCAATCTGAGATGATGAATAGAGCGATTAGAAGTTCACGAAACTTTATTCATTATTGATAGTACTTTCTCAGTCCTCACTGATAACATGCGATTGCCTTGAATTACTTTATATAGTGTGATTGATTGAATGAAGTTGACAAATGTCGTAGTTCATATTATCTATATTGACAAGATAGATCACACCTGTTATAGTACTAGGAATAACAGCTTGCTTAATGTGTGACGAACTTTCTTAAAATATTATAATCTGAATGACGATACATTACCTTAGTGATTAGTTGATTTTGATATAGGTAGTTGTGTGTTGATAGATATTTAATCAGACTTCAAATATTTCTTTTCAGATTCTTATGGAGATTCAGTATAGTCAACAGAACTAAATGATTAGCTTGTACTTTACGTGTGTAATGGAAGCGGGACTACGCAAGAAATATTTTCCTAAATGTTGTGTATATTTTGATGTACATAGATCTTTATGAACAATCATGTGTTCGCCTCATATTACTTTCTAGTTGTACCCGGTTATCACCGTTTCAACATAGAAGTTTTTTGTAATCTATCAGTGTGATCTAACAACAAGTTGATCGGTTTGTCATTTAGGTGATGGGGAAATCGTATGATATAAAATTGAAGTACTTTGTGAATAAATATATTTACATTGATGGCATTAGCAAATCTTTACATGAAGGCTGTGATAGAATTCGACTGAATAACTAAGACAAACATGTTCGGCAGATACTAATACTGCCACCTTCCTCAGAAGAGCAACAAAGCACTTCATTTCACCGTGATTCCATCGACTTTTCCGAATTCGTCCAGTTGTGCGATTACCTCCGTCATTTATGCATTGAGAAATAAAATTGGAAAAAAATGAGAATTCTCTCAGATTAATCTTACACCATAATAAACCAAATCTGAGTATATCATTTCTATTACATATAATAAATGTTTCTAAATGAGCATTAATTCAGAGCACGTTATCTGAGAGAATCTTCTGAACTATCTGTTTGTTGACGACAGTTGTTTCTAAAAATGTAAGAGAATATAACTCTTTAGTGTCTTTCATCGGATTCTATATAACTAATTAGAAAATATGTTATTCAATTAAACAATTAACCATGTAAACTGAAATGCGTTGACTGTCTGTTTTTCATAGAAACATCACCTTATGCAACGTTATTCAACACCGAATTGTAATTCAAAAAAATCTCAACACCATTTGGAATTGATACGACGGATAACTAACAGATATATATTTCAAGTGAGCACGGCTACTTACTTATGCCTTTTCTCTTCCTTTTGTTGCTCAACTGGATTACGAAGATATTGACATATCCGTGTATACACGAAACACAATTGGCAACTTAAACGTGACTAGACGATTTGGATTTCACAGACGATCTATCTCTTCCACCTCATATAATGGAACATATGAAAGCAAAAGCAATCTGTGTAGCAGCAGCATCTATGACAGTTGGTCTCAACATACTTTCAAAAATTTGCAATATTTATTAGCGTTTTTCAACTAAGGATACTCCTGATCCCTCAATCAGACGTGATCAGCAACAAACTACTATGGAAATCATCAATCTGCATCTCCAGTAATTTGTGTGTTTATGATACAATATTTTTGCACTGTTTTATCATCATCAATAATTGATCCCGTTAGTTCTAAGTTGTGAACAGCTGAGAAGAAATCACAAAAGTACATTGAATTTATGTCATTCTAATAGAAATGTCGTTCTTGCTCCACACAAACTCAAGCGAGTGTTGTATTTTCAATTGATTGCCTTATTTTCTGATTAGGTTTTTTGTAGGCTGATATTTAATTTGTTTGTCTGATTACATATCTCACTTTGCAACACGTTACCGAGAGATGTTGCATATTTTCACAGAGTTAACAAAAACAAAACGGTATGGGGTCAAAGATGGTACTGAAATATGAACCGTGAGGTGAACGTTAATAAGTGATAACGGTATGGTTGCAGCTTCCCCAACGATGAAACAGGTTAGTAAATCCATGATGGAAACATACTTGGAGTCATAGTAACTTTACATGGAACTTATGCCCTCGATTTGAAACGAATTTTCATTCATCTTATTGGTACGCAACAATCGTCTTTTATACACTTTTTCAAAGACAATTTAAATCAAACTTCATCCAGCTTTGGTTTAATCAATGATATCTACTTTATTGTCTATACATGTATCAAGTGTTTAGCGCCACATTATTGGTCCATCAAAAACGATTGTGCTCATCTTATCCAAAAGTTCACATGTACAAATGCTTGGTTCATCATCCATTACTCAAAAACATCATTCGATAACTGCAATTAATAATCTATTTCCGTCACAGTGCTTGTCGGTAAATAGAGCTTAGAACTATTCTTTCGAGAACACACTTGTCCGCCACATTCAACTTGCTTTGTTTCATCCATCATGAATAATGATATGTGATGGTATTTTTGTCATGTCATAGAGCGGTTTCGCAACATACGAGGTAAAACGCATCTCCTTCAAACGACATAAACTACGCTAAGATTTACAATGGAAATGGGATACTAACACTTGATCAACAATCTTCTCTTATGATCATCCTGCTATGTATCTACCATAACGAATATACAACGCACAGTGCCTCCACATTTTTATGGTTACTATCAATTGCCTCGCAGCAACGAATATCTTCAGTATTTATTTGAAAACAAACATTTTTCCAAATTATTGTGATATTTTATACATACGGCCACGTAAAGTTCTTTGCGATGGGATTCACACACAGCTTATCTTAGCTCCCAAACAAACCAATCTGTTCATTCTCCACGAGTAGCGTTTTGACCTCGTCAATTATTCACCAATCAACGTTGACTGTTCTTATATGAGAGTATGTGGGTACACTTATTATTCGCTTTCGTATGACGCTTGGTTAAATCGAGTCAGCTTGCATAACTTCTCCACTGCGTGACGTTGAGCTTCTCTCTATTTGCTTCGTCCATCTGATTGACTGCGCAGATCAAGGAGTGTGAAAAATATATATGCATTCAAAAATTATTCTAATATTTGCCTAGATTAATTCCCTTATACAGACTTCTTTTTCAACCTTATTTCATTCTTAGTGATCATTCAGGGGACCTATAAGCACTATATGGTGAGATAGTGTCATATCTTAAACACCACGCACCATGATGGTCAAAAAATAATGATAGCTAATAATTGTGTCGTATTTAGTAAGCATGGAGTCACACATAAACCTTAAAAATTTATTTTTCACCCAATATTTGTTGATAAATTCAGAGAATTTGTCAAATTTGTTCTCGATTAACACTAAATAAAATAATTTTCAGTAATTAATGCATTTCTTTAAGAGAATTAAAAACAAGTCAAACAAATTTATTTCGCTTTCACACATATCACTTACCTCACATGTTCAATTGTATTTGTAATAACTCAAGTAATAATGTAATTTTGTAGAATGTCACCACAAAGTTGTGTAATAGTTGAGGATTTAATAGAGATGAAATCAAACAACATGAGTGACAGTTCTCACGTATTCGATCGACCTTCAGAATTTTTATCGATGCAAATATGATTTATTTGGTTCTATGTGGTGTGGTCCGGTGAGATACATGTAGATTTCTGTAAACGTTTGTGTGGAAACAGTATGCCGCATAACACCGATTTGTTGAATGCACATAGATTTGCAAATTTTTCCCATTTTCATTTTTCTCTCACAGTCAATGTCTTCCCACGATATCTTCGTATCTGATGTTGTCCATTCGAAATTTAGCGCTGAGATCTCAAGTCAGAATGATGAGGTACCTTCAGGGGCACATCGCTATGATTTTAGTCATCTTCATTGCTATCGATGTTGGGTGCATAACACTGGAAAACATGCATTGTCATCCCCTCCTTCTTTGTTTTGGATAGTGCTTTGATGATTCTGGATCTGTGAGATCCTCATCTTCCTACCGCGTTTCCTGCTACTTTGGACAGCATGAGAACAACTCCCTGAGTGTGTGTACCATTTTTCTTTTTGTGGGTATAGTGCATCAGCATCTCATCCATTATAGCCTTTTCTGTCCGGTCGGGGTCCAATGGGTTTCCCTGGTTCCGATTACTAAAAATTTTTATTTCTCCACTTACTTTGCTATTCGACTGGTCTTCCAGATTTTCACCAACATTGTCCGGACGTTCCATGTACCTGTAGAAAATGTTGCTTCGGTTGTTCTCTCATTCTAGTTCTATTTTCGAATTCATGAGTACAACATTATTCAGCTTACTGAGTCTAACAATACTGATACAAACGTTTTGAATCTCATCTGTTTGACCGTCTTATTAATTATGATTTTTCATAATCTACATAACACTTGAAATAGTAATATTAACATTACTGCTTTCACCATTAATATGAGTACCTACCAATCGTACAGGTAGTTACAGCCAAATGCACACTCCAGTGAACATTATTATAAATAAATTCCATGAGTTCACTGCGATTGATTACGATATGATTTCGACTGCTAGTTACGTCAAAGTATAAACCAAATTTACATGAATGGATGGGGTAATTCCAGTTGATAAATCACTGGGTCGAATTCATGCGTCAATTCAAGCTAGATCACTATGTAAGGCCTGTAGGGAGCGTTGGATATTTGGAAGATGAACATACGTTTTGTTACTCTGTGTTAACAAGCACGAATTAAGTTCAGAACGACTCAATTTCAGATAGTTTTTTCGATAAATTTCTTCTCATCATATATTGTTCAAAACATGATGCTGATGAGTGTGAGCGCCTATTGAACACAAGTGTTGATGTAAGTCAGACAATTGGAAATCATGTGGTAATAAATAAACGATAGTCCATTCAACTGTTTGCAAAGCACTGGTAAACACCAGTTGTAGATAATTCTTATTTAGGATACGATGAATAAAAATTTGATGGTAGGTAAAATTATAAATAACGGGATACGTACACAAGTTGAAAATCATAATTACTGATGACAACTGTAGAAGCATTCCTTTGAGCTAGATGAACTTACAGTAGCTGAAAAAGTGGACGTAAGTCACTCTTTCTCAGTAAATACACAAACACATATGAAGTTAACGGTAAAATGTATCTATTTATAATATTGGGTAACAGAGAGTTTATCTGTCATGATGTGTAAGGCGATACACAAAACGTGATGAGAATTATGTATACCGGACGTTTTACCACAGTCTCGTTGGTATCATACATGGAAAATAATAACCAGTCGAGTCTAAACGGATCTGAATTATTATTGAGCGCTCCGTAATTTGATAACCTGAGTACTTGATAACTAGATAATTCTATAGAAACACAACCATCTAATTCATATCGTAAATGGTCTTAGATTTTGTCCAAAACTGAAGGAGAACTTTTTGTGAATTGCCCACCTAAGTGTGTGGAATCGCTTTGTTTGATTTTCATAAACGCAGCTATGATATACGAAATGAGAATTTAATTCACCATTGTTCTTTGTAATTTGATGAATATGTGAAGACGGGCCTGCCAATCTTATTTTGTAAATAGTTTTCAATGTTATTTGTATTTATTTTTTCAACCTTCCACTGTATGTATATTTAACATTAAATGACTGTAACTGTTGTTTTAGTAAATGACCTTGAACACACTTTCCGTTGCACTACTACATAGCGTGACATACTGCTGCTGGCTAACAAATACACTGCTTCTCACACATTCCTCGTTCCATTTTCATTTGTGATTGAGCTCACTGAAGTCTAAATCAAATACTATCTACATTTATAGACTGTAATCGGAATATATCACATCCTACGTCGGACTATATCATTAGAGAGTTCGCCAACCTGCTAAGAATCATCAAGCACTTATAATTGTGGATTAACATTACTGGACCTAATCAGAACACGCAACGTTTGATCAATTCAAGTAACGTCTCTAATTTTTATTGTATTTGTAACAATTAATTGTATATATTAATATTACTATTGAGTTTTAATAACTTTGTTTATATTTTTGTGTTCATATCTGTTTGGTCCACGACAATTATTTGGTGAGCCTCGATTTTTTGAAGACATCTATTATATATATCTACATATTTATTATTATTATTAATTGACACGGCACTTCATATTTTTTTGTTTTGTTTTTGCCATCATGAACTCTCCTGGTAAACTCATTGACTTAAATAGTCCACTGATCAACTCCTTGAACTCTTCACAATCAGAAGATAATGCCTTAACCTCGATCAACGCAATTTCAGACTCAAGACTACCAACGTACGGTGTTAATAATACAAGAGCCTGGTTTGCACAAATTGAAGCTTTGTTCATGGCTAGAGGCACAAGATCTCAGGCAACAAAGTATGCTTATATAGTTGGCGCACTCCCTATTGAGGTTGCCGCTGATGTCGGGGATTTAATCGATCACGTTCCAGAATCTGAACCTTATGATAAAATAAATACAGCCGTAATCCAACGCACCTTGGTTTCAGACGAGAGAAGACTGCATCAATTGCTAACGTCTTGCGAATTGGGGGACAAGAGACCCTCGCAATTACTCCGACATATGAAACATTTAGCAGGGTCATATAAGGTAGACGATGCATTACTTAAACAGATGTGGTTTCAACGTTTACCACAGAACGTCACCCAAATTCTCAGCGTATCAGGAACTTCCGTCAATCTCGACGATCTAGCTGATATGGCAGACAAGATGATGGAGATTTATCCCGACAGTCAGTGTTTGAATGTACTACAAACCTGTAGTAGAGACGCGATGAACCCATCTCTAGACATTCAGCAGCAAATAGCACACTTAACTCAGCAAGTAGCATCATTGCAGACGACCATTGCTACGATCCAGTCTCGTCCTGCCAGATCGATCTCGAGAAACCGATCAAGGTCCAGACTTCGCCCTAGGTCACCCAAACGGGTAGCAGACACTTGCTGGTATCATGCGACTTTCGGGGAGAAGGCACGCCGTTGCACTAAACTGTGCAACTTTAAAACAAGCAACCCAAATTACCAGGAAAACGAGACGGCCAGACAGTGATGGCGGTGCCTGTTTCTGGCTACTACCCGGGCCGTCTATTTCACGTCAGGGATCGCATTTCGAGCTCAGACTTTTTGGTCGATACAGGAGCCGAAATCGGCATAGTCCCATTCTCAACGACGGCACTCTCAAAGTACTAAATTGTCTCTAGTCGCAGCCAATAATACAGTCATTAAAACTTATGGTGAACAATCACTTATCTTAGATCTTGGTCTCCGTAGACGTTTCACATGGGTTTTCATCGTAGCTGAAATCAAACAACTCATTCTCGGGCCAACGTTCTTGGTGCTTACAGCCTATTGGTAGATATGAGGAAAAAGAAACTTATTGACAAGAACACAAGTTTACAGGTCAGTGGCAGTCCTACCTCGAATAACGAAATTCATGGCGTTCGAATGTTAAGACCCGAAAACAAAATTTTCACTGATATCCTGTCGGAGCACGAAAGCATAACCAGAGCTGATTACCAAAGTGAATGCTCCACACACCATGTTCAACACAATATAGCTACTACAGGACCACCCATTCGTGCCAGGGCACGAAGACTCCCTCCAAACAAGTTGCAGTTCGCTAAGAGAGAATTCGAACACATGATGCAACTTGGGATAATCAGACAATCTAACATTCCTTGGGCCTCGCAGTTGCATATGGTTCCCAAGAAAGATCAAGATTGGCGCCCATGTGGAGATTGAACGTTTCAAAAGTTATGATGTTGTAATCAACACTTCGAAGTGTATATTTGGAGCCTCATCTCTGGAATTCCTAGGACACCATACTGATTCCCAAGGAATTAAACCGCTTGATGAAAAAGTCAAAGCCATCTCCAGCTACCCAGAACCAATCTCAGTAAAATCACTACGTCGTTTTCTGGGAACATGCAATTTTTATCGTCGATTTCTACCAAATTGTGCCGATGTACTACAGCCATTGACAGATTTACTGAAAACTGATAAATCAGGTACCAAGAGAGAAAAAAACCATATATTTAAGTTACCTTCCGATGCTAAAGTAGCATTCGAAAAAGCTAAATCCATGATTGCTAATGCTACCATGCTTCAACATCTAAATACTGACCCCACAACACTGTTGATCCTATGCACAGATGCTTCACAAAACGCCGTCGGGGCAGTATTACAACAGCGAGTAAACAACACGATTACCCCCATTGCCTTTTTCTCCAAGAGATTATCGTCAGCACAAGAACATAATAGCACTTTTGGACGCGAACTCTTAGCTATGTATTTAGCAGTAAAACATTTCAACGTTTTGCTACAGGGTCGCCATTTCATCATTATGACAGATCATAAACCCCTTTGCCATTCTTTTGGCACATCGTATGACAAACACTCCTCACGAGAAGCAAGACAACTTGATTATATATCACAATTTACTACAGACATCAGGTTTATCAAAGGTCACTCAAAGATTGTCGCTGATGCACTATCTAGGAGGGATATCAATACGATGGTAATCAATCATGACATCAGCCTTGAAACTTTGGCTAAATTTAGATTAGACGATGCAGAATTGAAAGTCTGCAAAGAAAAGTCTAGCTTAAATCTGAAACCTGTACCAATTCCTCTTTCAGATGCCTTCATCATGTGCGACACCTTAACAGGCAACAAACGTCCGTTTGTCCCACACGCCTTCCGACGAAAAATATTCCAGCACTTGCACGGTCTTTCGCATCCAGGCATCAGAGCAACAACAAAGCTCATCACCGAACGTTTTTTTGTGGCCGAAAATCAACTCGGATATTAAGCGTTTGACACGTAGCTGCCTCCAGTGCCAACGCTGCAAAATACAAAAACATACTATCAGCCCGATCGTGGAATTTTTTATTCCCAACAAACGTTTTCAACATATTCATTTGAATTTAGTCGGGCCACTGCCTTCGTCCAATTCCTTCACCCACATTCTCACCACAGTAGACAGATTCACAAGATGGGCCATAGCCTGCTCTATAAAAGACACTTCGGCAGAAACAGTCGCTTCAGTCTTCCTCGATCGCTGGATATCTAACTATGGAGTGCCAGCAACAATCACAACACATCGTGGTCCCCAATTTCAATCTGTCTTTTTTCAGGAGTTCACTAAACTTCTGGGGGTCAACCACATTAAAACCACAGCTTACCACCCAGCAGCTAATGGCATGGTTGAAACATTCCATCGCCAATTGAAAAGCTCACTGATGGCGCAAGCTGACTCATCAAAGTGGAGCAATCCCTTACCGCTTGTACTCCTCGGTATTCGTTCGACCATAAAGGAAGACATCGGATGTACAGCCACCGAGTTAGTCTATGGTACAACTCTAACATTACCTGGTCAACTAGTCAACTATGAACCTACAACGCCAGGGGATGCTACTCACTTCGCAAGTTGCCTATTACAAACGATGCAGAATATTAAATCAATATCCCCTCGTGAACACAACAATCGAGTCCAACTTGATAAAAACCTTGAAACGTGCGAATTTGTCTTCGTCCGACTAGATGCGGTTAAAATCCATTGAAACAACCATATGAAGGTCCATATAAAGTAATCAAACGCACACAAAAATACTTCATCATCAACAGAGATGGCAACAAGCAGACTATTTCTATAGACAGAATAAAACCTGCTTTCTGTGAAGCTACTCAAGTCAAGGAAGACAACGCTGTTGATAATCAACCGCTCTCACCAGCGACTGAAAAAACCAGTGGAGGATAAAAAACGTAATACTAAGCCTCCTTGATTAACACGCTCCGGTAAACCTATAAACAAACCCAAGCGTTATGTCCATTTCGTCGATTAAAGAAAAAAAGCAAAGCACACACCTACTTATGTCACACACTACTAATTTCACACAAAAATAATTTTTTTTCACACAGTACATAATCACATTTTTCGACAATTATTCGTTTTGTCACATTTATTTTTTATAAAAAAATTTTTGTTACTATAATAAACGAGTAAACTCTATTTAATTACCCATTCATTGTACAAAAAATACATCATCTGTTTATTTTTTTTCGGGGTCATTAGCAGTTTTGCACATTATTATTATTATTATTGTTAGCCAACCAAAACATTAAATGATAGTGTCTTTATTTTGTGTGTGTGTGTGTTTATTATGCTATGCTTCATCTCTGCTACATGTCATACTCATCTCCACATTTTTGTTGGTTATAACTGTAAATATTATTTTTGTATACATGTATATATCATACCCTTACATTTTTTATTATAACCAGTGTTACCGCCGGACACTCTGGGGGAGCTATGTGGAAATAGGCCTGACAACCTTATTTTGTAAATAGTTTCCAATGTTATTTGTATTTATTTTTTCAACCTTCCACTGTATGTATATTTAACATTAAATGACTGTAACTGTTGTTTTAGTAAATGACCTTGAACACACTTTCCGTTGCACTACTACATAGCGTGACATACTGCTGCTGGCTAACAAATACACTGCTTCTCACACATTCCTCGTTCCATTTTCATTTGTGATTGAGCTCACTGAAGTCTAAATCAAATACTATCTACATTTATAGACTGTAATCGGAATATATCACATCCTACGTCGGACTATATCATTAGAGAGTTCGCCAACCTGCTAAGAATCATCAAGCACTTATAATTGTGGATTAACATTACTGGACCTAATCAGAACACGCAACGTTTGATCAATTTAAGTAATGTCTCTAATTTTTATTGTATTTGTAACAATTAATTGTATATATTAATATTACTATTGAGTTTTAATAACTTTGTTTATATTTTTGTGTTCATATCTGTTTGGTCCACCACAAATATCAGTCGCACAACATATATTTAGGAAGCGATTGTTTTTATTCTGATTAAGACTGATATCATGCGCTTTGCAAAATGAAGAATACCGTATTATTTGACTAATTAGAAAAATTGAGATGATAGACAACTGAGGTCAACAGAAATATGTTTGTCAATAAGACAGAAATGTTTTGTACTTTAATCATTGACTATCTTAAATGAATAGATTCTGTGAAAGATAACATATTGGACTAGTAGAATTCACGTGGATCTGATGAATATACTCGATATTCAACTAAATAATCTTGACTGAATCTTCAATGTACAGTCCTCAATCTAAACGGATTTGGGAGAACGTAAGAAGCACATGTTTTGTTTAAACAGAAAATAGACTGTTCTTCGACAATAAAGCATTCCTTTTGGACAACGTTATCGTCTAAATTTGTTCAAATAATATTTGTCGGTCGCCAAAAAAATTGTGGTGTAAAATGAACAAGAGCATTGAAACAGGAGTGTCTGCTTGAAAAAGATGAAGAAGACAAAATACAAATTGATAAACCATCAGACAATCAATGATAATCATTATAGAAGCGAAATCACGATTGACTATCTATGTGGATATCCTCAATTATCATCAAAACGAATGAAGTTGATGCTTTGTAGGAACAATGTTTCCTGACGATATCGATTTCTGAAGCTGTACAATCGTATTCATAGGTCATAAGATTGGATGTATTAATTCTGTGACTAAATAGATGGATGTTACATTATAATGAATGACAGTCAAAATTATTTAAGTGGTGTTGCATATATATATTTTTGAGATAATCAAGAATCGTCTAGTATTTCGACTAATTATTTGTAGTTGGCAGAGCTTTATTTGTAATTTAATTCTTCCATGGCTGAAATAAATATGCTGAAATATTTGTCAAACTGTGGATTGGTTATCAATAACCAACGTTATGAAGCGATTTTGACAGAAATTGAAAACAACAAGAATCTGAAAAGTTCGCGCTTTGATATTTCAGCTTCCCATCTCTGTTGAATTCGACGATCCAGAATAAAACGTTTTTTCGGAACCGTGGTTGATGTTGATTTCAGTTGATCTTAATCGAATTGATTTATAGCAAGATGCAATTGTCATATCTTGACGAGAATATGTCAGAACTTTCCATGTCTTCTAAATCAATACGAGCCACTTCTTCTTAGCAAACGAATAAATCAAAAATTAAAGATGGATAAATCGGCACTTTCTCACTATATGAAACGGGTTGGTAATTATCTCAATGGATACAACTTTATCAATCGGATATTTGATCATGAGTGTGCCCAAATTAGTTGTGGTAACTCAGCATCGTATGTACAAACTTTGATGTTTATATTTTTAAAACAAGTCGAAATTTAAGTGCTGGAGGACAACGGTTTTTATTCACATTCAACTTATTTCATGTCAAACCATTGAATTAAATCAAAAATAAAGTTTCAGTTTAATTGCCTGAACAATGGTTGAAGTGAGCGAACCGCAGTTGACATTTCGAAGGTTAACAGGGTCCATTTTGATGCTGTGTCAATGTTAATTCTTTAGTTTTTACTTGTATGACATGATGGCTCAATGGCTTCTGGAAATTATGCGGCTAAATCACTTTCACCGTTATGATAGCGTATTGCTTCTTATTTGTCGCCTTATATGCAACGGGTATTTGATATTTGGCATTTTCCATACGTCTTACGACAGGCACCAGCTAACGATGTGATCTATCGACAAATCAGTTAAAACAGTCATTTTAAACACCACCATAAAATCTATTCTCAAACCACATTTAGAAATCAGATTTTACACGTGATTATTAATACTGACGCATGTTCAACAGCGTTCAAAAACGAAACATTATTCATTAGTAAATTTTTAACATCAGTTTTATGTCTCCTAAGTACAAATGGAGTTAAATAAAATGAGTTCTAGCAATGATTAACTACGAGTTTAAACGTTGCTGTGTTGTTTAGAAATTGGTTGTAATCCTTGTTTTCTAACTTTTAATACCATACTCACATTTACATGGTAATCACCCAGTCAATCATGGTCATTAAAAATATATAGTTCAATTTCCGTGTGCTCCAACTGTTACGGGAGAACTGAAGACATTTGGAGGATTGAAACCTTTTTGTACATTAATAATTTACTGTGTTTTGGGATGTAATTGTTTTACTTAACTTTTGAACTTGTTTGTTTATATCACTATTTCGGACATTTTGGTGTGTCTTTGGTTTGGTATTTTGGTGCTCTTTTGTCTTTGGTTTGGTATTTGGGAGTTTCGCTCCGGGAACCTACAAAATTGAAGGTTTGTTTTGTTTACTACTAGCGCGCTTCTGAAGGATGTAACTTTTTTCACGTGGTATTATTTTATTTTCCTATTAGTTTTACTCTTTAATTTAACACTTGATAGCGATAAATAATTCGTCACTGATAGGGTTCTATTAACTTGACACCTTATTTAGGAACTCAACGTCATTAATTAATATTGCTAGTTTTCACGCTATCACTATCACCAATTAACTGTAATATATTCGCTCTTAACTAGTACTGGGTCTGATCCTACCGTAAAACGTTTCACGTTCACAAAGTTAAATTACATCTATCGCCGTCCACCTAATTAAACCTTGTATTAACATTACTTCCAATAATGTCCAGGTCATCTAAAAAACACATAATCTCACCTGATGCCTATAGCACCTGCAAAAGATCTAAATCAGTCACTAAAGCGAATAATGTGAAACCTTATAAACACACTGATCAGTCTGCATCCTACTCTGATCTTCCCTCAGCCACACTAAACGTGCACCCTTTACTTGGACAAGATATAAACTCCAATAATCTCACCACTGGTAGACCTAGAAGCAGCCAAACAAAACTTAGCCTCACCCGAGCTATTCAAGACCTATTACCGTACAAATATTTAATCAGTGTTCCGGAAAATCCCGATCTGGAAATTATAAAAAACACTGAAAATGTAATTGACCATATATCAACCGAAGTGTTGAAAAGACTTCAGTGTATGCAGAATGTCATTGTGTATAATATACCTGATAGTACGAAAATAAATATTGTTAAAAATGCTCTACTACAACAGTGTGGATTGTCGCAATCTTGGTGTGTAACAAGAAGATTACGTAAAGCACACACTAAAGCCTCATGTCCCATTCTATTTCAGTTTGGTAGTACCACTGAGGCTTATCACCTCTTTAATAATCAGTCATTACTGAGGCGTATTCCAACATTTAAAAAGATTACGATCATTCATGACAGGACCGCTATCCAGCGTCGTATCTGTAATGGAACACAAACTGATCAACCCAGCCTACGTAGCCGCGGCAGCTACAGCTCTTGTCACTGCACGAATCCTAAAATATCATACACTGACCCCCCCCCAAAAAAAAAAACGGAGGCACGTCGGACACTGCTATTAGTTCTAAGGACAAGACCGCAGCTACAACCACTCACCCTCAGCCCAAACACTCAGCTACCCCAAAATGCCAAACCACTTATCCCTCAATAGCGTCCAAATATTACCCTGGCGGCCCCTGTAATATACCTAAGAATGACCCTCTCAGGAATTGCGCTAACAGATACAGACTCTCAGAAACCACTGTACGAAATAATACCAAACTCTCCTATAATGTTTCGAATTATTTGAATTATAGCACTAACTAAGAAACCAAGAAATAACGCAATTGAATTAAGAAGACACAAGCACAAACGAATGTACTGTATTTGAAATTCGAAATCGAGCATTCAACATGTACAAAGGTATCGTTAGTCAATTCAAACACCACATCCGCCACCGCTTAAATAAAAGTATAAGTGTTTGTATTCCGTTGTATGTCTTCTTGTTAAGTTCATCCTGAGTCTGTCCGACATTGTATTGGATAAAAACTTTGTAGTACCTAGAATGTGCTCATTAGTATTGGAATTAACAAACGAAATCGGAACACACTAACCTGGAATTGTATACAATCAGCATGTCGGTTTTGTACCGAAATCATTAATATCTAGAATTGGAACCATATATTTTTCAACACTATCCCCCCACACGAAATAATGTTGGATCTTTATATCCCCAAGTTATGAATAATGTGACTTCATTTAAAACATATTTCTCACATTGACTAGAGTATACATTGGAAGTGGATTTGTGATAAGGATGAACAGCAGTTGGTATGAAATCACCCGAATTGCAATCAAAATTGAGCTCACTTAATACTCGCGCTTCGCATTGAACAGGCTTTTCACAAGGATCAAATGCATTATAAGGATAGGTAATATATGGTATAACATCAGGATTTGATTCTTCTGAAATATTCTCATGAAATCCATTCGGAATGTCATTGCAGAGTAATGGATCATTAGAAAATTTAGCATCTATCAAAACTACATCAGGTTTTCGATCATAATTATGTTCACTGAACATATTTTCTTTAGATTTGCAAGGAATATCATCGGAAATATGTGAATCATTAGGAAAAACCATACCTGGTACAATAGCATGAGAATTCTGATAAATCGATTGGTGAGAAGCTGTTGTTTCGCAAGAATTCTGAATTTGATTTAACTCTGAACTGCTTTGTGACTCTGCACTGTCTATTGCAATCGTTGATAAAGATAAATCATCATTATAAATACTCGACTCAGTAGAATCAGTATTACAAGACTTAATATTAGTTGCAGCAAGATGAACAGTAGTATTACAGACTGACTGAATATATCCATTATCATCACATTTAAAGCACTTGAAATTACGAAATTTACATGAATTAAAAGCGTGGAACTTGTCACCGGACAAACACTGACCAAACTTGCGCCAATCTTCGTGAAACGCACTGCAACCCCTCAATGAATTATCTGCAAAACATTGAGCATGCACTGGATTGGAATGACGTGATGTAGTAGAATTTTTGATGTCCTGATGAATTATTTTAGGAAACTTCCCATCTTTACTGCAATCAAAATTTGCATACTTGACATAGTCTAATAGTAATTCCTTAAGAGTTGTATAAGGAAGCAAAATGGGCTTTTCCGGCATAGCCAGAGTTCTTAATCAACTGTATGTTTCTTTACTGATGAATGTGAGAAATATGCCACAATATTAACATCCTCATCATCTTCCTTGGTCATGACCCAGATTTCGAACCTTTCGAAATAATCCTCAAAAGCTTCAGAAGTTGAATGAATGTCTAACTTTTCCATTGCAGAGTCAATCGCGACGCCAGTATAATGTTTCGAATTATTTGAATTATAGCACTAACTAAGAGTCCAAGAAATAACGCGATTGAATTAAGAAGACACAAGCACAAACGAATGTACTGTATTTGGAATTCGAAATCAAGCATTCAAAATGCACAAAGATATCATTAGTCAATTCAAACGCCACATCTCCGATAAAACCCACCAATAATCCAGCACCCCTAACCCAAAACATGCACCTTCTCATGGCAATTGAATGTTCTACAACAAACATAGTAAACTGGCAACACCCACTCATCCTAATGTGAAACAGCACTCGACAAGTACCACACCCACATGTGATACCCATAAGTCATATAGTGTCAACCTTGTAAGCCCCATGAACCAACACAAAACTATAAACAACAGAAACACCTCTCTTAGCAACAATAACAGGCATTCCTTTATTCATCATCAGAAACATACAACCTCCCCAACTAACCACAATAGGACTAAAACTGCCCACCGCACACAAGGAAGCCATAACGTTGGCCTACTTGGGAACCCACCTACTGATTCTAGGTACTATCTAAGTCAAGCCACCCAATACAACGGTTTAGTCCCCCCTAATTCGACACACACACTATCTCATCCTTTTCTATCTCTCCCCCCCTCAACATTACTGCTATGGGGTCTCCAAATGTTGAGGGCGACAATCCCACTATTCTGAAACCATCTATATACTCCGATTTGATGGGGAGTGGCACATCTTTCTCAACTTCGATAACTGTCTCTAGTCTTGAACACTCCTTCACTGGAACCCCTGATCATTCGCCGGACACATTACCTAACCATTCAACTGTACCTTCCACTCTTAGACATACTTCTTTGACCAAAACAACACCCGACTACTCTTCTCGCATTAACCCAACTGGTAATAAACTAAACGCTCATCAATATGGAGACTACGCTCAAAATTCTTCCTTTTCTTGTGGCAAAACAGACAAATCACTGGGTTTACATCATACCCATCTACTAGACAAACAGTCACCGTACCTGACACTTATGTTAGTCAACGCTCGATCTGTACAAAGTAAGATGACTCACCTACGCACCCTTTTACTTTTAAACAACCCCTCACTTGTTTTGATAACGGAAAGTTGGCTGTCCTCCGACACCACAGACACATTTCTACAAATAGACACCTATGAGCTCTACCGCTGTGATCGAGTCACCAAGAAGGGTGGTGGTTGTCTCGTTTATGTATCAAAAAATTTGAGAGCGGAAATCTATAGCGACCACGTCCTCAGTAAACTTACTGGATCGATATGGCTTACTGTGCACACTCATGAATGTAAAATACTAATCGGATGCATATATCGTGCTAATAACACTCCTAGTTCAAATGAGACTATTATAAGTGAGTCATTTGCTCAGGCTGCCTCGCTTGACTTCACTTACAAAATTGTATGTGGTGATTTCAACCCTCCCACCATCAACTGGAAGACACATTCTGGCCCATTGTGCTTTGAAAGCATACTTAGGTCCTTAGACATACACGGCTGGCAACAACATGTACACCTGCCTATACGAAATCACAACATTCTTGACTTGATATTCTGTCATAATGTCACACCAACATCAATGGTGGTCGGCGAAAAGTTTCACAACAGCGATCATAAAATAGTCCTCTGCACCCTTCCGATTCTTGCCATATGCAACAAATTAAAGACATTAAACACGCGATTCCAATATGCAAATGCTGACTGGGAAGACTTTCGATTTCTAATAAGACACTCTGACTGGAGCAATTTCTTTACCAGTAATAACCTCTTAGAAACATTAGAAATATTCAATATCACCACCAAATCTGCACCAGACACTACTGTACCCTCTAAAATTGGTTTTAAAACAATTACTCCATATCTAAACCAAAAGACTAGGTCTTAACTGCGAAAACTGAAAATGAGGTACTATGTATCAAAAGAATTCAGTGCCCTGCTCCAGATATACTCTGTACCTGACGGAGTACAAAGTCAACACAACAAGCGTAAACAGGTAGAGGAAGGTACTGCGCTCACTGCTGCATCTAAAGCCCAAGCCCTATGTCGTCTCCTCACGAAGCGCATAAGAAAGAACACAGACCACAACATTCACTCCTTACTGCACGATGGAGTAACGTATAATGACCAAACCGTCATATGTGAACTATTAAGTGAATGGTTTTCTCACAATAGGAATACATTTGATGCTCTAGACATCGACATAAAGTGCACAGGCAAAAGCTATCTCAGTACCATAAACTTCGACATTTGGAGTATACATACCGCCATTAAATCCCTTAAGCCAAATACGAGTTCTGGTTTCGATGACATCCCTTCAATCGAAACTCACATGGCAGATGAATTACATACGTTTGTAAAACGGCTTGATCAAGCCCTGACTTGCACTGATCTTGCACGTACGAACACATCTGCGCCCCACTCAGACATCATATGCTCTCTTCACGTCTAGACCAAAATGGACTTCAAGTTCAGTTTGCTTTATTTTTCCTACTTTGCAGTTGTATTAATTACTTTTTCCACCCTATTTCTTCACTTGAAGTAGACAGGTAACTCACTGGACCTATCATTACTGTTAAACTAAACTCGGTCGATAAAAGACACTCACTACCACCCTAAAACGTCAAGAGTACCGCACAATCGGCTGCCTACTTCCAGTGGTCTTGCATCTATGGAGCCTGTTACCAATCAACTGATTAGCACAACAGAAAATGCTTATACTCTGATTGGCAAACTATACTTTATACTATAGTCAACAGAGGCACTGCATCGATGCTTTACCCACAGTCCATAGCTTGTAACTGCCTGATATGCTTGTAAAAGGGTACTTATAGAAATAGTGCTTTCCAACAGTTTGTGAAACAGAGGATTGTGCGAGGTATCACGTATATACAAAAATAAGCCTAAATGAGACTAACGTCACAAAAGGAGTAAGGGTGGAGTTACTGACCAGCAAGCATTGATGGTGAGGGCGATAACTTCAATCCACCCATGTTTGTGGGGACAGAACATTTTGTGTGTATCAGGCTCCTCATGAATGAGAATAGGTCAATCAATTTGTGATATAGATTGTTTTCCTACGCTCACCACTCAAACTCATGTTTCCAATATTATGCTGGATTAGCTATTCTACTGAGACAACCTATAACATGCTAACTCGGATTTTTGCACTAAGATTGTGTGGCTAACATCGGACAAAAAAAGGGAAAAAAGTTAGACAACAAAAGATGTAGTCATTAGTATTCTTAACACTTCACCCTCTATATACACACCCTTCTAATAAACCGCTTTCCTTGTACCAGCCTTGACTCCCTTTCCTTCGTGTGAGCTTACACCAACTTGGTAAACATCACAACTCATTGCTCTTTATTAGTACATTCGCTAATATGGAGCCTCTGACTTCATTTCACTAACAAGACATAATATGAATTTATTCTAATTTATTATACCTCTGTCCGTTCAACTACACTATGTTAAGCAACGTTTGGCGTTCATATCCAAGTGCCTTGCTGCTCTTCTGTTTCTTTTTTTTCTTCTTCAGAATCTTGCTCTGAGAGCACAGCTATGAAACTTCTGACGTTTGGGACAAACTTAATGTACGCGTCCTCTCAAGGTCATAGTTAACAGCGAGCGCTCCACGATATCACTTTATAACAACTATAAACTTATTAAGTTGGGAAACATTTTGTGAACCAACAAATGTTGTAATTTATAGATCATGCCTGTAAAAACGATACCTGCACATGCAGAAATATATTATTATTAATTGTTGTAATTATTGTTGTTAGAACGACATTTGGTCGATTATTTGTGAAATACAAATAAATTTGGTGTCTAAATTGGAGCTTGGTTCTGTTGTTAATTTTGAGTTCGTAATTTGCAAGTAGATCGATAGTCCGTACTTCAATAACTAGAACGAGCAAAACTTGGACGTAACATAAAGTTCTTCAATTATTGGTTAAGTGTTCGTACCTTGAATTGTCTAGATATTTTGGGTTCAGATTCCTGGTTCCATTGGTCGATTTTGTTTGGATTAACTCAGAATTGTTTTGGTAATCGATTTCTTTGGAACAATCAATACGATGAAAACGCGGATCAAAAGGCTGAAGGAAAATGACGAAATGGATGGTAAAAATTTTAAGCTGTTTGTGGTATTCTGAAGTTGATGATGATAACTGTGATGATGTTAGTAATAATAGTATATCCTCTGGTCAGCTTAGTACCTCTAGAATAAAGTTAGATAAGGCATTGCTGAGGAAAAACAACTTAGAAAAGATACTTGGGTTGGAACAGGAACTTAAGATGTTAGATCTTCAAGAAGAAGTTGATATCGCCGAACTAGAATGCAAGGCCGTCGAGGACGATGAACGATTACCTGTAGATAAATGTTGGATAAATGCTAAAGTGGAGAATTATTCGGATTGTGATACTGGGTGTAATAATCACTCAGGGAAGGTATGTAACATCTCAAAAATCGATTGGGTTGAGGAACTGAAACACACGTTACATACAATGGTCAGTAACATGGTTTTGCCTAAGATTGATATGATGTATTTTGATGGGCAACCGGGTCAGTATTACCGTTTCATTAGTCAGTTTAATAACCTTATACAGAGTAAACTGTCAGAGAAGAGCCAATTGCTGTCGTATTTATTATATTATTGCAAAGGAAAGGCCAAAACAGCAATTGAATCTTGCGTTTCTTTGCCCAGTCATTTAGGCTATGATAGGACTAAACGAATCTTACATGATTTATTTGGTAAAGAGCATCTTGCTGCACGAGAACTAATCACTGACTTATTAAACCATAAATCTGTCGGAGGATCAGCTGACGTATTAACTGACTTTGCGATTAAGTTACGTTATGTATGTATAACGTTGAAATAAAATGGGATACACGTCTGACGTCAATTCTATGGCTAGTTTGGAGATAATAATTTCATGCCTACCATGCTTTCATGCAATTAGACGAGACACAAATAACTCAGTCAAGGTATCACGTTGTGAAATCTGCGTAGGTGATCATGAGGCGACAGATTGTCCAAGGTTAGCAAAAATGAATGTAAGAGAAAGGAGGCAGGAGGTAAGAAAACGTGGTCTATGTTACTTATGTTTGAGGAAAGGTCACATGGCTATGTCATGCAACTCAGGCTTCAAGTGCCACTTTGAGAATTGCAAGGTTAGACATGATTCATTATTGCATACTGATGGTATTGATAGCCATGTGGTGAATTTAGCTAAGGATTGGAACTCCTCAAAGGTTTGTTTGGGTATCGTTCCAGTCAGACTGTACGGTCTCAAAGGATGTTTGGAATCATATGCACTTCTAAATAGTGGTTTGGACACTTCTCTTGTATGTGAAGGATTAATTATTCAGTTGAGTATTAAAGGTAAAGAGACTTCGATAAAAGTGGCGACTGTGAACGGAACTACCAATTGTGAATGTTTGAAGGTAAATTTAGAGATATTTTCATTAGAAGAACGGTGTTCTATAAGGATCAACAAAGTTTACACGACCAAGAAACTTCCGATCGATCATTCAGCATCTTTGATCGAACTCCAGCTGAAACGGTGGAAACATTTAAAGGACATAACCCTTCCGAGATTGCAAAGTAATCTTGTAGGAATATTGATTTAGTGTGATGCTCCAGATGCACATTGGGTCATGGAACAACGTCAGAGGGACACGAAGCATCCGTTTGCTGTGCGTACTCATCTCGGTTGGATGATTATAGGTCCTAAGGGAGTATGAAGGTCTTTACATCACGTTCAGTGGTGTCATTGTTCCACTAATGATATTTTGCGAGATTTAGAAAGATTATATAATCATGAGTTCGAGGATACAGATACGTTTCGTAATGGATATTCTGTCGAAAATAAAAAGCTCTAGAAATAGTTAGCAGTTCGTTTAGATTGGAGGAAGGTCATTTTCAAGTTGGTCCACCATGGAAGTATGATAAGCTAAGGCTACCGAATAATTTGGAACTGGCTGAACGCAGACTAGAATGCTTAAGAAAGAGGTTTATGAAAGATAACAATCTTCTAGAGAAACATCAAGTTGTGATGAATAAACATTTAAGAAAGGGTTACATCATTGAAGCTAGTGAAGAGGAATATGACCATGATGCTGTTTGTTAGTATATTCCTCATCATCCTGTTATCAACCCTAAAAAGCCTGGAAAATTGAGAATTGTTTTTGATTGTGCGGCTGTCTATCAAGTTTGTTCTCTTAATGACCAGTTTTTGAGAGGACCAAATACTGTAAATAGTTTAATTAGTGTACTTCTACGGTTTAGATTAGGTAACGTAGCATTAGCTGCTGATATTGAAGAGATGTTTATTCAAGTAAAGATCCCGAGAGAAGACTGGAGAGCGTTTCGTCTATTGTGGTGGGAAGACGGTGATATAAGACGGAAGCCTAAGGAATATTGTTTAACAGTTCATCCGTTCGGAGCCGTGTCCTCCCCTTTTTGCGCTAATTTTGCTCTTAAGATGACGGTAGATATATTCGGTAAGGAATCTAATGAAGATATCCAGTACGTCGTAGATGAATTTCTATGTCGACGACTATTTAGCCTCCATTGATAACGTGCAGGATGCAATTGAGCTAGCAAAAACCCTTGTTTTACTCCCCAGAAAAGGTGGGTTTAAACTTACCAAGTGGATAAGTAACTGTTTACAAGTTCTCGGATCAATTCATTCAGATGAGAGAGCAGAAGGCGTAAGAGATATTGACTTTGAAAGACTTCCGACGGAACGCACATTGGGATTATTTTGGAATACTATGGTTGCATATTGTTTGCAGTCAGATCGCTCGCTCCTGGAACTTCACATTTTCAGCGATGCCTCAGAAAGTGGATATGGTGCAGTGGCATACGTCCGCTCTCACATCCGTGACACTGAAGTATGTTCCCGTCTCATTATGGTTAAGGCAAGAGTAACCCCCTTTGAAGGTTCAAACTATACCGCGTTTGGAACTTACGTCTGCAGTGTTAGCAGCTCGCATGTGGTCCCAGCTGCAGTTCGAGTTAGATGTTAAGTTTGCAGAGGTTAGAATTTGGACGGATTTTATGATTGTCCTACATTATATTAGAAATGAGAAAAGCCAGTTTAAAACATTCATAGCAAACCGGATTTCGACTATTCATAGTCTTACTAAAGTGGACCAATGGAGATTCGTACCTTCTAATGAAAACATAGCAGACTTCACATCCGGAGGAGTCAAGTTTAACATCAATGACGTCAAGGTATGGGTAGAAAGTCCACATTTTTTTAGGAAGTCAAAGGACTGTTGGCCTGCTGCTGATATACAAGGTCCTGATCCCCATCTCTTGAAATTAACGGAAGCTATGTCCACGCATGTATTAGTTGAAGAACCCTCCGTCGATTTACTTATTAATTACTATTCGGATTGGACTAAATTACTTAAAGCTGTTGCATGGTTAACCCGATTCAAACGATATATGTTGACCATGCGTTCTGGTAGAACTGATCTGTCTCTACAGGTGGGTATGCTCATGTGATTATCAGGAAGAACATAAGTTGTAACCAAGGCGAGTACACTCCCAACTCACGTCTATGATAATGGCTTCAACCTTAGTCAGTGTTGGGGTAAATTCGACATTGATATTTTCAGTTTGCAGGAGATTTGCTCGACTGCTTATACTGATTATTTGCATGCATTATTGTGTCGCTAAACCTTCAATTAGACTGACAAGGTTTCGAGATATTTACTGCGTGAGCAACTGATAGAGAAACATACTGTAATCATCTGTAGTGAAGGAAGATTAAAGAAAACGACACTAGTGATAATTACAAGTCAATTTGCTGACCGATTTTGTTAATAGTTTCATTAATTTTATCAATCATATAACGTGATTGTCAAGTCATGACAATGCTTTATGACGATATCCTGAAACTATTACGTTTAACTAGTTATAGTGTTGATTGAGGATTAGTCAGTGGAAAAATAGATATTGTTGCTTTAGGTGACTCGAAATTATCAGAAATTTGTAATGTTAAAGAATCAGAGCTACCTTATTATATTATAAATTTCAATTCGAGAATATTCGTCTAGTGTTAATTTTAGTAGGCTCCGGAGTTCTGATGTTAAACATCTATTTAGCCAAAAACTACCTGAGATTTTAGTTATTTTACAAGTGTAGTTGATAGTCTCTGAATTTGTAATTTTATTATTTAAACTATGTCCGTATTTTAGGCTGCTAATATGATAAACCAATCCATAAATCCAAATACGATTAGCAACAACGACTATGATGGGTTTATTAATAAATGTGAAAGGCGATCCAGATGATTTCTAAATTTAGAAGACATGGAGATATAGTGTAACTTATGTATGGGCCAGGTTAACATGCAGGTTGTTGACGTATATGATGATTTAAAAATAATGAACATGACCAGAAAAATAACTTTTCAGTTAAGACTGCTTGTGAAACTTTAGGCAGGAATATGACGCGTTATAAACATTCCATAAGAAGTTACTGCATTTAGCCTAGGGACACTTACAAATATATGGCAAAAGCAACTGGAAAATATATACATGTTAAGTACATAAAATCATTAAGTGAAATAGTTGAACTCGCCTGGATTGTTTTTGAAAATTAGATTATTCAGTGGACGACATATATAACGCCATTCGTGAGGAGTAGAAATGATCCAAAAGTATCCAGAATGAAACATGCAGTATGGCGATTAATTCCAGGGTTCTTGATGCTGTTGAAGTTTTTGCCACTCGCTCGGATCAGAACGATCGAATGGATCCAGATAACTGTGTGTGCCATTGAAGGAGTCATCTAAAATGAACTTATGATTGCAGAAAACTTATAGCTGGGACTCACCGTATTTTTTGGAGAAGTGTCATCCTTGTTGTTTGGCAATGGAACTCGAGAATATGAAATTAGGCAGTCAGTGGTCGGAAGAAAAGATTTTACAGGATAATGCATAGTTTAAAACAGGATGAGATGTTAAGCGAAGGAACACTAAGAATTAGATCCAGATAACTATTTAGTCCTTGATCGCATTGTTAGTCAATGTATATTTACGCTATTTACAGGTCGTATTTGCTAGAGCTTGATGTTTAAACAAGTCTATGTCGCTGAGGCATGTAAATGCTATTAAAGCTTGTTAACGAACCATCAAAGCTATTAAGTTGATATAGATGATCAACTTTTATTATCGATTGAGCTAGTAAGTTATGTGAACTAATAGATATAACATTACGATAATATATGTGACCATTAATCAAAGGACTATACGAATACTGGGTTTACAAAAATAAAAACCGATTTAGAAGGTTAAGGTGGAAATAAGGATTAACAGTAATGGGTTGCATTTCTTTAGTTGGGCTCACCAATGTAGTATTATGATCTACTATGATATTAGTACTGCTCTAATAATAGACTTAATCCTAAATTTGTAGATTTGTCATGATATGACTGCCTAATCTATAAAATCTTACGTGGAAGCCACACCATCGACTACACCAACTCACTGTATCGTATCAATTACCAATACATGATGTAGAACAAGGTTAGGCTAGAGAAAGAACAACATATTTAATATGGATAGGAGATATAAGGTAACATTCAGTTGAGACCACGCCTGCATGGCCGAGCCATGCCGTTCGATCAACTCTAGTCTATTCAATTCATTGTTCGCGCCTTCTCCATTCTTAGGTATTTCTCCGCGTTAAATATTGAATATCTATTTTATGAGTAATCTCGCATTTAGCTTTGAGGATTGTGTGGTTATGGTCCAATGCCACTACAGAATTACAAATTTGATTCTACAGTATTACCATATTTTGGAAGGGCATTTTGGCGCCACATAGGTAATGGCAACAGTTCGAGAAAAATTTTGGGTGCTGAAGGGTGGTGTGTCCATGGGGAGAGTGATAAAATATTGGGTTTATTTTTAAAAGAATGAACGCCTGCCCCATTCAACAACTGATGGCACCACCACCTCCGAGCAGAATAGAAGATGATGACTATCCATTCTTATCAGTTGGTGTAGATTATTTTGGACCCATTATGGTTAAACATGGTAGACGTACCGAGAAGTTATATGGTTGTGTATTCACATGTTTAAGGTTGAGAGCTGTGCACCTGGAAATTGCATATAGTTTTACCACAGACTCATTTATCACGGCATTGATGAGGTTTATCGGCAGGAGAGGCTATCCAAAAGAGATCTACTGTGATAATGGATCGAACCTGGTGGGGGCTGAACGTGAGCTAAGAAAATGTCTTCAGGATTGGGTGCAGGAGCGTATACACTCTGATTTGCTAAGAGAACGGATTGACTGGCATTTAAGTCCTCCGGCTGCTAGTCATTGGGGAGGAGTTTGGGAGCGCATGATTCGCTCTGTACGTAGAGTATTGGGTGCTCTTGTAAAAAAACAATCTTTAGCAGATGAATGCCTTGAAACTTTCATGATAGAAGCTGAGCGTATAATTAACAATAGATCTTTGGTTCCGGTTACGGACGACTCGAATGATCTCGATGCAATAACACCAGCGAAACTATTACTATTGTGAGAGAATTTCGCAGAACTCACTAACGTTCTATCTAATAACAGGTATTCTAAGAGATGGAAGCAAGCGAATTACTTTGCACAAGTATTTGGGAGGCGTTGGTCTTAGGAATATGTTTCGCTGTTGCAGTGTAGATACAAGTGGACCCAACTAGAGAGGAACTTACGAGAGGGTGACTTAGTATTGATGTGTCCCGAGTTCTCCGAGAAAAATAAATGGCCCTTAGGTCTAGTGCAGAGAGTGTTACCAAGTAAGGATAGATCAGTGAGGCAGGTAGAATTGAAGACAAGAAAGGTGATCCTAGTGAGAGATATTAGAAAACTGTGTCTTTTTGAAGCCGTAGATGGTAGGTAGCTACTCGGGTCCCTAGGCGTACTGGTGTAAGTCCTAGGGATCACGAGATTGTTGGTACATTGAGTGTTTGTTGTTGATTGTTTGTGATGCATATATTTGGATTCTTGTTGCTTATTTATTTGTCTGTGAAAAGTACCAAGGTTCTTTTGGTCGGGAGTGTTACGGGAGAACTGAAGACATTTGGCGGATTAAAACCTTATATTGTACACTAATAATTTACTGTATTTTTGGATGCAATTGTTTTACTTAACTTTTGAACTTGTTTGTTTATATGACTTTTTCGGATTTTTGGTGTGTCTTTGGTTTGTTATTTTGGTGCTCTCTTGTCTTTGGTTTGATGTTTGGGAGTTTTGCTCCGGGAACCTACAAAATTGAAGGTTTGTTTATTAATTGTTATAATTATTGTTGTTAGAACGACATTTGGTCGATTATTTGTGAATTACGAATAAATGTGGTATCTAAATTGGAGCTTGGTTTTGTTGTTAATTTGGGTTCGTAATTTGCAAGTAGATCGATAATCCGTACTTCAATAACTAGAACGAGCAAAATTTGGACGTAACACCAACTACCTAAAGGATTTCATGATTTGTAACTGTTACCTGGATACATCATATCATTAGATAGTGACAAAATTACATGAATATGACATGCATTTCAATTTACCATAGTATTTTATAGACGCAGGCATTCACATTCCTACGGAGTATTGAATCGAGCATTTTCGAGGCATTGGATCAGGTAAATTACTTTGATAATTTGATTGAGCGCAAACTTATCATTCTGTCATGTTCACTTGCCTTCTCAGAATCAAATAAAAGGTGAGTGATTGCAAACAAAACACGCTAGTGAAGGAAGTCATTTGTACCACGACGCATGATATAAGTTTACATGTTTTTATCAGCATCTAAAGAACAATCGAATTTATAGCCATATTTTGCATGCATTACGATTCGATCACTGCAGAGTTCATATCGACTTTGTTCTTTGTGTTTCTTTGAGATCGCAAACACTCAAAATTTTTGTAAGCCGAAGAACTACTCACACACCGACCATTAGACTCATGATTTGACACACAACGGTTTATAATCTTAACTTTATTGAAGTCATGATATCGCGTTACCAGAACCTAATACAACTGGCAGATTACTACCACAAATCAGAATTGGCTGATGTTCACTAGTCAAGTGTTTTCATGACAACCTCTAAAAGATAGATACTACAACAATGCAATAAGTGCATGTGCATAAGCTAGTATCTACGGCCTAAGAATTAATTGAAAAGTTTATATCAATTCCTATCCCGCCTCTCTCTTCTGAATTCGAAAATTCTTTTTAAAATGAAGACAATAGAACCACACAAAGATTTACATTCACGGTGGAATTATTCTCATAGCTGTAAGATTGTAAATATACACATCTTTCCAAGCGATAATATCATATTCGTTGATAGTAATAATTTACTGAAAACAGTAATGCAGCTTCAAAAATGTAGTCTCGTAATTACAAAACTGATAATCTGGAATTTATGACTTTGAATATTCTTCCAGAATATCATTGAGCCTAGATGAAGACTAATAACTGTTACGTTACATAACGAGATATTTCTTCATTTAAAATAGAATGTGACCTCGAATAATATGGAGGCAAACTATGTCTTTTGAAAGTGAAACGTCTATAGAGAATGAGAGAAAAATGTGAGAACATTGATCGGAGAACTTGAGTATTAGTCTATGGTGAAGGAAGAGGCTGATCAAATTACTATTGTACACAATGTCACAGCCCTTCCAGATGTATAATAAAAGTTTCAGTGGTGATAATTGGTCAGAAAACCACTGTTATTGGTACGTTTCTATCTACCTTGTGGATAACATTGAGTAATGAGACTATTTTGATCGAATGATCAGTGTTCTCACTGTGGGCAACCTGAACAATTTTTCAAAGAATTTCATGTAGTTATTGAAATGAATGTAGAAAAACCAAATATATTGAAAAAATAGACATATAAAAGAGAATTCGAGAAAATATCATCTCAGATAACCAAACATTTGAATTTCATGTCACCTTATGAAATCGATTTATTATTTATAATTAAAATGGGTAATGCATTTGGTATTTGTTGACTAACTGCGGACCACAAATACCACAAATACAAATCTACAGTCACATATAGCGTAGAATACAGAAATAATATGTAGCGGTAATACGAGGTTCTACGTTGGATGCTATGAGATGTTCCACACTCTAAAATACCTAATACTTACATTTTTCCATGATGTCCTCCTATCAACTGAATTTTTTATGAAGCTAAAATACATACAATCAAAAGAAAAAGTTGACATAAAAAAGTAGTTTTTATGAAGTTTATATTCATTAAGAGAGAACTTAGGCGTAGCTCATATTGTCTGCACAGCCTTCAGTATCTTTTAAATAAATACTGATAATTACTCAATTTTATATACACATTTCAGTTTCTACTTTAACTTAGACCTCTCAATGCCCACACTGTCATATTTTTGATCAGTTGTACATTCAAATTCAGCAACATTCTTACTCGTCTTCTTTCTCCATTTTTTCAATGAAGTTAGTGCGTATTATTCATGTGATCATATTGGTTTAGATGATCATAATCAAACCTAATGATAGCCGGATAGTTTTAGGCTCCACTAGTTATTACACTCTATGTATATTGTTTATGAGACTTTGATCAGTCGTCCTTATGGCATGGTTCACACCACGTTCTGTGTACCATTTTACACCAATCATTGTGACAGTTAAGCGCATGGTTACTCAACATTATGGATATATATGTTTAACAGTTTGCGAATGAAGTAGAATGAAGTAGGCTTTATAGTATTTGGTCATGTACTTGACACTGGGTTCGATTTAATTCAGGTTTTCTAACTATTCACATGATGACTACTGATGAGCTTTGTGATTTTTCTACAACCATTACTCAGAATCGTAAATACACCAGAACCTTTAAGTGTTCTCACGCGTTTATTGATAAGAGGAACTTGATTTTATGCTTTCGAGTTACTAATAGTTGATGACAACTCATGGTCAGTGGTTTTTACGCTAATCAACTGCTTAGTATATACAGCTACTGTGAATTCATTTGTTATGAGGTAACTTTCCTGCAAGTGTCACCATTAATTATGTTGTTTAATTTATGTAAGTTATCCGTTGTACATAATACTTCTATATGCTTTTCATGTATGGCAATCACGAGTATATTGCATTTAAACAGGGTATCTGGATCTGAATATCTTAATAAGTCTGATGTTCTACGATACCTTCATTGTAAGAAGTTTGTAAGACAGTTTGATGAGAGCGAGAATCAACACCCTTCAAACGGTCACCGCTTTCAACTTATTTGTTTACTTGTACATATATAGAAATGATATCTAAGCAGTAAACTACTTGCAATTTTCCATTATGTCTTGTTGAGCGTATGAATTAACTGTGAACAGTGGTGCTTCTATAGTATTGAGAGGAGTTTGTAGCGTGTCGTCGAGTGGAGATCGGACACCGCTATCAAGAAGCTCGTGCCAAATGACTCCATAAATCCCCGAGAATCCAAATATCAGAAGGCAATTAATAGACCAAGTCGATGTTTATTTGCTGGCGATCTCGTGGCATCGAAAGGATACCGAGATCGTTCTAGGATACAAGCTTGGTTACAGAACATAACCGAATTTGCGCGAAGTTACAATCAAAGTGTAAGGATAAGAATGGAAGCACAATATAGCTGTCATTATCACATGAAAACAAAAGCACATTAAAATAATCACTGGTACAATTGGTTATAATAATAATTGTTTTCATTAAACCAGTGGTGTTCTCGTGATAAATGTGAGTCACTACAGGAGCCCCTCGCTAGAAAGGGTTTACACTTTCGATAAATAGCGGTTTAAATCGTGGGACTGATCAGCTGACGAGCGATTGTAGGACGCATGAATTGGCGAACAGGAAAGCTATCGTTGATCGTCGAGTTGCCAACGAAGGTCATTTTCGGAGAACGGTACCAGAAGCGATGTGCCGTATTTTTTGCTTGAGTTGGCATGACACACGAGTAGTTTGTATCTAGAATCTGAAGATGGCGTTCGTAGGGAATGAGGACCAGAAACGCTGCAGACGTAGGACGAAACCACGTTGAGCCAAAAGACCAAAAGCGACCGTAACGACCAAGTTCGAGACCAAGCGTATGCCAAGCATTCAAAACCAATTTATCGTGATAAATATGAGTCACTACAAGTTCATCATCACATGAATGACCTCTTCTAGTATACTGTTTTGTACCAGGGTAAGTTAAACTTCACACAATGACACACACACTGAAATTTAGAGAAGCATGTTTAAATCTATATGCATTGGGACAGTGCACAGAAGTGAAATTGTCTGCGACACCGATTTCGCAGCCCGTAAGTAAGCCACAAGTTGAGGTGTGAGCCTATTTTTAGAATCATTCAGTAAGGCTGCTGAGAACACTCTTTACACTTTTCTATTTGAGAATTAATCCTGAAGGTTTATTAGAGAATCAACTCTACGTTTATCTTCTGTCACAGAGATGAAACAGGTACGTCTGATTATTCTGGTGTATCTGAATCTAAAGAAGAGCAACATGAGTGAGTGAAGTGTACCGAAATATTTCTGTCAAATAATGCTATGGCTATTTCTACAGACATTATACTTAGAAGTTTATTGACTGGTATGAGTTTAAAAACAAAGTAACTGGGTATGAAATAGCTAATAACGCGTTCATCAATGTTGTGTAGTTCAAAGACGACTAGAGATTAAATATCGGATAGTTCTGATCTATATTTTGAACGAGATACAACGCAGGAAGAAGAAATGGATATGCGTTGACCAATAAAATTAGACATGATAAATTTGAATGACAACATCAATTTGACACTTGTCGAGTAGGAATATCCGCCCAATTCAGTAAGGCAGTAAATGAGTTATAACCTAATAGTTTTGGTTGTATTATATGGCAAGGTGGAGAGGAATGTTAAGACCACTTGCGTATTGCATATTACATAATTGTTTATTCAAACATGGGATAGATTTGTTTCTTATGGTCAGCCTAGAATTCCTATTACATCTGCTTAAATTAGTTTTATGGTGAACGTGTCTTATGAGTGTCACTTGAGGTTTATTCGGTTAATGCAGTGTTCTTTCGACAAGTTGCCAATCGTCTGTAAGTAAGGATGGTCTGACAAATTGTTTTATTACCTAGTACTTTCTGGATTCTTATAAAGATATTAGAGTTTTCTATTATATCCGAATATTTTAAAAGATTGGACCGGCGAGACTCTTATTTATCAACGAGACAATCAGAAGCGCTTTAGAGATTCAAAGGTTATGGCATCAAATTCAGTGCTTAGTGCTAACGTACGATCAGTTCACAGAGGATTTGGTACAAAACGTGGTATTTCAGCGGCTATAACAAATAAAACGGCAAGACTATAATTTGTGGACGAATCAGTCATGTATAAGGTAATAGATCTTGGTGCTTAACGCCAAAGCCTTTCTTGCATTTTGCCAAATAAATGTCTGGCATTATAGCTGATGTCAGTTCGTGATAAAAACACCATTTATAATTCCTAACGGAGGCAAATCACGACAATTAATGCAAACCGGATGATAAAACACCCGTAACACTGGCTGCAGCCTAGTACCACAATATATACGAGTGTTTGAGAAGCGCACGGACTCCTACATAGGCTTGGTTATGTGCATCGTGTCCCCATCCACAAGTAGCATTTTGTGCACTCAACAACCAAAGCTATGTGGTTGAGGCAAAAGAGTTTTTGAGACTTCATCATGGCCCCAGAGGCCGATTATTCTGTAGCCGTATGTACGATTTTCTCTACCGCATGCATTTCCATTTTGGAACCTCTGAATCTTTTTCTAACACTAAAACGTTTTTGAACCGCGTATAGCAAGTGTATCCACTTTATTTCCCTGGTTTTGCATAATATATTTTTACTCCATACCGACTGTTTGCCGATTGTATAATATTTCTCAAAGTCACTTAAGATTCGTTCAAAAGTCGTCCATAAATTAGAGTCTCACCGAAGAGACCTAATGCTGTTATATTCAATTTTCGTTTCGTATATAACTATAAGTAACACTCTGATAACAGAACATATGTCTCATATTTGATATTTTATGAAATTAATTGCACTCGACAGGACCTAATCATTACATCATTGCAAAAATAAGATATAGGCATGCTTAACCAATTTATTAATTATCTACAAAACGGAGACGAGCATACTCCGATAGTAGGTTGTCATAACGTTGAAGCATTCCTTTGAACTAAATACTTTTTGACGATAAAAAGGGTAGGATCTAGTATGAATGAGCTTATTTTGGTGTAATGAAGCCTCAATAACAATTTTCACACTGTTTTCAGTACCAAATACTTGCCGAAGTACTGTTGTTCCTTTCAAACTCCAATCCTTATTCTTACTGGTGCTTCGACGAGCTGTCGTTCACGGACTGAAAATCGTTAAAATTGATAGGTCAAAATGAACCTCAAATACTCGAGTACTCGTGATTTAACAAGACCTTACATGATTAATTAGCTTCTGCAAATAACCATTTCTCTTATGCCTATTCATTTATAATCGCGTTTGTTAGTGGCAATCGTTTTAGTCTAAGCGGTAATTTGAAAGCAAACACGACTTCAATATAACTTTGATAACTGGTTGGATAAGATTAACTTATTTACAGGTCAACGGAATCCGAAGTACATTTGTCGATTGGATAACACGAATGCTAGACGAGAACTATGCACTATTCCATACACAAATATATCAGCCACCTATGTGTTGGTAACACTCTATCCACTACTATTCCGTCCAAATCCACAGTGAGTGCTCATCTGTGATGATCACAAATAACAGATGTCAAAATGCTGATTAGTAACAATTTTAAGGTGCTGATAAGCACACCGGTTTGATTCTCTCCTGGGACTGAGATGACACTTGTCATTGAGCCAATTTTGAACGATAACTTTTTGTACCATCATATTTATCGCAGTCGTTAGCTCGGTAATATATATATATATACGATTGTACATTCAGCCATCAAAACGTGTGCCATAACCGAAATATCTGATATAGAGATCGTCAAAAATAATATTCCGGATATCTACGTTTCACATTGGCGTTTAAATCTGTTTTGATAACACCTGATGTGTAGTAACGTTTTGAATAATTCCTCAAAACTAATCCGATTCTCTAGATTGTAATTACATATTCTGTTTAAGCAGATTATGTTCAAATTACACCGTCATTTTAAAGAAGTTTCTAATGGATATCCAAGTCAAGACGTTATTCCTGCATATCACATTAAGTAGTTGAATGTAAAAATGCCAAGTAGAAAGTTGATACGACAAGGACATTCTGAGTGAAATTCTGAGGCCCTATCTTCAAATCACTAAAAGCACATAGCTTTCGAATCTTTAATTAAAGCAATGTGGTCTTCTTCAAACCTGTCAAAGATATATCCAGATCAGGACTTTCTACTGACTTAACAACGACTGAAATAAGGAGCAGTATATCGCTAGTTCCAACAATAAAATTACGGAATAAACCAAAGTAGGTATGTGGTCGCTTATACTCGGGAAACAAACATTTCGAACACTAAAATAAAATATGATCATCAATAAACTCACTTTTATTGGGATTAAAATTAAGTGATTTAGTATGACAAGTTGCAAAATGAACAGTGCTCTTGCATACTAAATTACTATGTTGATGTCTGTTACGAGTCGGCATGACAAACGGGCATGATTTTGGTAATGCAGTTTACCACATGAAAAACATTTCCGAAATCTTTGCACACCTATATGTGCTTCACTGAAACTGTTTGTGAAGCTGGTGTGTATCTAAACTGAGTAACTAAACAGATGACGTAATAGAGTCTGGAGTGAACATCAACTCTGTGACTCAGGCACATCCAGTTAACGAGTCTCAATTACGAAAAAGTAACACGTTTCTGGCGTTCCACTGTTAGATATCATCCATCTCTGTTTTTATTACTCGTGATGTAATGGGATTTTCGAGGCAATTCAAACACGACTAAAACACACCGTAAAGTAACCGATCAATTGCAGTCTTTGACATCAACGCAAACGTTCAAACAAACAGTACGAATGAATCTTCGCAACATCTTTTTTCACAACTACATGTGGGTGAAAATAACTACTAAATATATAGTGTACAACAAAGTGCTCATCAAGTGGTAGAAATATTGTAGTGATTGTCCTTCAGCACTATTATCCTACTCAATGGTTCTACGATAAAACTGTTACTAAGTTGAGCAGTCTACGCTTTTACTCATCCCTACTTGAGTATATACCCAACTCTTTAAACATATTTCACATTCAATCGTCATATTATCTAAATAACTATAGTTTGTCATCCAGCACTAACCAGTTAGTGCCTACTCATGTAACGAAGGATGGAAGTGTCCAACTTAATACCGATACAATATTTTGACAGCTCAATTTCAAACAACGACCATCGTAAACTTCAAGTGGTATCTTTTAGGAGTATGACCTCATCGAAATAAACATTCGCAACGGAACAATTGTCGATCGCAATTATCACTAAGCGTCGTCAACAGAATACTGCTAATTCACATATCAAATGCCGTAAACTCTTGTGATATTATTCATTTTTATTGAATTAAAACAATCACGTAAATGTTAAAAACGACTATCATTATTTTATCAACAAAATTACATCAGTTATCATGTTAACAACCATAAAACTGATTCAAAATTGCATAAAGAAAAGCGTCCAGCAAACGGGAACGGACAACAAAATGTGAAGTTATTGGATGAATTACGAAGTGAAAACAACTCGATCAAATTATTAAAAACAAATGATATGAAGTTTTTGAGAATCATGAATTACTATTCTTTCTCTTATACAAACACCGACCAATAAAGCATCCAACGCACACAACGCAGACTGAGACGACAATTGGTATCACAATATACAGATAATAAAGTGTGTTATTGTGTTTATTGTGTTCGGACACGTGTGTGTTTACGGACGTGTTCTGAAGAAAAACAAAACAATAACATTATTACTCAACATAGTGTGTTATTCAAATAATTCATCATTCGTTTTACGTTATTTTCAGTTTTGACCAGAACATAGATATACGGTGTCATATTTGATTTCTGAAATCACCTGGTTGATAAATTAATATGACTCCAAGCATTAATGCTAAACAACGTTTTTATTCATAAACGAATCAGTACGTATTTGAAGTAACAAAATGATCTTTTGAGTTAGAGGAATTGCAATGTGAAATATAGCAACATTTAGGGCAACCTATGAAGTTTAACAATTACTTACTTTAATAAGGCAATCGTCCACTTTCAATTCATGAGTATCCTTATCATTGCATTCCCCAGTCGAATTGTGAATTGAACAAATCCCTACGGAAAAAAAAGAGTGACTGCATTTCAAATTATCAAACAAGAAATAAGTGAATATCAAAATGTGTAAAGTAAACTCCGTCCCAATACGGTGCCAAATAGTCTAACAAATGATAAATTGAGAAGTGTTTATAGCCACTGATTGTAGACATTCAGAAGGAAAGGAACATACTCATTAATTCAAAGCCGCTTCGAGTACCTCCTGGGGCTACTGCCGGTATCATGCTCGGATAAAGGAGAAGGGTTAGGCATGAGGTTAGCGAACATATCCCGTACGAAAACAACTCGCTAAAAAACGCTAACCAGAAAAATTTATTCAAACCTTTTAAACTCTGCCCTGGGAGTCAGAAGGTCTTCATTTTGAATGACTATGACGCCACATGATGAAAGCCGAGTTCCTTCGGAAGTCGCGAGAACGATGCCTCTTCTAACAACCAGAGCAACCATTTATTAAGGTACATGGAATACTCGTACAATGTGGGACACTGGGACCGCCTTCCAAATCGCTTCAGAAATGAGGAGATACAACCTGAAAGTGCTAGAGATCAGTGAAACACATTGGACGCAAGTTGGATAACAAGGACTAGCTTCAGTGGAGCTTTTGTTATACTCCGGCCATAAAGAAGAAAATGCCTCACATACACAAGAGGTTGCTTTGATGCTGTCGAAACAAGCACAAGATGCACTTATAGGATGGGAATATCATGAACCAAGGATCACCAAAGTCTCCCTCAAAACAACGAAAGAGGGCATTGCAATGAACGTCATCCAACGCTATGCGCCTACCAACGACCACAATGAAAACGTTAAAATTCAATTCTATGATACGCTGCAGTCAATCATCGAGAAGTGCCCAACAAAAGCCCTGACCATTCTAATGGGAGATTTAAATGCCAAGGTTAGAATGGACAACACCGGACATAAAGACATCATGGGACGACATGGACTGGAAAAAAGGAAAGAGGATGGTGAGAGATTTGCAAACATATGTGCCCTCAATAAACTGGCCATAGGCGGCACTATATTACCACATAAGCGCATTCAAAAACTCCCATGGACTTCACCGGATCAGATCACGCAAAACCGAATCGTCCATATCCGCATCAACAAAAAGTTCAGGACGACGATGGAAGACGTGAGAACCATGAGAGGAGCTGATATAGCATCGGATCATCAGTTGCCGATCGCCAAGATGAATTTGAAACTCAAGAAGTACTGGACAATGGAGCGGACAATATCACAAAAGATTAATACGGCTTTTCTTCAAGATAATGACAAACTCAACAAATTCAAGATAATCCTCAGCAATACGTTTTAGGCCTTTCATGATCTAATCAGTGGAGAAGGAATCACTATGGAGAGCAACTTGAAGGGGGTCATAGAAGCAATCACATCAACATGCCATGAGGTTCTGGGCCACAAAAAGCACTATCACAAGGAATGGATCACTGCTGGCACACTGGATAAGATTCAAGAAAGGAGGAACAAGAAAGCAGCAATCAATACCAGCCGAACAAGAGCAGAAAAAGACAAGGTACAAGCTGAATACACAGAAGTAAACAAGCAAGTGAAGAGGAGTATCAGAACTGACAAACGTTAATATGTGAAAGACTTAGCAATGACGGCGGAATAGGCTACAAGAGAAGGAAACATGAGACAACTGTATCACACGACAAAGAAACTCTCTCGAAATCACCGTAAACCGGAGAGACCAGCGAAAAGCAAGGAAGGCGAAGTAATCACCTGTTACAGGACAACTAAAGACATTTGGCGGATTAAAACCTTTCAATCGTATAGTAATAATTTACTGTGTTTTTGGATGTATTTGCTTTACTTAACTTTTGAACTTGTTAGTTTATATCATTATTTCGGACATTTTGGTTTCTCTTTGTCGTTGGTTTGGTATTTGGTAGTTTTGCTCCGAGAACCTACAAAATTGAAGGTCTGTTTTGTAATTCTTATAGTTATTGTTGTTAGAACGACATTTGGTCGACTATTTGTGAATTACGAATAAATTTGGTATCTGAATCGGAGTTTCGGTTCTATTGTCAATTTGGGTTCGTAATTTGCAAGTAGATCGATAGTCCGTGCTTCAATAACTGGAACGAGCAAAACTTGGACGTAACACAATAACATTAAAGAACAACGAAACAGTTGGGTAGAAAACTTCAAAGAACTCTTGAATCGACCAGCCCCACTGAACTCACCCAATATCGAAGCGGCACCGACGGTCCTCCCAATCAATGTCGACTCACAAACAAGTGAAGAAATCAGCATTGTCATCCGACAAATCAAGAGTGGCAAAGCAGCAGGGCCAGACAACATTCCAGCAGAGGCACTGAAAGCAGACGTGACGGCAACTGCAAGGATATTTCACATTCTCTTCAAAAAGATTTGGGATGAAAAACAAGAACCAACAGACTAGAAAGAAGGACTTCTGGTCAAAATACCAAAGGAAGGTGATCTCAGCAACTGTGTTAACTATTTTTATTATTATTATTATTATTATTATTATTATTATTATTATAAGAAGCTTTATTCAACATTATATTTTTGGTGCAACATAGAATTCTCAGCATTCGCGATTTCAATATCTCAGAAAAAATTCGATATTGCAAAAACAATGGAAACATTCTCGTCAACACGCAATGTACTAGCTGATGATAAACATTTTCGAGACCTATATCATCCTATCCATCGTCCTGTGGCGACGTTTCACAGTAAATTTCATCGAAGTGAATACACCTGTAGTAGTTCCAAATGGTTCCTTAGTTATCTTCAACAATCAACAGTAAATCGATGTGTAATTATTAATGGTAAGTGCAACGTCACTGAGAAACATGAAAGGATATCATCAAATAGCCAATTAAAATGACACATGGCATTTGTAATTCGATGAAAACGATGTCATCTATTCAAGTTTAAAAATAGTAAGTGATGAATAAACAAGGTTTAACATACCCTCGATTGGTTCAAACTCCACCAGCGTGTCACTTTTGATCCATATACTGGTAACACCTATCTCAGGTGATCTTAAATACTCAGCTAATTGATTAAAAAAAAGACACATTTGATTTACTTTTATATGAACAACTATTCCTTGACATCATTTCGTGAGTGACAAACAAAAAAAAAGAATTTTTCTTATTGCGGAATCAGTGACGCTAATGCAGCATCCTAACAAAATATACTTTACCAAAATACTGGTTCCAAATAAGACTGGTGTTCAACCAGCAATCGCAAAATGATGTCGTTAAATTTCTGATTTAGTTTGCAATAGTATCAGCGCAACATCTTCAAAACATGTGTTTAACTCGTTACACGCTCGTCGTTTAGTGGGTGAGTGAGTGAGTGAGTGAGTGAGTGAGTGTGTGAGTGAGTGAGTGAGTGAGTGAGTGAGTGAGTGAATACACGAGTGCATATGTAGTCTACCGAATATTGTCAGTCATATACCCCTGTCAGGTTCAGTCCATCGTTCAACGTATGTGTGAGCGTTCTCCATTGTACGTTCACAATGTCGTGATGATGATATTCAAACATCTTAGTAATAACGCTAGAAATATCAGGTTAAGCAAACGTCAGCAAATATGCATCTTCACATTCATTTTCGATGCAATTTATCATAGACAATTGAAACTACAATATTGCAAATTCACCAAAACAACTCAAAACTATTTCACAACGGTAACATATATGTCGGTTGTTGGTTTGAAGACAAAGATAATTTGATCTCAATACAGTCAAATGCATAGAAATATTGTTCGACATTTTCATGATTAATTTTCACCATGATTCTTTATCACCTTTAACAACAAAATGTCCGTTCCAGGAGTGTAAACATATAATTGACATTGGATATTCGGTATACAGTAATGTATGGACAGAGCGTTTACGAAAAGCATTCCGATCTCGATATGTACGGCCATGTCTAACATTTCAGTAGCACTTCGATCAATTTGTCTTACTTTCGAATCATTGTAAACATTTTTATAAGATCATTTTGAGCGAAAACAAAAAAGTCACGGTGTTGACATGTTCATAACTGAGTATAAATGCAAACTAAAACAACATAAACTGAACTGTGTTTACAAAGAATAATGTACATCAAAATACTATCGAAAATTCTTACATTCAGATTCACGTTCACAAATCATTGCACTTTGAACCTTTGTGTGCATCTGCCTGTACTTGATTTCCGTAGGAATCTGATAGGAAGTTTTGGAAATATCAAATGCTATGAACTAATCAACAGTTTAAACACAAAGGCACTAATAATATTCAGCAATGTAATTTCCGAACATCTTATATTCAGAAGACGTAATAGGGTTTGACAGGAAATGACTGTTTCCGTACGGTTCCCTATTTGCCTCAAAGACATCATCTTTTAGTTTGATGGTAATTCACTTCTAATTATTCACTTTCTTAGGATGTAGGTGAATAAAGTGTGTGTCATTTAAGAAACTATGAAAGTGTCATTCACTCTGTTTGCACATTTCAAAACGTTGATCTCTTTCTATCGTGTTAAATGTATCTTGATATATTCAAGCGTATTGCTATGCAGAAAAGAGTAGAATAATCTATAGTACGTGAAACAAAAGTTTATTTCCATTCGATTGTTCAACTTACGTTCTCATAATAGATAGATATCTTCCCATTCCGATGTATCAAATTAGTGACCTTGCTTGTAAGATCTGCAAACAAAAGTCAATGGCTGTGTAAATTCTAAATTCTAAATGATGAGCATGTTATTGTTAGACGTGACAGTGCAAATGTTTACCCAAAAAAGATCAGATTAAGTGATCATCTATTGTGTTATCGCAAATTTTTTTTTTAGTGAATTCAAAACAAACATTATGGAATTGACATTGTGTAGATGAAACGAACATGAGTCCATAAGTGTTACTTTCAGGTGCTTAGTCTTCCAAACCCGACGTGATGTTATGTTTGCGCGATGTTTTCTTTAATCACACCCAAAACAATTCACTCTTAAATTACATGACATGTGTTGTGGGTTTTCGCTTACAAATGGAACTTGAGAAACACATTGATAAATCAATCGATTGACCGACACTGACCATAGTGCTTATAAAAGACGCAGATTTATTTGTTAAACATGTGAACTGAATAGCTTCATATATCGCGTCTTATGCATGTCCTGATTTGATAACCATGTGATTAGTGAAGATGTGAAGCGTGCTGTTTACTTAAACAGAATTCACATCAAGTTCCATCGAAGCTTATCAGCGATGATTAATCTGTGCATTTGTGTTTTACGCAAGTGAAGTGACATTGTATCTTTATTCATCCTTTAACTAATCGCCAAGTCCGTCCATTTCAGTTTATGTCAACTATTATTCAAGTCAAAATAAAAGTGTTTAAACGATCGGTGGACCACACATGTAATTCCGTCTCCACTTTCCAGAGGTGCTACATATTCACACATTTGCCAGTCACTGTGAAAAAAGAAATTGCTCAAGCTGAACAGGAAAATTGTGAGTAATCACAATGAGTGGTAAGTGGTAAGATGTTACATTTTATAAAATGATCATTCAACGTTCGCTTACATGTATCATCAACATGTGTTCGAAAGTACCATTTCACGGCAATCGATTCATCTAAAAAAATGAAAATCAAAGGGAGGTTTTAAATACATATGTAGTGACTATAATTCTGCTTTCAGAAAAGTACATTCTAACGTAGAACGCATTCGCACACGAGCTATCATCTACCTTCCGAGATTAAAGTAAACCGGCACATTTAAATGAACGATTATCCTTCATGGAGAAGCTTCACAGTTTATTAATATTTTTATTTCAAAAACATAATGAACGTTTCAATCCAGTCAACTGAGAATACAATTTTACTGCTGTGCAGTTGATTATAGGAGCTTTCGACTGACTAAACCTCCTTTAATATCCATTTGACAAAACCCATACTAAATCATTTTCGGAGATTCTGTTATTCGAGTGAAACAGAGATATCTTTCAACTGAGCTTATTGTTACACATAAATGTTACTACAATATGCCTAATTCCGATAACTGACTGAAATCAATGAACCTGATCTTGATGGTTAGGTTGTTCTGTTTCGAATAAATCATCTTGTACTATCAATCTATTCATCGTCGTTCGTTGATTGATGGTTTCTGAAGGGCGTGAAATCAAATACTATTATCTCATCAATATGATAATCTAGAAAGTATCAAATATAAGATGGTCCTCAAACAGCGAATTGGAGACATTGAACTTATATGAATCAAGTAAGTGCCAGAAAAGAGTTGAATCAAGTCAAATATAACTTGACAGTTGTTAAGCGTATTAATTCAATTCGGCTTCTTGAACAACTTCACTTATAGTTTTACGTGCAATAAATTAGATTTATTTGTTCTGCAGAGAATTATCGTTCCTATGACATACGTTCTGCATTGTATTTTCCATAGACTGGAGAATAGCTACTTTGCACTTAGGCGAGTACATCGTTTAATTTATCATTTCTAATGAATCAATTTGATTGTACGTTGAAGTGAATCCCTGTTTTATGTATGACTTTTACTTGACAGTCACCATTAGGTGCTTTGAACACTTGCTCTAATATCCAATTACACAATCAAAATAATCACTGTGTATTGGTCAGTTTTCGTACAGTAAACAAGGAAATTACTGATTCGTTTATGCAAAGTCTATGTGTGAAAAACAACCGAAAATCTTACTGAATAATAGAACTCACTGTTATGTAGAACCTCATATTCAGGAAGAAAAGTGCCTGGCATAATATTATTAATAAGTCCGCTTCCACTACCAGCTAGAGCTATTAAACCTGTATTTATATAATGAAAACATACAATTTGATCAAAATTCTGTTTTGTGTGAATGAAATAATTCGAAATGAATTGGAGACAAAGATGAATTGCTTGAACTTTATTTAGTTTACTCTAAAACGGCTAATGTTTCACAAATTGAATATGAAAATGCAACACACATTCATGGAATAAACTGTGATTACCAAAACCCATTACCAATTTTAGTTGAATGAAAAAGGTTCGCTTACCTGTTTTATGGATCGAGAAATATTCAACGTCACTTCCGTAATATTTAAACGGGAACTTCGGCTTAACTGTCTTAAAAGATGGAAAAATATAAGATTAAGTAATTTGATTACAAAAGGTAATCAACTCACCTGAGTGGTATTAAATGTTTCAAATGTGGCATTAACAACTGGATTGGGCTGTTTCAGACGTATTCTTTGTGAATAATTGAAATAATGAGACTGTGATTGTGTGTTAGAATATGAATGATGAATACTTACATATTTGTATGAATCGTTAACGATAATTACTTCTTCATATTTTTCTAATTCCGGTTGTTGACAGATGTCTTGACAATCGTAGATATCGAAAAGCAATGTGACGATCAAATAAACCGATATTAACAGAGCACATGTAGGGATATATCTAAAATAGTTAATATGAGCAGAATAACGTGATGTTATTGAATCAAAATGAAATTCATATTATACAATCATTTAATTCGTTTGTTCAGTCAACACTCACCTCATTTTCCTGTTCAAAACAGTAATCACATTTTAACAGAACGTATCAGCTTTATATATATTTTTCAGTTGTATTGTTCTTTGTTACTGATTTGATGATTGAAAGTGACAATTAGAAAAATCTAGTTTTACAAAACTATTTGCTCATTGTCAACCAATTAATGTGGTAGATGCACTCATTGTTATCCAATATTCTTGTAGGTTGCCATGTGGTGGACTGATATTCATTAAGCGTTGATTGACATTAATGATCTCTATTGTTGAAAAAGTTTTTGGCTTTGACTGCCAATACATTGAATAAGTGACTGGATTATTTGTACTTCAATGCGCCCACTAAAATAAACTTTGTTGATTTTCATCAAAGTAGTAATGTATTTGTTTAATGTGAGTTTCTTTGATCTCCATTCTGTGTGAGTAGATGACAATCATTTACCTACACACATTATTAGAATGCGGTATTGATTATTCGAATTAAGATTCATTTCACGCCAACTACACAATAGAGAATACCACCATATTATCTGATTTATTAGAAATAATGAAGTGATAGACAACAAGAAAGTATAATCACTGTTATTCTTACAAGCAAATGAGGTCAACAGAATGATGTTTTTAAATGACAATGTCAGTTATTTTACACTATCACTATAACTTAATTAGAAGTATATTTTCTCTGAGAAAGAAGCAGTTGTTGTGGTCAAACCAAACAATGACTGTCCATCGAGCACAATCTGATCCTGCTGGACAATGCTATTTCCTTATTCTTGGGCCAAAAGCATTCTTTTCATCTTCACGTCGTACTTCCCACTTGGGAGAATCTTTATTTCTTTTGGTTCGTTAGAAGAATATTTCTTGAGGCAAGTAGCACATTACTTGCTTACGTCAGGGAATACTCGTGGAGGACCATAGGATACCAAACAACACTCTCCATCCAACCCTGTCCAGGGCAGTTCATTCCAGCTATTCTCAGTCGTTAATTATATTTTTCATACCTGCTTCTATTTCCCGACGTAATGTGTTCTTTTGCCTTCCTCATTTTCGATTTCCTTCAACATTCCAAGTAAGGGATTGCCTTGTGAAGCAGTTCGGCGATTTCCGTAACGTATGTCTTCTCCATTTCCATCTTCTTTTCCTAATTTCCTCTTCAGCTGGAAGCTAGTTTGTTCTCTCCCACAGAAGGGTGTTGCAGATAGTATCTGGCCAACAGTTGTTGAGCATCTTGCGCAGACAACTAATTATAAATACTTGCACTATCTGGATGTTGGATTGTAGTAGTTCTCCATGTTTCAGCCCCGTACAGTTGAACTGTCTTGTTACGTGATGGATTCTACATCTTTCAGAGATTCTCCTTTAAGCAAAAACTGATTACGTGAGATGTCAAAACTAACATTATTTTATTACAATATTATTTCAATTAAATAAAATCTATCAGACGATTTAATCATCGTTTTATCATCAAAAATGTAAATTCTGATCAAAGCCACCATAATTGTTTTGACTTACATATTACACCACAGTTTGTTAATAGATGTTCAAGTTAGGAGAGATATAACATTTCTCACTGATCACGTAGAACTTGAACTGAATGTGATTGTAATAAAATCTAAGCGAAACATTGTACTGAAAGTGAAATTTTGAAAAAATGACAGTTATTCCTCAAAACAAACACAGATTTGGATATACAACAAAGATTGATGTAAATTACGATGGTAATGCACGAAGTGGAAACTGACTTCATTCAGAGTATTTCATTGATGTGTTCTTATGTATCCTTTAGGCCAGAGTAAAAAACAATCGATGTTCTAAAACACGAGAACATCACGATCAACATTCATTATCCACAGTACTCTCTCAGTACATATTACTACAAAACTTAATTTTCAACGAATTCTGATGAGATAAGTTTGAAAATCTTTTATAATTTTGCAACATCCATCTATTTTATCGCACACTATTACATACAAACGTATTAACTGAAAATACTATTGAACAGATTCATGAATTAATATCGTCAAGAGCAAACGTTTCTTCACCGAAAAGTCTTCATTGGTTTCAACGATAATCGGTGATATTCAGATAAATAGTGAGACGTGATTTCAGTTCCGAAATGATTACCGTTGATTGTTTGTTGGTTTCCCTGTTTGTATTTCATCTTCTGTAGTTTGTTCAAGCAGACACTCAGGTTCCGCTCAAACGATTCACTTGAGATAACAATGTGTTTGACAACTGACAAATACAGTTGAACGAATTTAGGAGATGACAGTGTCCAACAGGATCAGATTATGCTCGATGAACAGTCATTGTTTGACCTGACCACAACAACTGCTTCTTACAACCAACTAAATCTGTTTGATTAAGATCATGAAGCGCCATTGATGATAGATCACCATTGAAACCTAGAGGCACTGGATGGCCGCTTCGTCCTGTTTGGATTAAGGTCTCTAAACTAACGATTCTGTCAAGATTATGTGGTTGAACAATAAATATAATCTTCACAACTATCTGAATACTAGCAACATAATACGAGTTTTCTCAGAGAAAATATACTTTTAATTAAGTTATAGTGATAGTGTAAAATAACTGACATTGTCATTTAAAAACATCATTCTGTTGACCTCATTTGCTTGTAAGAATAACAGTGATTATACTTTCTTGTTGTCTATCACTTCATTATTTCTAATAAATCAGATAATATGGTATTCTCTATTGTGTAGTTGGCGTGAAATGAATCATAATTCGAATAAGGAATACCGCATTCTAATAATGTGTGTAGGTAAATGATTGTCATCTACTCACACAGAATGGAGATCAAAGAAACTCACATTAAACAAATACATTACTACTTTGACGAAAAGCAAATGAAGTGAAAACACATATTTTGGCTTTAAATGCATAGTAAGTTTTGCGTCAGCTGTGAATAAACACAGTAACTGTTTACCGCCTAAATTGAAATGTGTTTGGTGTTCGTTTTCCTATGGAATGTATGATCTGTCTATCATGGAATGAAAGGAAACACTGTCAGATGAATGTTGTCTATTTCTTAAATGACGTGCAATTCTGAATGACTGTGATTTTCGTTGCCGTTGACTGAAATTCAAATAGTTATGCTCTCTGAACTGACCCATGTTATTACTACTGAAATACTATTAAAAATCCTACAGTGGACATGTTGAATAATTTGTGTTCGGATAATGAACTATGCATCTTCGAATTTGATCGTCTCAGTATTCGCATTATAATGTCAAAATAATATCATCACTTCTTCTCTTTAAAACAATATATTTCTCTTTCGACTCTTGTTTTAGACTTCTTGGTTGACGTAGTCTGTCTCAGTGGTGTGTGACGAACTTAATCATGCCTAAATGTAATTGTAATGAATTTTTTGTATGTTTGCTTATTGAATCCTCCAGTTTTCACATCATCAGTTTGTCAATGTATAGAATGCTCACTAATAATCCAAATTCATTTAGATGTGGATAGATATTATGTAAGACGTGTATTGTCTATAACGCAGTGTTTAATTGTCCTGATGACATAATCTGCATCACATCATATGTGTTGATTTATATCAACCATTTTACGTATGAAGTTTCCCGATATTCTGAATAGATACATTTCACTGTTGATCAAATGTTTGTTCGAATGAATTCGGTTATCATCGTCAGGTGAAAACCAGTTTTCAACTTCACTGATGAATTATCTGTCTGCCATTGGAATGAGGCGACACGCTGTAAGATGAATATCTACGTCTGTTGAAATGATATGTGATTCCGAATAACTGTGAGGTTCGTTGACATAAATTTTTAACCATGTGACGTGCTTACTTCTTTCGATAGATACGTTTTACTGTTGATCAAATGTATGTTCGAATGAAGTCGGTTGTCATTGTTAAATGAAAGCCGTAACACTTTACATGGAGTTGAATACATTTTGAAATATCATTTGGTAATGGAATTTGTCCTTATTTTTCGACAAAACTAAAATGAATTTCCACATGAAGCAGCATTTATAGTTGAATATTTGATCAACAAGCCAGGTATGTCCAACTCGACAATTTAAATCCACACTTTCAGACGACGGTTTTGAGGAGGTTTTTTAATTGAGTTAGACAGTGTTTTTGATTTGAGAAATAAATGCTACCTTACTGGAATCCCAAGCGACCTCTTGTGGGACAGAGTTATTCCTATTGATTGATCAAATCAAAATAATTGATGTCATGTTTGTCTGTTAATTGATCAATTATGTATATCATGTATTCTTTCTTAACTAATTATTAGTAACTAGTTATTGTTTGTTTCGTGATAAGAATGAACTATCTTTACCATTTCACATTGATATATTCACTTGACGAGATTCACAGTTTCCATACAAGTCTTTCTATTTCTAAAGTTTAATAAAGGGAGAACAACTATTGTAGCAGAATAACGCCAACGCATCATATTCTTCGCTTCTCGTCTGCTGCTTGCAACTTTATGCCGTGACATTGCAACGGCCCTTAGTCGATTGACAGTGTCTGTATCGTTGATTTCTCAAAGTTCTTCAATTATTAAACAGAGATCGTCGAACTTACTACGGTTTGTCGAGGCAACAAGCATTAAATCACCTAAAGGAATTTTAGGTGTGGAGTAAAATTCACTTGTATACACTTCCCTACCGTGACAACGGCTTTGCGATTATGATCAACAAGCTCATCGTGACACAATATTCTGGATAGACACATTTTACTGTTGAATAAATGCAATCTTTTTATTGAATGTTGATTAGTGTTGATCAAATTTTCAAAAAGTCAAACGATTTTGATATGTCTGTCATTTGGTATTCAAATTCATTCCCGCAAACGAACAGAAATGAAACATTTCTTACTATTCAACATATGTTCATTCAACTTTTCGAATATGCAGATATCAGTCATCAGTTCAAGAGATGATGGTGCCATTATTTTAAGAATCTTTATAATCCAAAGTATAGTGGATCGGTTAGTATTCTGAAATGAATGCAAAAAATCATTCCGGTTGACAAGGGTAAAGCGGACCCAGGTGGGACGCCATTTTAAAATACAGGCTTGACATGATAGAAAGAAACAAACACTTTTCCGATGTGCAGGCAGACTACATAACTTAGGCATGATTAAGTTCGTCACACACCACTGAGACAGACTACGTCAACCAAGAAGTCTAAAACAAGAGTCGAAAGAGAAATATATTGTTTTAAAGAGAAGAAGTGATGATATTATTTTGACATTATAATGCGAATACTGAGACGATCAAATTCGAAGATGCATAGTTCATTATCCGAACACAAATTATTCAACATGTCCACTGTAGGATTTTTAATAGTATTTCAGTAGTAATAACATGGGTCAGTTCAGAGAGTATAACTATTTGAATTTCAGTCAACGGCAACGAAAATCACAGTCATTCAGAATTGCACGTCATTTAAGAAATAGACAACATTCATCTGATAGTGTTTCGTTTCATTCCATGATAGACAGATCATACATTCCATAGGAAAACGAACACCAAACACATTTCAATTTAGGCGGTAAACAGTTACTGTGTTTATTCACAGCTGACGCAAAACTTACTATGCATTTAAAGCCAAAATATGTGTTTTCACTTCATTTGCTTTTCGTCAAAGTAGTAATGTATTTGTTTAATGTGAGTTTCTTTGATCTCCATTCTGTGTGAGTAGATGACAATCATTTACCTACACACATTATTAGAATGCGGTATTCCTTATTCGAATTATGATTCATTTCACGCCAACTACACAATAGAGAATACCATATTATCTGATTTATTAGAAATAATGAAGTGATAGACAACAAGAAAGTATAATCACTGTTATTCTTACAAGCAAATGAGGTCAACAGAATGATGTTTTTAAATGACAATGTCAGTTATTTTACACTATCACTATAACTTAATTAAAAGTATATTTTCTCTGAGAAAACTCGTATTATGTTGCTAGTATTCAGATAGTTGTGAAGATTATATTTATTGTTCAACCACATAATCTTGACAGAATCGTTAGTTTAGAGACCTTAATCCAAACAGGACGAAGCGGCCATCCAGTGCCTCTAGGTTTCAATGGTGATCTATCATCAATGGCGCTTCATGATCTTAATCAAACAGATTTAGTTGGTTGTAAGAAGCAGTTGTTGTGGTCAGGTCAAACAATGACTGTTCATCGAGCATAATCTGATCCTGTTGGACACTGTCATCTCCTAAATTCGTTCAACTGTATTTGTCAGTTGTCAAACACATTGTTATCTCAAGTGAATCGTTTGAGCGGAACCTGAGTGTCTGCTTGAACAAACTACAGAAGATGAAATACAAACAGGGAAACCAACAAACAATCAACGGTAATCATTTCGGAACTGAAATCACGTCTCACTATTTATCTGAATATCACCGATTATCGTTGAAACCAATGAAGACTTTTCGGTGAAGAAACGTTTGCTCTTGACGATATTAATTCATGAATCTGTTCAATAGTATTTTCAGTTAATACGTTTGTATGTAATAGTGTGCGATAAAATAGATGGATGTTGCAAAATTATAAAAGATTTTCAAACTTATCTCATCAGAATTCGTTGAAAATTAAGTTATGCAGTAATATGTACTGAGAAAGTACTGTGGATAATGAATGTTGATCGTGATGTTCTCGTGTTTTAGAACATCGATTGCTTTTTACTCTGGCCTAAAGGATACATAAGAACACATCAATGAAATACTCTGAATGAAGTCAGTTTCCACTTCGTGCATTACCATCGTAATTTACATCAATCTTTGTTGTATATCCAAATCTGTGTTTGTTTTGAGGAATAACTGTCATTTTTTCAACATTTCACTTTCAGTACAATGTTTCGCTTAGATTTTATTACAATCACATTCAGTTCAAGTTCTACGTGATCAGTGAGAAATGTTATATCTCTCCTAACTTGAACATCTATTAACAAACTGTGGTGTAATATGTAAGTCAAAACAATTATGGTGGCTTTGATCAGAATTTACATTTTTGATGATAAAACGATGATTAAATCGTCTGATAGATTTTATTTAATTGAAATAATATTGTAATAAAATAATGTTAGTTTTGACATCTCACGTAATCAGTTTTTGCTTAAAGGAGAATCTCTGAAAGATGTAGAATCCATCACGTAACAAGACAGTTCAACTGTACGGGGCTGAAACATGGAGAACTACTACAATCCAACATCCAGATAGTGCAAGTATTTATAATTAGTTGTCTGCGCAAGATGCTCAACAACTGTTGGCCAGATACTATCTGCAACACCCTTCTGTGGGAGAGAACAAACTAGCTTCCAGCTGAAGAGGAAATTAGGAAAAGAAGATGGAAATGGTGAAGAAACGTTTGCTCTTGACGATATTAATTCATGAATCTGTTCAATAGTATTTTCAGTTAATACGTTTGTATGTAATAGTGTGCGATCAAATAGATGGATGTTGCAAAATTATCAAAGATATTCAAATTCACCACAGCTGGGTTCGATCAATACGAAGTGATGTTGCTCACATCTATTCGTGATAAGCAAAATCTTCAAGTATTTCGAGCAATATAGTAAGGGTGTTACCTCTTCGTAGCTCACGCTTTTATGTACTGAATGAATCGTGGTGCATTATTTGTTAACGTTGGAAGTACTCATCAAGAACCTGCGATGTTTAATAGTTTTGGTAGAAACAAATACATTGATCTGTAAAACAATAGATGAATATAACTACGCACTCAAAGGATAAAAAGAAGAAGAATTAGTATTAGGTAATATTTAACTATTCTCTTTTGTCGAATTCGATGGATTCATATGACCAATGATGAATAAGTGATTTAGCGAGACTTGTCTGGGTACAAAATCGGGATTTGAATTGGTTAATTACTATAGCTTCGACGATACAAAATCAATTCACTTAAACTTTTTTTAGCCAGTTTTTTTTTTTATTTTACTGTGTAACTGGAACGCAGATACGCAGAATGTGTGGTCTGAAATGACTGTCTTTGAGAATTGAATTGTTGACTTATCAATATATCCCTTTGGATAATCATACACCGTAGTACTCGGATTTTCCTTTACAATCGTTAGGAATGCTAGATCCTCAAATCTCACTTGGTAAATGCTTTTAGTTTGTAATTTTACTTTGCGGATTCCAATTTCCCTGTTTTGGGGTCAAGGGCGTTTTTCCCACTTGGGAGAAATTTTAATGCTATTTGTCCGTTGTGTATTTTAGTATGCTATTTTGCAGCTCTTCCCAATGACAGTTCGATGATGTATATATGCGTGTGATTTGTGCTTGTTGCTATTGCTCATGCTTCTAGAATTACGGAATATAATTTCCCGTTCCAAACTTGAACTTCTCTCTCTAGTTAGAGAGTCCGAGACACCTCAGAATATCTAGCTTATTGGTCTTCGGTCACAAGTCCTTGTTCCGTTCATACTCTAAGTGAACTCGTAATTGAAGTCAAGCTTAAGCTGGAATATGTCAATAAGAACAGTTCTTGAAGTTTTCTAAGCCAGATGATGTCATCAAGTCTATAATAGAAAGATTTGCACCAGAATAACTCAGACATTCACAAGACTCTTGGAAGAAGCATACACCTACACTCCGGATCGTTTCATTGAGTGATTTGTACATTCAGCTGGAGATCAGAATCCTTTCACAGTTCTCTACGTTGTTGTATACTCAAGATTGACAATCACATCGAAGTAATAAATATATTTTAATTAACTGGTAATACAATCATCACAAACCGTGTTTTGATAACTAAAAAGCAGTAAATATGATTTAAAGAATTTTAATGAAAATGAATCAGTCGTGCGTTGAATGATTTGTTTAGAAATTTCACAAATGCAGTATATGTATTTGCATAATATAATAAATTGTTTTATTCTAACCACGTCTTCGTTCATAATAGATGTAGTATTTTTGCTTTTGGATAGTAGTAGAAATCCCAGTATTGGTTAAAGTGGTGTACACAATAGTTTGGTAGACCAAATAATATATGAACTCAAAAGTGATATATATATATATATATATATATATATATATATATATATCTATATATATATATATATATATATATATATATATATATATTCCCAACAATAATAAAGGTAAAATGATACACATAAGTGGTTATTGTAAGAATGACACGGTTCGGTAAATCAGTTAACAAAAGAACTTAACCAAGTTAAATGTGAACAAACCCAATTGCACGTGAGTTGCTATAATTCATCGAAATTGTGTTAGTAGTAATAATAGCAGCAATTGTAGCAGTTCAATTAGTAATGGTTGTAATGGTAGTGTAACGAACAGATCATGAGTGTAGCAATCGAATCTATTTAAGCACTACACTACAGAATATCTCACAAAAATCTGTGAGCCATATCATAAACAGTTAATTAGAAAAATAATAATCCATCGTCTCAAACTTGACTGCTCCTTCTGCAAATATTAGTAAATTATCTCAGATTTCATTGTTCATACATTTTAATACCAATCGCTTTCAGTTTCCATTCTTTCCTCCTCGGTCTTCTACTGAAATACATTCTATGCCTGATTATCGTTATATACTACTTATGTAGATTTAAGTAGCTTACACCACAGTCGCAATATTAGTGAAGGTGTGGTGCGTGCTACTTATATTGATATAAGTAGTAAATAACGTGAGTTAAAAGAACGAAATGTCTGTCAGCAGAACATGGGGAAGATCCAGAAAGGAAGAGCGAGAACACAATGGAATTTGTAAAAAATCGCATGAACAATGAAATATGAGAAAATGGATTGGTGTTTGCAACAGCAACAGTCCGGTTTGATATGACGGAATGATATTTTGCAAATTAACGATTCACGATATGGTTTTTTTTATTTTATCAAGTAACTCTGTAATTTGTGCTAAATACAACTTGGTTGTCTTCACCTGTGTTCTCCTTCACTACATTTGGTGTCGCTGCCTCCACTAAGGATGAAGATTCCATGACCGAAGGAATTTGAGGATGGAGATGTGCTAAGCTTCCTGAACGAGTTTGAGGCCGTGGCGGAGCTGGTGGGAGTGAAGGAGCCGAAGGCAAAGTTAGTGGTGCTGAGGACGCTGTTGAGAGGCAGGGCGAAGGCTGTATATGACAGCTTGGACGCTGCTGGTGGGAAGACGACATGGGAGAAAGTTACGGAGCGTTTGGCGGCGGAGTTCGACAGCCCAGTGGACAGAGAGGAGACGCTGCAGAAGTTCCGGTTGGCGAGGTCGCCGGTTGATGCTGACCCACTGGTGCTGGCGGTGGAGCTTACCAGATTGTTACGCCGTGCGCTGCCGAATCTGGATGAGGAGTCGGAGGCACAGTTGTTAGTGTCACAGTTTATCGAGAGTGTGCCTGCCACCATCTACCAACAACTGAAACTGGTGAACGCAGCGAAACCAATGGATGTCAGTGAACTGGCGAAGGTGACTCGTCAGCTGATGACGCGAACGGTGGCTCCGGTCGGGTGCGGAAAGCAGGAGATAAGTAATGTAGAGAAGAAAATTGAGGAGCTGGAGCGTGAGATTGCAGCAATACGACTGAACCATAAAAAGAACGATAAATGTTACGCTTGTGGAGGAACAGGACATTGGAAGATAAACTGTCTAACAAGACGAAGACGCAGATATTTTAGACGTTATAACGAGTGTTCTTTCTATCCTAGGAATCTGGGGGTTGTTGCGTTAGTAGACAGAGAGGCAGTGTATACGAGAGTGAACATAAATGAACGAGATTTAGTTTGTCTGATCGATACAGGTGCAGCAGTCTCGTTAATAGGCAAAGAGCAATGTAGGACACTCAAGCCGTGTACATTAGCTGTCCACACTATAGGAGGCCATATGTTAGAAGTGTTTGGCGTATCTAACAGTATAGTAAAAGTGGGGGATGCTGAGATAAATTTCCCGTTCGTGGTAACCACAAGCTTATCAAAACCGATATTAGGAGCAGATTTCCTAAGAGAAGTAAGAGCGATAGTTGACTTAAGAAACGGTAAGGTGGTCACAAAGTATGGTTCATTGCTAATACACGAAAGTAGTGAAGTGGCTGAAATAAGAGTGGCAGCGGATGTCTCGTCGAAGAAACCAAACATTAACGAGCTATGCAAAAAGTATGCGAAACTGTTCACTGGAGATGGAGAGCCGTATGTATTTTGTGACAAAGTAAAGCACGAAATCCCGATAAAGAGCGATCGAGTAAATATATTTGCAACACGTCGTGTTCCGGTGCATTTAGAGGCTGAGATAACTCGCCAGGTCCAGGAAATGTTGAAAGAAGGTATAATTGAGGAAGCGGACAGCCCATATAGCTCACCGGTACTCTTAGTAAAGAAACCAAATGGAAAGTATAGATTTTGTGTCGACTTCAGAGAATTGAATAATATAACAGACCTGAAACCTTGTGCAATGCCAACAGTGGTGGAAACATTAGATCGGCTACAGAATGCCACGGTGTTTACAGTGCTGGATTTACGGTCAGGATATTGGCAACTGCCTATAAAACAGAGCGATCAAAGCAAGACAGCGTTTACGGTACGTGATAAACAGTACCAATTTAAACGAATGCCGTTCGGGTTGGCAGGTGCGCCGTTCACATTCAGAAGACTAATGACACTACTGCTCAAGAATCTAGATAATGTCGAGGTATATGGCAACGATGTGGTTGTGTACAGTCAGACAGAAACAGATCACGTCAAGCATGTGGAAGCGGCCTTAAAGCGAATTGACGAATTCGGACATCGGATTAATAAGGACAAGTCGCAGATAGCGAAAAGTAGCGTCACGTTGTTGGGACATAAAGTGGGAAACGGAGAAATAAAACCATTACCGGTGAAAATTCTTACCATAAAACATATTACAGTACCTAATTCGAAAAGGAAATTGAGACAGTTCCTGGGGAGAGCGGCATTTTACAGTCGGTTTGTCAAGAATTTCAACGAAATAGCAGCACCCTTATATAAGTTATTGAGCAACACCAAGTTTACGTGGACTGAGACTGCCGAACAAACGTTCAACCGAATCAAAAACATGCTAGACGATCGTCAGATGACGCGCAGACTGCCTGAACCGGGAAAACTGTTCACAGTGGCCACAGACGCGAGTGATCATGGTATAAGTGCTGTGTTGAGTCGGGCTGATAGAGTGGTGGAATACGCGTGGAATACTTTTAAGGAGTAGGAGTTGCGTTGAGTTCTAAAAAATCTCCAACAAGATGACCAAGACGAAAGACATTAAAGCAAGCAAATGCTATATACATATCCACATGTTATTTTTGAGCCTCTTCCACTCCATAACTGAACTAAATACCAAACATATTGATGTATTTAGGGAATGCATGGGGCACTTTAGGTATATTGTACCATATGATAATGACAATAACAAAAATATGGATATTATGTTTTAGCCATGATAAACTTAAGTTTACTCTAAGCAAATACTTCAATAACGATTACTAGCATGACAAGCACACCATTATTAGGTAAGTGACGCACAAGTTGAATAATGAGTTAGCGGAACAATATTCAATAGACAAAAGATTCAATTTCGGCATTGCAAAAAAGAAATAAATACTTATCAGCACCCTGAAATCATAATTCAGATTATAGGAGATGGATCATGGTTAAGAATAGAACATACTGTTCTACGGTATCTGAACTTTTAAAACTTTTCCAGTATTCAACAAAAGTAATAATGTTCGTTAACACAATGTTTACCGAGCTTTTAGATTGAATTGGTTAATTTTATTTTTGAAGTCTGTCCAGTTTCATGTTTTTTCGTTGTTTTTTCAGCTGACTCCATGGTGCTTACAGTTTTTCATAAAAAAACTGAATTTTTTGTCTATAATATGGAAAGGTCTTTCTCAGTGTCACTTTCGTCATCACAAGGATAGTGCAGACTGTGGCTTAGTGATCAAGCTGAAACTATCTCAGACACACAGCAGCCAAACACTTGTAGAACATGTCACCCTAACAATTAGCTTCTCGTCAGGGACTCCTTTCCATCTCCATAATAAAAAGACTGCACTGTGCAGAAACTCACAAAATGGTAACTGAATTTATCTTCATGTAACCCTTACCGGTTATACGACCCAATTCGGAGGAACACCTCTAACATCAAAGTCAACCATCACGTTTCTACTGACGATTTGGAGAACAGTACTTGCCATTTATTCTCTCAGGGTAGACAATAATATATGGATGTGACCAGATATGCCGAGTTTGCTGAAAATCGCCTGAAAGGTTCTCAGAAGAATTTTATTCTCTTAAGCAATTGAAGTGTACAGGAAATTCCACAAAACCCTGCTCTTCAGGTCGAAGAGTATGATCTTAAACAGTGGATATCAAGAAAGATGAGATATTAACATCATTGCTTTTGCAGGACTGAATAAACATCCAACTCTGTTTTTTCCAATCCCTGGACTTTTATAAACCCAATCTTGTCCAGTATGTAGCTGCTCGTTGTTTCGTTGAGCATTTCGAGACGTATGTTTAGAAAAATGGTCAATCGAGGTAATTATCTAATTTTTTTCATCATGGTTCCACGGACTGGATTTGTTGGCCAGTAAATTGTGCTGTAGCATCTGTGAGAGTTTGTGGTCTTTTTGAATATACAAGCGTCTTTTTGACTACTCATTCATTCAAGGTTTGGCCACCTATAGAGCTGCGTTCCACTGTCACTGATTTGATTTTCGGGGTAATATTAAGGAAGTCTAAAGAAGAGCCATGATTGGGCTACCCAACACCATGTTGATGAGGTACGATTTTTCAGTGCTCTGTCCGTCTGTCAAGTGTTTACCCACCTGCCTTTTTAACTATCCTATAGTCAAAAATAAAGAAACTCTCTTTTAATAAATAGACGAAGTCAGCTGGAACCGAAGAGCAGCTCCACTGTTCGTAAAAAATGATGAGTTACAGAAGGAATTGCACATTTACAGTTGAGAAATGCTGGGTTCTTCATAAATGTTTTGGTCTTTTTAGTGCTCGCATTCAATTATCTCTCTATTTTCTCCTTTTATTATGAAAATCTGGACTAAAGGCTATTTCCACAGACGTAGCCAGAATAGATCACTAATCTCAGTCGGATATGTTTTGTAGAAGATCCGAGGTAGGGCGAGTAAGGTACTGATTGAAGCCACTATAATTTAGTCCCCTTGAAAAAGAACGGTTTTACGGCATACAAAAAACACACCTTTTTGTTTTCATTGTTTAAATGTACGAAACACTTTAAAAGAAATCAGAATTTCTTTACATATGTGCCTAATTTTTATGACTAAGCACGAAATGTAGATACATCTCGTTGAATAATCTTGTAGCGGTAAATAAATTCCTAAACTAAATAGCTCTGTAGGTTCTCGACATTGGATGCTGACCATATGTTTTAGTGGACTCATCTAGCTGAAGGCGCTTGGTCATGCATCCGCACCAGATCACGTGTTGTAACGCTGCACTCAACATCAACCGCAATCACTAGCCAGATAAGATCAGAGATTCCCGACATATTGGTTATCGCCAAATACACTCTTCCGATCTCCTCGACTCTGTCTTTTGAATTCTCTCGGTGGGAACAAAGTTTATTAGAGGGTGTTACTGGTAGAAGCGTTGTCAAACACTGAATACCTGTATCATCCTCATTGGTGAGACCGTCATGATCTGGTACACCTAATTGCAACTGTGAGTCTGTTCCTTTTTGGGATTTTTATATATCATTACCTTATTTTTTAAACATTGTGATTTTTTTTCTCGTGTTTTTCCTTGGATATATATATTTTCCCCTCGTTCATTATCGTACTTCATATTTCATTATGGCTGAACAGACACCCAAAGTACTCAAGCTTAAGACTTTGTCCCCGCCTTCGTTTCAACTCATGCCTTTCTGGCCCGACAATATCAAAGTCTGGTTCTGCTACGCAGAATCTGACTTCTCCGAGCACGGCGTGATCGACACACGTGCACAATTCCTCGCAGTAGTCAAGGCACTACCGCGCGAATTCAACAGGTACGTAACACCTAGCATGTTTACTAGTGATGTTTCCGAACCTTACGAAATCCTAAAGCGTTCGATTCTTGAACGAGGAGACCTAACCGATCGACAAACGTTAGATCAACTCTTCAATAACATCGACCTAAAACACGGTTCTGCGACTGACATGTTGCAAAGAATGAGAGAAGTGATAGGCCTAAGGACTTTCGACGAAGGCCTATTTAAACAACTTTTCTTGTCTAAACTTCCTTAACAGGTGCAAGCGGTTCTGATCTCGTTTCAGAACAACGCTTTGAACGAGCTAGCTGCATCTGCCGACCGTATTTTAGAAATAACGAAATCGTCTACTTCAGAGGTAGTTTCAGTCAAAGAAAAGACTCACACGACTCAGAATGACATAACCGAGTTATGTCATACACTCACGCGTTATCTTAATCTTCGTAACGACCGTAGTCGCTCACTCAGCCCACGTAGAAGCATTTCACGTAAACGATCTGTCTCTAGACCACGAGAGACTGATAACCCCGACTGATGTTGGTATCATAACCAGTATGGAAAATCTTCCAGAAATTGCAGAAAACCCTGCATTTTCCCAACACGAAAAAGACTGACTCGAAAAACAACTTGTGAAACTTCTAAGCCGGCACGCGTTAACGGCAACCGTAGCCGGCGAACATAGCCGTCTGTTGTACGTCACAGGTGTCACAACGAGAGTTCGCTACCTCGTCGACACTGGCGCAGAAGTTAGCGTTCTCCCAGAAAATCATCTCCACAAATCAACTCTGAACTTACAGGCGGCAAATGGAAAACCGATCGCTACGTATGGCAAAAGGTACGTTTACCTGAACGTGGGTTTACGCAAACCCATTCATTGGATTTTCGTTGTTGCAGATGTTTCTATGCCAATCATTGGTATGGACCTTCTACAACACCATAATCTAATCATCGACACGCGCAAACGGAGGCTAATAGATGAAAACACTAAATTATCCGTTTGCGTAACTTCTTTTTCTGGTTGTAGATTATCCCCTGTCACAGTTAAGCATATGATAGACCCACTCTATCAACCACTACTCGATAAGTACCCTGGGATACAACAAACTCAAACGAAACTACCGTGTATAACCAGCAACGGTACACATCACATCACGACTAAAGGACCACCTGTATTCTCAAAAGCACGACGACTAGCTCCTGAAAAGCTAAGGTTAGCGAAAAACGAATTCAATCACATGATAGACTTAGGAATCATACAACCGTCAAACAGCCCTTATGCATCTCCGTTGCACATGGTCCCTAAAAAGGACAGCAACGATTGGCGTACACTGGTGACTATCGGCGATTGAATGCAAAAACCATTCCCGATCGTTACCCGTTGCCTCACATTCACGATTTGACAACTACCTTGAAAGGTACAACTGTCTTTTCGAAAATCGACTTGGTTAAAGCGTATAACCGAATCCCTATGGCTACTAACGACATACCGAAAACAGCTATCATAAATCCTTTCGGACTCTATGAATTTTTGCGAATGCCGTTCGGTCTAAGAAACGCTGCGCAAACTTTCCAATGATTCATAGACGACGTCTTTCAAGGTCTCAACTTCGTATATGCGTATGTTGATGACTGCTTAATCGCAAGTCCGGACAGAGAATCACATCTTAAGCATCTGGATCTTGTTTTCGAACGATTACAAAAACATGGCATTACTGTAAACGTTCAGAAATGCCAATTCGGAACCGACTCATTAGATTTCCTAGGACACACTATCGATGCTCAAAGCATTCGACCTCTTGGGACCAAAGTGGCGGCCATTCTGGATTACCCAGAACCGACCAACGTCAAGCAATTACGCACGTTTAACGGCCTGGTAAGTTTCTATAGACGCTTCATACCGAAATGCGCATTACTTATGAAACCTCTTACTGACCAACTTCGTGGAAATGCGAAATCCATTAATTTGGACGACACCGCACGAAAAGCATTCTCCACAATTAACGAACTGATCGCTAAAGCAACAATGCTCGCACATCAGGACACTGAAGCACCCATTAGTATCGCAGTAGACGCATCCGATTCAGCAATCGGGGGAGTTTTACAACAATGGGTTAACAACTCCTGGCAACCTTTGTCATTTTTCTCTAGACAGTTTCTAGACACCGAATCGAAGTACAGCACATTCGGTAGGGAACTCCTAGCTATGTATTGTGCTGTACGGCATTTTCAACACTACATCGAAGGTCGTGAATACACTCTTTTTACTGACCATAAACCACTCACTTTCTCGTTAAGCTCCTCTTCAGACAAGTACTCTCCCCGTTAGTCTCGACAACTGGACTACATTTCGCAGTTTACTTCAGATATTCAACATATTTCTGGAGCAAACAATGTAGTTGCAGACGCCTTGTCTCGAATAAATTCCTTGAACAGTTTCCAAGGAATCGACCTTCTTAAACTCGCCCAGCTTCAAAAAGAAGACATTAATCTTCAGCACGAGTTATCGTCCACAACCCTTAAACTACGCATCAAACAGATGGGAACTGGTAAGGAAACCTTACTTTGTGACACATCAACAGGTAGGGATCGCCCAATCGTCCCGAAACATTATCGACGCAATGTCTTCAACACATTGCTTAAACTTTCTCATCCAGGTGTTCGTGCAACCATCAAGCTTATAGCAGAACGGTTTTGCTGACCTAGTATGAAAAAGACGTCATGGAGTGGGCACGCTCCTGTGTAAGCTGCCAAAAATCTAAGGTCATCAGACACAATAAATGCCCCTTAGGTTCATTTGAAACCCCCGATGCTTGTTTTGACCATGTTCATTTGGATTTGGTGGGACCTTTACCAGATTCAAATGTATACTCTTACCTCTTAACCTGTGTAGATCGTTTCACTCGATGGCCAGAAGCGATATCTATCAAGGATATCACTGCTGAAACAGTGGCCTTAACCTCCGTCGATCGATGGGTAGCAAACTTCGGTTGCCCTTCAACCATCACTACAGACCGCGGACGTCAGTTTGAGTCTGAACTTTTCCGTTGTCTGACCACACTATTAGGAAGCACTCGCTTCCGAACGACCGGCTACCACCCACAAGCAAACGGGTTGGTAGAACGCTTTCACCGACAACTAATAGCTTCACTGAACTCGCGCGCTTTTCGAACGGGAAGTTTAGTACTAACGTGATTTGCATTTATCAAACTTTTGCTGTGTTCTTACTCAACAAAAGTACCACTTCAGTTCTAAAGAATCTATCCTGAGCTATACGTTCGGTAGATTACTATTTTTTTGAGTTTCACCATATTTAATAGTTACCTGTGGTTTTGCCTCAGTTTACTATTCGGTTTGTTTTTGTTTTTCACGTATATACTAGTTTCAGTTTATAACACTCGTTTTATCCATTTTTGTCCGTTTTCAGTGTGCTTTTTAGTGTTTTTTAAAAGTCTTAGGCTCTTACAAGCATCTATAACATAGTTTGCTTCAACATAGTCATGAAAAACTCATGCAAACGTCTGGTATGCCGTTTTGCTGTTGCAACTGGCATGCAGTGCGACAACTGCAAAGGTTGGTTCCACGAAGCATGCACAGATCTGACATCAACTGCTTACAACAGACTCTGCAAGTCAGACCAAAAATGGGTATGTGTCACGTGCAGCACGGATGCTGTAGTTTTGCTGAGTAACATCATTGTCCTACTGACGGGTCTTCGGAACAAGTTGTCAGTTAACTTGGACAACGACAGTAAGAAAACCGGTAGACAAACAAGAGCGTGCGACGGATTCAAAAACAGGGATGTCAATAGGTATACCATCGATGGAACATCCATCAACACTAATGATGACGTGTCGAGGCTCAGCACCATCATTACGTCGAAGGTATTAGACTCCCTAAGCAAACTCGGGTCTCCCAGCTCAGGGTCCCTGAACTCAACAGTGGTTCCCAAAAACCCTGTAGGTGATTCGACCCAAGCTAAGAAAGTCCAAAAGAACCAGGCATCACCGCCTAAGCCGAGCAACCCAAGTGTTGCTGTACGGAAATTAACTGGTGATTTGGTCGCACAGTCTACTCCCAAGACTGTTCGTCCGGTCAAAAAAGAGCCCAAGCCTCATAAACGCACACTGACCTCCAAACAGCAAGTCATTAAACATGAATCCGCCGTGAAACCTGGTAAATTAACAACAGTTCGTGACGACTCTTTCATTATCATGAACCTCGTTGATAATCCTGACCTTCCTCTCAGTCTGCAGGACAAAAACGACAGGATGCTTTGGGGTGAATTGAACAAGAAGCTAGAACTTCCTAGAATAGAGCCTTTGATGGTCACCCGGCTCTCTAGAGGAAAGGACTCTAAGCATCTAAATCACCCAAGGCTTCTCCGAGTAACACTTAAGAATGCTACTGATGTAGAGGACGTCTTACTAGCAAGTCACTTGCTGAAATCAGATGATAACATAAGAATATTGCCCGATATACCTTTCTCTGAGCGCCATATCATACGTAACATCCCTAAAGAATCTTGTGAGAAGTTTTTCCGCGGAAGAAACATAATTGTGCAAGGTATACCGGAGAATGCAGACCCTACTCAATCAAATTCTGACATCAGGGAATGGAAATTCATCAAACAGTCCTTGAGGCTCAAACACATACTGACTCAGCATGTGACGAGATTAGCCAAGAAGGACGGTGATCTTAGACCCCGTCTAATGAAGATAACCTTCCCATCTTCCCACATGGCGGCTGCAGTTCTGGAAGCATTTCGTGCCAACAGACGTCGATTGCCACCTGGAATCCACATGCACCCGGACAGGCCATATGAAGCCAGGATCAAGCACAAAGGCAAGTTGGAGCTGACCATTCCACTTTTGAATTGTCTAAACGATAAAAAAACGTGTAAAGGACAGGGCCTACCACCTCGGTAAACCTCACATAGGTGGGCTACCTGTCCATTCACATAAGGATCACACAGAAAAACAGGACGAAGCTCACGCGTTCCAAATTGAAAGCATAAACTGCTTATATATGAACGCCTCGAGTCTACCAAACAAACTGGATGAATTACGTGAACTCTGCAACGCTAATAAGGCCCACCTGATAGGAATATCTGAAACCTGGATATCTTCTCAGTTCTCGGACCAAGAGTTAGCATTACCAGGGATGACTTTGTTCCGCAACGACAGAACAACAGGAATTGGGGGTGGAGTAGCCGTATACATAAGCTCTTGCTTGGAGGTGCACCAAGTTCACAACCTCGAGTTTAACAATCTTGAGGAATCCATATGGTGCTCTGTAAGATTGTCTAGCACTTCGAGGTGTCTAGTCGGTGTCATTCACAGGAAGCCAACTGCTGACATGGAGTACGATAGTCGTATGCTGGATGGACTATCCCGCACTACCCGTCTCGGTTTCACACACATCCTGATTCTAGGGGACTTCAACCTTCCTAGAGTCAACTTCGTGGAACACACGTATACTGGAGGTGACAACACAATTGAAGCTCGGTTCTTCAACCTCATCGATGATTTGGGCTTATACGAAAATGTGAGGTCGGCAACTCTTTGGAGAAACAGTCAGACACCATCGCGGTTAGACTGTGTATTCACAAAAGAAGAATTCCTAGTCGACAACCTCTCAATCTTGGCTTCTCTGGGAAAGAGCGATCATGCCGTCATAGCCTTCAGTTTTGTCACCAAAACTAAGCTAAGGTATCCCAACAATAACTTGCGTTGGAATTTTAAACGGCTGAATGTGCCAGCTCTACACGACTATTTACAACAGATGGTTTGGGATGTTCACCCCCAACTCGATGTGGACGGTCACTGGAACTTCTTACTGCACACGCTCTTATGTGCTTCAAACCATTGAGTTCCTCAAACGGTTCCCAAAAGCTGTAAGCCACCTACAATAATCAAGAACCGTTCCCTTCGCCTGCTAAGCCGTAAAAGGCACTGTTGGGCGGAATACAAACGAACTGACAACGACGGAGCGTATAGGCAATTCAAACATATCAGTAACATATGCACGAAGGCTATAAGAGAAGACAGGCTTCATTATCAGAAAAAGCTTATGGACAAATTTGCCTCGAACCCTAGAAGCCTATTCCGTTATGCAGCCTCTCTTCGTCAAGCCAAAACAGGAGTTTCTCAACTGCTAGGTCTTAACGGCCCAACCAACAACGATGGTGACGCCGCTAACCTTCTGGCGGCACACTACTCTCAAACATTTCAGCCGGCTGACATCAACTCTATTGACGACAGTTTCACCTGTAATTCCACAGGGCTTTCCGAAGTGGACCTAAGCGCTGACTTGGTGTTCCGGAAACTGCAGCACTTAAGACTAGATACTTCTCCTGGCCCGGATATGGTTCATTCTGCCATACTGAAGGAGGCAGCCTCAATCCTGGCAACGCCGCTTAGCGTGATGTTTTCACACTCGCTTAGCCAAGGCAAATTACCGGAAAATTGGAAGTTGTCTCACATCACACCAATTTTCAAAGGGGGTCGATGCAAAGAACCTTCAAGTTATCGGCCTGTGGCTCTTCTGTCATTACCTTCAAAACTCATGGAGTCCCTGATATGCGATGGTTTAAACGATTATCTACTGTCCTTAAACTTCTTCTCACCCCAACAGCATGGTTTCAGGAAGGGTTACTCTTGTATAACCAACCTGCTGACTGCGGTGGACAGATGGACAAACATCCTCGATCGCAAGGGAAAGGTTGATATCATATACCTTGACTTCTCAAAAGCTTTTGATAAAGTTAACCACTTGTGTCTTATCAACAAGCTCAAACGACTAGGTATCAAACCACCTCTAATCGATTGGCTTAATTCATACCTAGAAAATCGACACTTTAAGGTTAGGGTTAATTTCTTTTTATCTCAGGCTATGGAATGTCCCAGTGGGGTTCCCCAGGGCTCAGTATTAGGGCCTCTCCTCTTCTTGATCTACATAAACGATCTTCCTCAACAGGTAACGTCAGACTTACTACTTTTTGCCGATGACGTGAAACTTTGGAGAGAGATAAGCAACGAAGACGATACACAGGCACTTCAGGAGGATCTGACTCGACTTCAAATTTGGGCAGACGATAACGGACTTACGTTTAACACTTCAAAGTGTAAAGTAGTCCATCTGCGACATGTCGCAGACTACAGTTATAACTTAAGAAATTCCTCTCTAGTAGTATCCCAAGTCGAAAAAGATTGAGGAGTCCTGGTGCCCCATGATTTAAAGTCTTACGCTAATTGTGACAAAAATGCCTTCCGAGCTAACCTTGCACTAGTAACATTGAAGCGCATTTTTGGCCAGTTTGACGGAAGAACTTTCCATACAATCTTCAATAGTTTTATCCGTCCCCATTTAGAGTACGGAAATATAGTACTCCCCCCTCACTACAAAAGCACAAGATCACTTTGGAGCGTATCCAACGGCGAGCCACGAAATCAGTTCGCGGACTCAAATCTAAGCCTTACGAAGAACGCCTCCATTCACTAGACCTTTACCCATTGGAGTATAGGCGTCTTAGAGGTGATTTATTAATGGCTTATAGTATTCTTAACACTTCTGGACATCCTCTTAAACACCTACTCAAGCTTAGTTCGAATAATAACCTAAGGGGTAACACCCAGAAACTGGAATTTCAATATAGCAAGACGGGATGTAGACACAACTTCTACTCCTTAAGAGTTGTCAAAAGCTGGAATTCGCTGCCGGCCGAACTAGTCCAAGCGACTTCTCAGGAGTCCTTCAAGAGGCAACTTGACCTATTCTTAAGGACCAAGGACAGTATCATACTATGATTTACCAATTTCTTTTCCTCTTTTATTGTTAACATACCTAGGTTCCTGCCTGGAGGATTTGGTGATCCCCTGCTACTAGACACGGAAGCCTGTTAAGCGAAAGCTTCTTCAATTCCGTCAACAACCATTTGAACCATTTGAACTATCAGCTGCAAACGTTTCACAGTGGACCGACGCTCTTCCACTCGTCTTACTAGGTATCCGAAATGCAGTGAAAGCTGACATTGGATACACTGCGATTGAACTCGTTTATGGAACGGCACTCCGACTTCCAGGAGAATTCGTGGATCCTTCATCCTCTTCAATGAACATGGATCTAACCTCCTACACGAATAGGCTTACAAACGCAATGCATTCAGTTAAACCTGCTTCCACCCGACCACAATCCACCGATGTTTTCGTTCAACCTGACTTACGATATAGTACACACGTTTTCGTTCGTCGAGATTCGCATCGACGACCCTTCGAATCAGCATACAAAGGACTTTTCAGAGTTCTTCAACGCAAACCGAAGTACTATATAATCGATTAAAACGGAACCAACGATAGCATCAGCATCGATCGCCTCAAAGCAGCGTATTTAGAAGGAAATCCTATCTACGTGGATTTTCCTTCGGTATAATTGAACGACACGACTCCGACACTTATAATACCTCATCCGACAACCAACACACACGATGATACTTCGACAGTATCCGAAAATAAACTTATAACGACGCGTCCTGGAAGACGAGTGAGATTTCCAGAACATTTAAACGACTATTGCACGTAATGCACTTCTCGACATTTTCTATATTATTAAAAAACATTTTGTTAATAGGCTTATATATTTTTATTTCTATTTAAAATAAACAACAACAAAAACGATTTTTTTAACGCTGTTACGTGTTCATGAGTTTTTTTCCTTTTTTTACGCACATACGAGTGTATTTTCGACATGCACTTACATTTTCTTTCTTCTTTTCCAGGACGGCTGGAAAAGAACGATGACGTTTATGAGGATCCGAAATTTTCATTGTACCTTTCTTTTTATACTATGTTGTACCCCGGTCCCATATAGTAAGGAAAGACGACCAGACGCTGCTAAATTTATTAAGCTTTCAGAAGAGTGTTTACCAACGACAAACTCGTTGAGTTTAAACTTCTGCCTGGCCACATCTTAGGGTCATCACTGCCCCACTAGGAGGGAGAGTGATCTGTATTGGTAAATAAATTCCTAAACTAAATAGCTCTGTAGGTTCTCGACATTGGATGCTGACCATATGTTTTAGTGGACTCATCTAGCTGAAGGCGCTCGGTCATGCATCCGCACCAGATCACGTGTTGTAACGCTGCACTCAACATCAACCGCAATCACTAGCCAGATTAGATCAGAGATTCCCGACATATTGGTTATCGCCAAATACACTCTTCTGATCTCCTCGACTCTGTCTTTTGAATTCTCTCGGTGGGAACAAAGTTTATTAGAGGGTGTTACTGGTAGAAGCGTTGTCAAACACTGAATACCTGTATCATCCTCAATCTATATTGCCCATCTAACATTTGAAAGCAAGCGTGAAGAGATATCGTTAATATTTATGAGCTGTGTAATTATTTTGTCAGGCAAGCGGTGTAATACCACATATGATGGTTCATTTTGTCACCATATCTTATCCATCTGTGCGTACAAGTGCTTAAGACCTAGAGCACATAAGTGGCTCACGACAACTCACGTATGTTTACCGGTTTAAGTCGAACATACGCTCATGTTGTTGGTTGATATAACTTTCTAGAATAAGCATGTTATTTTCAGTACAAGTATTGATGAACTCGCCTAGTAGCCTTGAAGTCACAGAGAAGGCTAGATCTGCTGCTGAATACTTTGAGTCAGTTTTGTCAGCTGTTCTAATTCCCGACACAACTAATGTCCGGAACTCAGTCCACTAAATGGGGTTTGAGTGTGATATTAGGGTAGCACTTAACTGATGATGGCAACATGCCATCATTCCATTGGCTGAAGAATGATATGCCGTGAAATTTATTCTGTTGGAGCCTAGAATTTCGAATAAGTTATTCAGCAGCTCGTATTTGGTTTGGGTTCAGCTACCAGTCATTACCATAATAGGTAGGTTAACAATAAATGGTCAAATCGAAATACTGAGGGAGCATTACTGGTGGACAACTTTCAGCACAAACGTCGAGACAATTAATTTTATTCCAAAACGTTGAAATCGGAGAACTACAAAAACCGTTACAAAAAGTAGGAGCATCTAAAATTACTTGTAGTGTCAGTTATTATGGCAAGCCCATCTACCTTATTCTAACTTGTGGACATCCTATTTAATTCATTTTACTTGAGCCATATTTTGACCTTGTTAATTATTCGCTTATCAGTCCTGACTGTTTTTATATGAGCGTATATGTGTGTGCCCTTCTTATCGCATTAATCACATGTCTGTAGCTTTATTTTGTCAACCTATAAATATGGAGTAACTCTTGACTAAAATGGAGTTGGCTTCCCAGCCATCTTCCCTGTGCGTCATTTTGCTCTGTTCTATTACATTCACTTTACATACGAAATATATGTATTCAACATCCCATTCTCGTTATTTGACTTATTTAATTCCGTTATTGGATAACGTGATTTAAGTCGGCGATTATATACGAGAATAGGCGATAGCAAACACACATACACTTTGAATGGAGTCAGATCACGGGCCGCCATATTGGTAAGCCCGCCGATGACGAACGCAACGCAGCAAGCTACGTCGATGAAAGAACTTCTGCATTCTATACGTTCGGCGAACAAATTCAGCGAAGCCAGCACGATCTCCAATCCGACGCACTCAGCAAAACCTGTGCAATATGACATGGACATGCTCAAGTCGTATTATCTTATTGTTACTTTGTCCTCATGTCAACTATTCTCATTGATCCATTCGTCGGTTAGCTCCATCATGATCCGAAGTATCATTATATGCTTATTATTACATTATTCTCAATATCATGACCGAATGTGGAATTAATAATCATGTTCATGCTGTCATTAAATTATGACATTTTCGCAATCATATTGCTCAACGAACAAATTATCATTTTATGAACACTCCACTTTATGACATTCAAAACTCACTGGAATATTTTTACTATTCAAAAACGTGAAATTTTCCTGCTTTAAGTGAGTTCGTTCCAATTTTTTCATGTCATTTGATCTAATATTGCATTCATTCACTTAGTCGAGGTCATTATGTTATGTTATCACAACATTTCTAATTTCGAAATCGCCTCCTATTATGTCTGTGGATGCATCTAACTAGCCGATTGGAGACCATTACGTTCATCTTATCTATTCTTTCACATGCATAACTGCACGCCGCATCATTTATCAACCAAAAACGTTATTCGAGTACTGCAACTACTATTCTATACCCATCGCACGGTATATCAGAACATAGAGTTTACAGCTAGTCTCTCAAAGATACACTCTTGTTCGTTACATCCAAGTCAGTCTCATACGTCGCCATCGCTAATCATATGTATTGGTATTTTTGTCATGCCTTGGTACGGTTTTGTAACAAACGAGATCGAGCGCATCTCCCTCAAACCACACAAACCACTCTAGGCTTCATGACCAAAAAGGAATACGACTCTACGTACTTCGTCTACTCAGTCACTATTCTGTTCCTCTGGTCATTCTACTAATACATATTCAACGATAACTCAATGCATCTGTCATAACACAGACGACAACGTTCACTGACTTCATATTTTATGATTATTATCAATTGCAGTACAGCAACGAATATCACCCGTCAATGCAGTTATCATTTCACGACTTGCCTATTATCATCCTACGAACGGGAACTACGCATTTTAATTCAAATTCACTCATCACTAATCGATGCTATCTATTCTACTGCGGCTCAACGGAACATATATTAAACATATTTCACTATTCTGTCAGCACCACAGACCAATTTCTGTCATATTATACTTTACTTATTTTCACGATTTGTTTCGCAGTCGTACCCACAAACAATTTATTACTGTTTTCACGGTATTTTGAATCGCTCATACGAACTTGTTATTTTATCGTTCAGACAGTCACAGCATTATTAGATGTTAATTTTTGTACGCTCATTAAATTGCTCATATTCGCATGTTAACGTTCCCATTTTTGTCCGCGCCTTTTCTATATTCATGTATTCTTTTACATAAATATGACATTTTCATATAATACACTCACCGCTCATGTGACACTACTGTACATTATCGAGTGTTGTACAATTTTTTTCGCTACTTGTTGCTAACGTTAACTTCATATCACTTCAGTGTTATTTTCGAAAACAGACATTTTTTAAATGTGCTATTTTCTACAAGGGGGCTATGTAGTGTCAGTTATTATGGCAAGCCCATCTACCTTATTCTAACTTGTGGACATCCTATTTAATTCATTTTACTTGAGCCATATTTTGACCTTGTTAATTATTCGTTTATCAGTTCTGACTGTTTTTATATGAGCGTATATTTTTGTGCCCTTCTTATCGCATTAATCACATGTCTGTAGCTTTATTTTGTCAACCTATAAATATGGAGTAACTCTTGACTAAAATGGAGTTGGCTTCCCAGCCATCTTCCCTGTGCGTCATTTTGCTCTGTTCTATTACATTCACTTTACATACGAAATATATGTATTCAACATCCCATTCTCGTTATTTGACTTATTTAATTCCGTTATTGGATAACGTGATTTAAGTCGGCGATTATATACGAGAATAGGCGATAGCAAACACACATACAATCTGAAATGGAGTCAGATCAACGGGCCGCCACATACTCATAGTTACTTACACAAGATACTATAGATCAATCAACGGGATAGCATTAACAACAACCTACTATGTCAAGGAGCAAACGAACTTCTATCTGAAGAGGAAGTTAGGTAAATATGTTGGGCGTGAGGGTATAATCAAACTACATCGCCAGACAAGCCCTAACTCAGTGACCTGAAGGAGAAAGTTAAAGTGGCTAACCGAAAGACATATCGTATCAACGATTAAGGAGGGACATCAAAAGAATTAACCGAACTTGGAAGTAACCTCAATTGTTGTTCTGGATTAACTTAAAAGTAGGGTAGCTAAAACTGAAGACGTACATGTTTCGTGCCTTTAGATAACCCTCGTGCTACTGATAGAAGAAACTAAACAAGTAGTGAATAGGTCTTTATTTAAATCTTCGCGCAGTCACAGTGGAGCGTGAGATTATTTGTTCAGACAAACAAAGCCTCTCATTATTCAATATGAGATAAAAGGAAACATAACGCCTATACAAAATAAGGAAGCGAATGAATACTTGAACTATACTTTTTTGATATATGCTTGGTTGTTTGAAGTGAACTCTTAACCAACCAACCTAAGCTGTCACATTAGTTCCCCCTGGAATCGACTTCCGTAGGAACGTCGATTCGATTAACCTATCTATCGAAAACACCTTAGTTCTGTTTTCTTAGCCCAAGGGAAAATTATCAACTCTCTCACTGTTTGACCTCCGATCACTGACCACCAACTTCGTCAACAATCAACGATAGTCCATGGATGTCTCTTCATTTTCTCGCTTGTCATCTTACTTTGTAGCATGTGATTTCTTCTACAATTACAGCTGACGGTTCGCTACGGGCTCGCAAGAGAGTGTGAGAATGTGGAACAAAAACATCTGAGGAACGTCTGCGAAATTCAGTTGACTGGTTTCATAATCAGAAGGGCTGATAGATTAAACCGTAGGGCAGGCGGGGTTATTCTGTACACGAAAAGTACCCTAACCATAAGATAAACTTAGACAGTAGCACATGTTTCAGGGACATGTGAACTGGTGAGATGTAAGTTGAAATGCCGACGGCAAGATATTGAAGTAGTTGTAGTATATCGCAGTCCAGAATGTGTAGCAGATGATTTTCTCCTAAGTAAACTAAAGTCCTGGTGTAACAACGGTAAAAGCCTTGTAGTAGGTGACTTCAATGCACCACATATATACCGCGTTAACTTAGAAGTAGGGTCATCCATATCGTCGTTCGACTGCAAACTCTTAGAAACCTCGATTGGATTAGCATTATTACAACACATTAGAGATCCCACAAGATACGACATAAGAAACTCTTCCTCACTTTTAGATTTAGTTTTCACACACGGTGATGACGTTGGTCAAATGGCTTTTCTCCCACCACTTGGGAGAACTGACCATGCAGTCACCTTAGTCAAATTCATGGTTGAGATTGCCTGTCAAACAGTTGCACCGACCCGTCTCAACATATGGAAGGCAGTTATGCAGGCAATTAACTCCGCAGCATCGGCTGAAAACCGGAAAATTGACTCAAAGGCATCAGTTCAAGAGGCATGAACTATATTCAGGCAGTTATACAATCAGGTAACTCAACCATACATATCCTGGACTGTCTCAAAGAAAAAGAAGCACGGACGTCCCTGGATAGGGCGGGATATTTGACGTTTACTGAGACAAAAGAAGAAATGCTGGGATGTTGCCATCCGCCTTGGCACAGCAGGTACGATGGAACGCTACAGATCGATAAGAAACGAGTGTATAACTGAAATTCGGGAAGCTCAAAGAAAATATGAAATGCAGCTGGCAAAATCTGCACTCAAGCAGCCCAAGAGAATATTCAAGTACATAAATTACAGAAAGTGGATTATGTCACCTATTGAATATCAATTTTTTCAATAATGATTTATACAAACAAGGTCCGTCATCCACTTAATTGCATGAAAAGCAAAATAAAACCTTGAAATCTTTTCACGTCTATTTTATTTCTATTTATCTTAATATATGAATTCTGCTTATGTTCGTGTTTATCATTATTACCGTTATTAATATCATTATTAGTTCCCCGACACATTAGGTATTCTTTTTATCTTTTCCTATCCTTCTAAACATATTTAACTCCAGATTGTCCTTTGAAATCAATTTTGACTTTCATAGCATCAATCTTGATTATTATTGCACAAATATTTATACAAATATCCGGTTTCATCCTGTATATTATTACATAAATCTAAATGTATTCATCCGAGTGCTTTAATAATAATAATAATTTATTCTCAAATAACAGTTTGTTACATGAGGCATGCCAGTTTACAGGCAAGATCAAATTGATACAAATGATACAATATACACTGTAATAAATTACATAGCTGTGTTAATAATTTATAAGATGTGAATAGAGATGGTCTTAATCAGTACCACAGTTGGTGCGCTTCATGAATGTTGCGTTGCGAATGTGCGACTGATGGTCAATGATAGGTCCACTAAAGGTATGAGCTTTTAGAAATCGCAACCTTATATCCCTTTCGGATATCCAAGGTTTTAAGGATGGTGCAGGATGAAGTCACCATTTCTATATCTCAAGGGGGCTGAAAGAGGGAGCAAGTAAAAGAAAACACGAGAGGCAGAGTAGCCAATATTCATGAATGAATGTTTAAGGTATGATTACTCAGTCTAATTTTCTTTTATCAGGGTAGTTGTTAAGAAAGTTCATTTTAATAGGTTAAAGAAAATAAGTGTTAACAAGGTGTGAGTGGACATACATTTGACAAACGGAGGCGATTCGCAAAAGAGCTGAGAGTATAAGATTATGTTTGATTATAAAATAAAATATAGTGCTAGAAACAGTATTGTGATATACAATTGGCTTTCTTCCTTTCATTATCGAAGCTATTAGAGCCCCTTTTGTTTTTTTAAAATATTTTTCCCCGTTATTATAGGATCTTGAGTAGACTTCGTATATTAGCGAATTGTCTAGTTTACTTGTAATAGGATTACTGGGTAGGAAGTGAAACCAATTCAAAGTTCGTAACACGATTTAAAGAGGTATTTCGCATGATAAATCAGCATTAAAACCTTAAGTTCGTGACATCTCACTAAACCATAAGGAGCCGTAATTAAACAAAATGTTCTGCCCTACAGACATGGGTAGATTGAATTTATCTCCCCACCATCATGTTTGCTGGTCAGTAACGCCACCCTCCCTCCTTTTGTGATGTTAGGCTCTCTTACGTTTGTGGCAAGTATGAATACTGCTTTAATCAAAGCCCATGGTTGGAATACACTGTATCTACTAGGTCCATGTTACAAGCAAATCAGATAGTTAAAAAGTCTGTTTTGTGGGTTAGATGTCCACATAGTATATCACACTGCTATGAAAATAACTAATGGTTTAAAGAAGTAAGAACTAATAGCAAATCAAAATATATGAGAGGGTATAAAATTGTAGAAAAAATTTCAGGATGAAACAAAAGGTTCTAAAGATGGATGCTATCTATCTGTGTAATCGAGATTAGAGTTACATCCTAGTAGTTGACGTGTAAAACGTCTTTGAACATCTTCTACTCTTATTTTGTCTGTGATATTCATATTAGAGAAGACAAAAGAGCAGTATTCAAGCGAGGGTCGTACACATATTTTGTAGAGAATAAGCTCAGGCTCTGTTGTGAAAAAACCTTTCGTTGTGAAACCAATTAGCCGTATAGATTTAGAAATAAAAGAGGAGGCATGTTCTTCAAAGTTCAGGCTTCCTGTGTAATTAATTTCCAAATCGCGTACTGATTCGAGTGTTTGGACTCTACTTTCATTTAAGTGAAGTTGCGGTTGATAGGGATGCTTCCCAAAGTGTATGATCCCGCATTTGTTGAGGTTAAATGGTAATTGCCATTTTTCACTCCAGATAGTTAAGTTATTGAGGTCCTTTTGGATCTGGGATACACTTTCGCTTAGTGTCTCAGGCTTATAGCTGTATACTATTTTGAGATCATCAGCATATAAGTATGGTCTCCCAAATTCTATGGTGTTACATATATCGTTTATATACATAAGAAACAAAAGTGGACCTAATACGCTTCCCTGGATGACTCCACTAGTGATTGGTCTAGGGGACGAGAGACAGTCATTGTACTTTAACATCTGTTAAGAACGAAGCAAACAATGAGTACAGTGTGTTGTGTATACCGATGGACTTTAGTTTGACGAGTAGCCTTTTGTGTGGGACCTTATCAAAGGCTTTCTTAAAGTCTAGGAATAGGACTGATACAAGGAGTCCGCTTTCTCGTTTCAGTGTTATATCATTCAGGTAGTCTACTAGGCATGTATCGCATGATCTGGACCTAAGAAGTCCATGCTGCGAGGTCGAGATGAGATTATTAGTTAGTAGATGTTGGACTACAGCCGCCTTAACTACTTTTTCCATCACTCTAGATACCACTGAAGTTATGCTTATAGGCCGGTAGTTCTTAACGTTTGCTTCAGGTCCTGTTTTAATTTTGAGGATGATATGTGTAGTTTTCCAGGCAGTAGGGTAACACACTGAAGAGAGTGATATCACGAATAGTTTGAGAAGCAGAACAGACATATCGTCACCACGTTTTAGCATGCTATATGGAATACCATCTGGTCCATCCGTGTAGGAGTGTTTCAGTGTACTGATTGCCTTGGAGATATTTTGTACACTGAATTCTACATTAGTAATTTCACAGGAAGTTATTGGGATTGGTTCTAAATCATTAAATGGTTTTTCGTTAGTTAGTGAGAAACAAAAATATTCACTAAATAATTCTGTGACAAGTTTGGGATCTGTTATAACTGTGAGACAGCAGATTAGAGGGGAGCAAATTATCGATCGGACCAAAGACACGCAAACATGTAGGACGACCTAGGGTTCTGATTGGCCCAGCTTCCCTGTCTAGCCCAGCAGTTGAGTCCAGAACGCAAGTCACAGCCTCGGATATATGAATCATTATATTTCAAACATAATTTGTTTATATACCAGTCAATCAGACCTCAACGTACCATAAAATAGAAAATAACATTGTACAATATTGACCAGTAGGAAAATAACACGTGAAATAAGTACTGACCAATAAGAAAATCATACCATGTACAAGCCCAAGAATAGCATTAAACTTGATAGAATAATTTCTGGAATTATTATTATTAAGTTCAACTGCACGTTTTTCCTGTGCTACTGCTTTTTGTTTACTTATTGCCTCTGTTCGGACAAGTATTTCTGTCATCGTTACTAAAGAGGAAAATTCATTTAAGTTGTGGAATTGAGTACAATGTCTTTGAAGACGTCTTCTTGTACTGACCGGTATATAGAGATCTTTGGAGAACGCAGGTTTACAGTATTCTAAAAATGCGATGTTGTCGATGATACTTTTGATGTTGTGATAAAATATATTGGTTAATGTGTCGGTATTGTTTGAGGTAAAGAAAGTTCCCCAATCGGTACTTCCTAGGTAATTGTGGAAGTTATTCCAATCAACCTTGCGATCGTTTCTACGAAGTGTTACGGTTTTACTTCTATCGGTTGTGGTTTTTACATTAAGGCTGCATATGACAATGTTATGATCACTATCTGGGAACGTTTTTCCAATATACAAAGTATTGGGGATGAGGAAGCTGGTAAAGACTAAGTCCAAGATGTTTTGATGTCTGATAGGGCTATCGACATACTGAGTCCATTGTCCGAGCTCCAGACAAACAATATATGATTCATAACGTCTCGTCGCTTTGACTGGCAGCCAAGAAATTTCGGGCATATTGAAGTCACCACAAATGAGCTTGCCTGTGAATGAGAGGGATGAAGCTAGTGTGAATACCTCCGATAATACTGCTATATCATCTATTGATGCGTTAGGTTGACGATAAACACAGCCGAGCAGTAAGGTAACGGAATTCGACAGCTTTATTACAATCCACATCGAATCCTTCAGTTTGTTTAGTTCAGGCATATCACATAGTAGTGAGTTTAGGCTAGAGTGGACGTAGATAAGAAATCCTCCGCCTCGTCCATTCAATCTGTCGCTTCTATACAGGAAGTAGTTATCAAAAGATACACTTTGGTCGGAAATATTACTGTTAGTCCATGCGTCAGATATCATAATAACTGAAGGTCGATATATGGATACAAACAGGGTTTAAGTCCGTCTTTTTGTTGCAGATCGACCGAGCGTTGAAAAGACATATATTAAGCAAGTGGCCTACTAAGTTAAAATGGGTGAGGGTATCTCGGATAAAATTGTCGTAAACCTTGCGGGTGTGAGAAGAGTTTGAAATGAGGGATTGAATTTTCTTCATTAGCTCGGTATTTTGACAGCTAGATTTAGTTGTAGATGTGTCAAATGAGCTAGTGAAGTTGATTGAGGAGTTTACCCAGGAGGAAAGGGTGGGAGTACTCTGTGATGGAAACTGTACGGAGGAAACAAATTTATGGTTTGCATGTGGTTTGAAATAACCTGGGCTATATACTTCAACAGAGGTGTCACTAGGGATCTTATTCCAAAAAAATTATGTACAGGCATACTGTGAAGTGTATGGTTATTTACAAAATATTCTTGCTGGTTAGACTCGTAGCCCCTGCTATGGCTATTTACGTTAGCGTGAGAGGGGTCTGCTACGCGTAACTGGGAAGAGTTGCGACTGTTGTTATACATGGGAGCCGTTGTTATGTGATGGGTCGGTAGTAAAGGGTATGAGAAGTTTTCTTTCTCAGAGTAATTACAGTTGCGATCCTGGAGAATGTAGGTAGGATGTGGAGCGAGAAACCTATTATTACCATTCTTATTTATAATTTTACGCCTCAGGGGATGACTTGGGTGGCCAGTTCTCTGGTAGTTTTCGTTAGTCTGCGTGTAAATTGGCTTGTTACGCTGAAGCCCACCACCCATTTTGCTACTTAGAGGTGTTGAAGACAAGTTATACGATAGCAACGGGGAGAACCTGTTCACTGTTCTTGAGATACCTATAGAGCAGTTGGGTTCAATCTTACGTGTTTCCCTATTCGGTATCATGAGTTTTGTCTTCCCACCCTTTATCCCTTAACTCAGATGGGTGTGTGCGTTCGGGGAAGTTATACACAACTGCATTGAAGGAGGACATCACTCTCTTCGTCACTTCTTCAGACACAAACTCCAAAATACACTCAGCTTTAGTGAGTTGCTCAAGATTTCTATCACTGTCAAGGCCCCATATATGAGTGAGGGGTGTTAATTGCTCAAGTTTGCCGTTAATTTCGGATAGAGAGTTTTGAAGCTGTCGGATGTCATTACTATGTCTATCAGCATTTTGGTGTGTATGAGGTGGACCACTGGACTCTTTAGTTTTTGAAATTTTAGATTTAGGCCTTGGTAGCACATACTGTCTTGTAGACTGTGCTGTCTTGTATGTCAACCGGTCTTACCGTTGGCATACTGCAGGTAGAGATAGAGGGGCTGCGACATGGAAAATCTGGTCTTCAGTAATAAGGATAGGAGGTCTGTCGACCTATATTAATCCTTGCAGTTTGTAATACAGTGGAGGTCCAATCTCGTTTTGAATATATTAACAGATGGTGCTGATATTACGTGTTCCGGTAGAGAATTCCAGTAATTCACTACTCGGTGCGAGAAACGGAAATCCAGACGTAAACGGTTTGATCTCGGTTTTTGAACTTTCTTCGAATGTCCTCTCAAATGATCGGTTCTAGACGGGAGCAAAAGATAAGACATGTTAATACCAAGGTCATCGTTCAGTATACGATAGGCCAATATTAGATCAACCCTTATTCTACGGTTAGATAACGGAAATAAGTTAAGGTGTCTCAGTCTGTCTTCATAAGATAGGCCAGATAGACCTTGTACCATCTTAGTAGCTCGTCGTTGGACTCTTTCTAGCATATCTGCTTCATATTTGAAACAAGGACACGCTGCTTGAATCCCGTATTCTAAATGTGGTCGCACATAAATCGGGTATAGTAATCTGAACATTTCATCATCTAAATACTGGAAAGACCTACGAATTGACCATAATACCCTATAGCCTTTCGCAGCAGCAGCCTTACAGTGACTAGTCGTTTTGAGATTATTGCTTAATATGACTCCTAAATCTTTATAGTTTCCTACTTTTGGTAGCACGAATCCACGTAGTGTATAGTCATACGATTCATCAGAGTTATTTAACTGCATCACTACACTCTTATTAGGATTTACTTCTAGTGACCTCCTATCTAACCATGCCACCAATGAGCTAAGATCGTCCTGTAATACTATCCTATCCGACATACTATGTATGGGTCTCCAAATCTTTATGTCATCAGCGAAGAGTAGAACGGATGATTTTGCTACAGTTGGCAATTCATTTACATGAAGTAAAAAGAGAAGAGGACCCAGGATTGTACGTTGGGGAACCCCACTTTTTACAGGTACCCACGAGGAGAGAGTCCCATTAACCCTTACCCTTTGTCTCCTGTCATGGAGAAAGTTACTTATCCAATCGACGACTGTATAATGGATTCCAAAACGTTTCAGTTTGAATTTAAGACCAGAGTGGGAAACCTTATCAAAGGTTTTACTTAGATCAATGAAAATCACATCCACAGGAGCATTCCGATCCTTTGCCGCAGCCCAATCTTCTCGTGCAATGAGAAGATTTGTCAAGCAAGATAGGCCTTTCCGAAAACCATGTTGTTCCCTGGAGAAAAGATTTTGCCCTTCAACATAATTTATAACAGCTATCCGAATGATTTTCTTCATCAGTTTTACAACTGCACTAGTTAAGCTAACGGGTCTATAGTTACTAACTAAATCCCTACCCCCAGCCTTATACACCGGACTTATTATGGCGTCTTTCCAGTCTCTAGGCAGTTTGGACTGTCTCAGAGACATGTCGAATAGTATCGCTAATGGTTCAGCAATTTCATCTGATATGGCTTTCATAATCCTAGGATGAATATCGTCAGGACCACTGGACTTATCAGGTTTGAGATGCTGGAGTAGCCTTAAAACAGCATCTTTCTCAATGACTACAGGATCCATCAGCGAGCCGTCACGGTCGCAACGAATCATTGGTCATTCGTCATTACCGATAGAAAACACTTTACTAAAGTATTCCGATAAAGCTTCAGCTTTTTCGGCATCATTGTCTGCTGAGATTAACGGATTTTCGCGTATCAAAAGTGATGGAATTCCATCACTTCTCTTAGTTCGCCTTTTTATATACGAGAATAACCGTTTCGGACTATATCTAGAATCCCTAACCAATTGTTTTTCGTATGATAGTCTTACTTATTAACGCTTTACAGGCATTCCTAATCTTACAATAACTGGATCTGTATTGTTCTAAGCCAGTAGAGATGAACATATCCCAGTGATTCTTCCTTTTTCTAAAAAGTTTCCTGACCGTTTTAGTTATCCATGGTGGACTATTATTCGGTCCTCGCGGTACCAGGTATGGTATGAACGGGGACGTAACTAGTCTAAATTTACCTTTAAATACAGACCATGCTTCTTCAACTGATATGCTAGTATCTACTAACCAATTTGTCTTAGCAGCACATTCCTGAATGGCTGATATGTTAGCTTTCCATACATTTGGACGAGGTGTAAACTGATCGTATAACATGTCCCTAGTACGAAACGTGAATGACAAAACAGCGTGGTCGCTGTTCGCTAACGGTGGGAGAATATTTAAGTCGACAATATTCTCAGTCTCAGGAGTGATTACCAAATCCAGCAGAGAAGAACCCTGGTTAACACCAAAACGTGTGGGTTGGGATGCATGCTGTACTAGTGCATGCTCCATTATTGTTATCAGGAACTTACTATCAAAGGAGTTTATAGATCCTGCTGTGGTCATATCAGTCCAACTAATATCAGGTGCGTTAAAGTCTCCTGTTATCAAACATCTGGTATTTTCACTCCAAAGATGAATGTGCTCTAAAACAAAGTCATCAGCTAGGAAGATTGGGCTGCGATAGATGACACCGAGCATAAATGTACTACATCCGATAGCCAACTTACAGCTAATGACTTCACAAGTACCGCTATCATGGGAATCACTAGTGGAGAAGCGGATATTTATGCTATTGGCTATGTATAACAGGACGCCGCCTCCTTTCCTACATCTATGTCTATCACTCCTGATGCAATAGTATCCGGATAATTCTGGAGTAATGTCTAGGTCATCGACTAACCAAGTTTCTGTCACTGCTACTATGAGTGGCTTTAACCTGTCCACTAGTGCTTCTAGTTCATAGAACTTATTTCGTAGACTACGAGCGTTGGCATATAAAACTCCTAAGTAGAACAGCCTATCCACACAGGCCTTCGTAGCATTCGCTTCCAAGACCTGACTATCCGAAAACCCACTAACCGGAGATTTTCCTCGCCCTTTTGCCGACGGGTTTCAAGTTCAGCTAGTGCTTTCTTCCTTTTTATTCTATCTTCGAGAGATATGTCAGGTCTAACTCGGATGTCAGAATTGTCATGACAACGAGCGCTACTTAACAAGAGATCCCGTTGCTTCTTCAATCCTAGGATTACCTTAAGGAGTCTGCATGGACGGAGTTCAACATTGTCCTCGGTCCTCTTGCCTATTCTTACTAACTTTTTAACCTGAACTCCATTGGAGTTATCTAGTAAAATACTACGAATATATTCTTCTAGCTTTTCTAAGTCATGCGCGTGTCTAATTTTCGGATCAGAGTCATTTGACTCCCGCAAATTGCTCACAATAATATTCGATGTTATTAAATTTTTCTTCTTAGTTACGCCAGGATGGGTTTCACTCTTACGATCAGATCTTGGTAGTGCAACTTGTGGCTCACAATTTGAGTCAACCATTGAGTTACTAACTACCTGTGTACTGCTTACAGCTTTTTTCTTTTCATTTCGTTTTCTACGTACCGTAGTCCATTTTTCATCCCTAATAACACTGGGACTATTTGGAACGGTGACTGTTTTATCCAGATCGTCGGTTCCCACTAAAGGTGCATGATTAACAATGTCAGTACTAGGTGGTACTACTCCCCCTGTTAATATCAACGGAGATTTCACTTTTGCGTCGTTCAGAGTCGGTTTTTTGAGGCGTTGCGTAACAACACTGACACATTCGTCACTGTCAGTGCCCGTGTTGTCGGCACATATGCCATCATTATTCTTACAGGCCAAAGTCAATAGGCTCATAGCCTCCTGTATTGGCAATGCCTTGTTGGCACAGCAAAACATGCAAAGCCAATGTGAGTTAGGCTTCGAACATCTTTTATATGCAGTGTGACTTAAACGGGTGCACATTTTGTGGAACCATTTATTGCATTCGTCACACTGCATTCCCTCCTCCACAGGGAACAAGAAGTTTGGTTGTCCACATTTGTGCGTACTACCAACCATTTTAGTATGATCAAGGTGTAACACACAATATGATCACAGTATGAACCACAAGACAACTCTAGCAAGATGTCAAACCTTAACTAAAGTACTTTGATAACGATCAAGAATGCTTCCGAGTGTAATAAATACACAAAAGCCTAAACAACTCAGTAAAATGTCACCTTAACTGGAGTAGATTCAATTAAAGTGTAAATCGTAGTTTTGATACGTAATTTACGATCAAAACAGTTTACTAATTTAACGAGAAACAATGCCACTATCCTTTTTAGATAGCGCGCGTCAAATGATGATAGAGACATTTGTGTACAATACACATATATTTTTCATTAGTTAAAGGTTCGACATTGTTAAGCACTGAGTCGTCAGTTGCAGGGGTTACAGATTTGGACCTTTTATTTAGCTTAGAATTTGGTGAAATTTCTCTTTTACTGGAGTTATTGGACATGATATGAAAATAAGTGAGCACAGTGCTCGTTAAATTAGATATAATATCTGAGTATTATTTGTTAATAAGTATTAACCTGCTTAATACTAGGATTAGAGGCTGTGAGTATATAATAAACTGCAGATCAATTTACGACTTAAGTCCGCAATAGGTACAATACGAACTGGTGATTGTCCGTCGAATAAAAATAGGTGTTTTCCTTATTTTTCGGAGTGAGATGTCCCCGATGTACTGGATAGGATGATAATCACATTATAATACACCCTACAAATGAGCAAGTCGAAGAACTCCTACACCACGTGAAAAAATGTTACCAATTTCAAAGTTCGCGCGAGTAATGGATTTTTTCAATTGCTGGTTTCCTTCTGAGGTTGATATTCATTACACAATTATTATTCTTATCATGAATGAAACTTTTTCCTTAGGTGTTCACTTCTTTTCCTTCTCTTCCTTCCCTCTGAATAAATATTATTCTTAAGATTACGAAGTTGTGATTAAAACAATAACTTGTGTTACACTTAAATTAAGTTCTCAGATTCGTTTCATCTTCACTATGCATATATGACTCATACAGAGTGATATTTTATTATCCTTTTCACTTAATTGTGACTTTCATACCATCACTCTAAACCATAACTGCACAAACATTTATTCTAGCGACATATCTTACTACAATGATAAATTATTTTATCTTAATTATTTTTTGTTACTAATTTAACGATACACACATAGTCGTTTATTCTTGTTCTGTGTTCATAAACACGCCTATTAGACTGTTTGCGTATTTCACGTCTCCTTTATTTCCATTCCCTTATTTTCTCCTTTTCCTTCTTTAAACTCAATTCAATATTTTTCTCAATTACAAAGACCCGATTTATTATTATTAATATTCTACTATCATGATTCTAATTTTTTTTAATATGGCAGGTATACTGCTAACGTCACTGAAAATTGTGTATTATTGCATTTTCTGAAGAAACCCAAAATGATTTCTTCACAACACTTATGTACCCATAAGATGTTTGTGAATAATAATAATAATAATAACAAGGATGCATCATTGGATTCCCAACCTAATTAAAGTAGGAAGTGAATCTGAAATGATGGAGGAAGATCAGGAAAAAGCAGAGGCTATGGCTGACTATTTTGGGGCAGTTTTTACTCAGAAACCTCCTCTAGAGAAAGAACCAGACCCAAATACAGAGTCAACAAACTAGCTGCTCACCGTGGACCTCGACCAAAACGATGTGTTTAAGGCTCTTAGCACCCTAAACATGGAGAAGTCAAGTGGACCAGATGAACTACACTCAAAAATCTTGAGAGTGGCTGATGCCTATCAACTCGGAAAAGTATGTCTACATGCACTTGGGGGATTCAAAGGTTAATACATACAACATGGGGGATGTGTCATTACCCGTAGTCCGCTCTCGTAAGGATCTAGGGGTGACAATGAGTACTGATCTTAAGACGACGGCTCATTGCCAGGAGGTCTCTGTTAAGGGGTTTCGAACCCTCTGGGCTTTAAAAAGGACATTCACTAAGTTAGCTACTACCATGTTCACCACAGTATACATATCCTTAGTGAGAACTAAGCTAGAGAACTGCGCTCAGGCTGCAAGCCCCTGTTTAATAGGTGACTCACACATACTAGAAAAAGTACAGGAGGAAGCTGTTCGTGCAATTCCGGATCTCCGGGGTTTATCATATAAAGAGCGGCTTGAAAAACTGAACCTCTTTACTCTGTCCTATCGCAGACTAAGGGGAGATCTAATTTTGATGTACAGAATACTGAGAGATGATTTCGGACCTAACTTATTCTTTCTCTTTCTTCTCAATAGATCGGGACACCTCAGAGGACATAGAAGGCGAGTAGAAAAGCCAAGAACGAACAAAATACCCGTGGCATACAGGTTCCCACACCGAGTCATCAATATTTGGAACCTGCTGCCTGAAGCAGTGGTGTCCGCAACTTCAATTGACTCTTTTTTCAAGAGAAGACTTGACACTCACAGAAGCATAATAGAAAAAGAATAACATAGGCCGTAGGCCTTCTCTCTTTACTACACAAATCTGAATCAAATCTATTGTAGGTAGCCGAGGAGGTTGTATGTTTGGAGAGAGGTTGTTTTGTTGTGTTGTGGCTCATGGAGCTTGAAATGTTCACATTATATGACTTATGGGTATCACATGTAGGTGGGGTTCTTTTCGAGTGTCGTTTCACATTAGAATGAGTGGGTATTGCCAGTACACTGTTTGTTATAGGGCATTTTAATTTTATAAAGTGGTGAATGTTTTGGTTTGGGGGTGCTGGAGTACTGGTGGGTTTTCACAGAGTTTAGCATTATTTCGTTCAGCGGTGTCTGACCGTCTGTAGCTGTTGGCGCAATTCCTGGGAGGATATTTTTTAGGCTTTTTACCGAGGCCGCTTTGGCAATACTTCGACGCTATCGAGGCGTAAGTGGATTGGTATTTTGGGGTAGCTGGGTGTTTGGGCTGAGGGTTAGTGGTTGTAGCCGCTTTATGTGCAGTCTTGTCCTTAGGACTAGTAGCATCATCCAACGTGCCTTCAATTTTGAGAGGAGCATTATATGGTGTTTTAGGATCTGTGTAGTGACAAGCGCTGGAGCTGGCGCGGCTACGTAGGCTGGGTTGATTAGTTTCTGTTCCATTGCAGATTTGACGCCGAATAACAATCCTAACATGAGTGATTCTAAGCTTTTTACATGTTGGAATACGTCTCAGTAACGACTGATAATTAAGGAGGTGATTAGCTTCAGTGGTACTACCACTCATATATGGGGCCTTGACAGTGATAGAAATCTTGAGCAACTCACTAAAGCTGAGTGTATTTTGGAGTTTGTGTCTGAAGAAGTGACGAAGAGAGTGATGTCCTCCTTCAATGCAGTTGTGTATAACTGCCCCGACCGCACACATCCATCTGAGTTAAGGGATATTTGCCTCAGAGCATGCGGTATGCCGAACGTTAACTGCAAAGTCATCCGCCTCAGAAAAAAGTCAGACAGATCAACTTGCCCCATTTTGTTTATGTTTGGCTGTTGTAACGATGCTAAGCAGTTTATTGATTTGAGCAAAAATATTAGCTCACTAATTCCATACAAGAATATAAAAGTCACTCCATACCTTACGCCCTGTCAACGTCGTGTCAGAAGACGTGAAGCGATAGAATTGAATGGTAGTGTTACACTTACTAATCAGCCGGAGACAGTTTGCAAAACAGCAAGTAGTTTAAAACACACGAACAATAAGCATGACACCACTCCACATACGGCTGATCACTCCGTTGATCTAGATGAGTCTACAGATCAGAAACCTTTGGATAAGATACGGACCCCAACTGACACCGAAAACCATAACGACATGACTAATCCCAGTTGTTCGTTCAGTAATGTACTAAAATGTGAGTCGTGTAACAACACACATCCAATTAAACCTCTACACTTGAAAATTTGTCCTCCTAAAGATATTCCACAAGTAGACTTGAATGAACGTAAGTTCATCTCACAGAGACAATGAAAGACTCCAGCTCTAAAAATAAAGGGTGGGAAGACAAAACTCATGATATCGAATAGGGAAACACGTAAGATTGAACCCAACTGCTCTATAGGTATCTCAAGAACAGTGAACAGGTTCTCCCCGTTGCTATCGTATAACTTGTCTTCAACACCTCTAAGTAGCAAAATGGGTGGTGGGCTTCAGCGTAACAAGCCAATTTACACGCAGACTAACGAAAACTACCAGAGAACTGGCCACCCAAGTCATCCCCTGAGGCGTAAAATTATAAATAAGAATGGTAATAATAGGTTTCTCGCTCCACATCCTACCTACATTCTCCAGGATCGCAACTGTAATTACTCTGAGAAAGAAAACTTCTCATACCCTTTACTACCGACCCATCACATAACAACGGCTCCCATGTATAACAACAGTCGCAACTCTTCCCAGTTACGCGTAGCAGACCCCTCTCACGCTAACGTAAATAGCCATAGCAGGGGCTACGAGTCTAACCAGCAAGAATATTTTGTAAATAACCATACACTTCACAGTATGCCTGTACATAATTTTTTTGGAATAAGATCCCTAGTGACACCTCTGTTGAAGTATATAGCCCAGGTTATTTCAAACCACATGCAAACCATAAATTTGTTTCCTCCGTACAGTTTCCATCAGAGAGTACTCACACCCTTTATACTGTGATTATCATCCAATCCTGTACATCGGGGACATCTCACCCCGAAAAATAAGGAAAACACCTATTTTTATTCGACGGACAATCACCAGTTCGTATTGTACCTATTGCGGACTTAAGTCGTAAATAGATCTGCAGTTTATTATATACTCATAGTCTCTAATCCTAGTATTAACCAAGTTAATACTTAATAACAACTAATACTCAGATATTATATCTAATTTAACGATCACTGTGCTCACTTACTTTCATACCATGTCTGTAGCGTGGTGTGGAGTGGAGATTGACTATGAACATCGCTACCAAGAAACTCGTGCCAAATGACTCCATAAAATCCTCGAGAAGCCAAATATCAGAAGGCAGTTAATGGACCAAGTCGAGATATATTTGCTGGCGATCTCGTGGTATCGAAAGGATACCGAGATCGTGCCAGGATACAAGCTTGGTTAGAGAAAGTAACCGAATTCGCGCGAAGTCACAATCAAAGTGTGTGAATGATGGATGCTTTTTAGCACAGTTAAACAAAAGCACATTAAAACAGTCACTGGTACAATTGGTTATAATAATAATGGTTTTCAATAAACCAATCGTGTTCTCGTGATAAATGTGAGTCACTACATGTCCAATAACTCCAGTAAAAGAAAAATTTCAACAACTTCTAAGCCAAATAAAAGGTCCAAATCTGTAACCCCTGCAACTGACGACTCAGTGCTTGACAATGTCGAACCTTTAACTACTGAAAAATATATGTGTATTGTACACAAATGTCTCTATCATAACCAGATTTTCCATGTCGCAGCCCCTCTATCTCTACCTGCAGTATGCCAACGGTAAGACTGGTTGACATACAAGACAGCACAGTCTACAAGACAGTATGTGCTACCAAGGCCTAAATCTAAAATTTCCAAAACTAAAGAGTCCAATGGTTCACCTCATACACACCAAAATACTGATAGACATAGTAATGACATCCGACAGCTTCAAAACTCTCTATCCGAAATTAACGGCAAACTTGAGCAATTAACACCACTCACTCATATATGGGGCCTTGACAGTGATAGAAATCTTGAGCAACTCACTAAAGCTGAGTGTATTTTGGAGTTTGTGTCTGAAGAAGTGACGAAGAGAGTGATGTCCTCCTTCAATGCAGTTGTGTATAACTGCCCCGACCGCACACATCCATCTGAGTTAAGGGATATTTGCCTCAGAGCATGCGGTATGCCGAACGTTAACTGCAAAGTCATCCGCCTCAGAAAAAAGTCAGACAGATCAACTTGCCCCATTTTGTTTATGTTTGGCTGTTGTAACGATGCTAAGCAGTTTATTGATTTGAGCAAAAATATTAGCTCACTAATTCCATACAAGAATATAAAAGTCACTCCATACCTTACGCCCTGTCAACGTCGTGTCAGAAGACGTGAAGCGATAGAATTGAATGGTAGTGTTACACTTACTAATCAGCCGGAGACAGTTTGCAAAACAGCAAGTAGTTTAAAACACACGAACAATAAGCATGACACCACTCCACATACGGCTGATCACTCTGTTGATCTAGATGAGTCTGCAGATCAGAATCCTTTGGATAAGATACGGACCCCAACTGACACCGAAAACCATAATGACATGACTAATCCCAGTTGTTCGTTCAGTAATGTACTAAAATGTGAGTCGTGTAACAACACACATCCAATTAAACCTCTACACTTGAAAATTTGTCCTCCTAAAGATATTCCACAAGTAGACTTGAATGAACGTAAGTTCATCTCACAGAGACAATGAAAGACTCCAGCTCTGAAAATAAAGGGTGGGAAGACAAAACTCATGATACCGAATAGGGAAACACGTATGATTGAACCCAACTGCTCTATAGGTATCTCAAGAACAGTGAACAGGTTCTCCCCGTTGCTATCGTATAACTTGTCTTCAACACCTCTAAGTAGCAAAATGGGTGGTGGGCTTCAGCGTAACAAGCCAATTTACACGCAGACTAACGAAAACTACCAGAGAACTGGCCACCCAAGTCATCCCCTGAGGCGTAAAATTATAAATAAGAATGGTAATAATAGGTTTCTCGCTCCACATCCTACCTACATTCTCCAGGATCGCAACTGTAATTACTCTGAGAAAGAAAACTTCTCATACCCTTTACTACCGACCCATCACATAACAACGGCTCCCATGTATAACAACAGTCGCAACTCTTCCCAGTTACGCGTAGCAGACCCCTCTCACGCTAACGTAAATAGCCATAGCAGGGGCTACGAGTCTAACCAGCAAGAATATTTTGTAAATAACCATACACTTCACAGTATGCCTGTACATAATTTTTTTGGAATAAGATCCCTAGTGACACCTCTGTTGAAGTATATAGCCCAGGTTATTTCAAACCACATGCAAACCATAAATTTGTTTCCTCCGTACAGTTTCCATCAGAGAGTACTCACACCCTTTATACTGTGATTATCATCCAATCTTGTACATCGGGGACATCTCACCCCGAAAAATAAGGAAAACACCTATTTTTATTCGACGGACAATCACCAGTTCGTATTGTACCTATTGCGGACTTAAGTCGTAAATAGATCTGCAGTTTATTATATACTCATAGTCTCTAATCCTAGTATTAACCAAGTTAATACTTAATAACAACTAATACTCAGATATTATATCTAATTTAACGATCACTGTGCTCACTTACTTTCATACCATGTCTGTAGCGTGGTGTGGAGTGGAGATTGACTATGAACATTGCTACCAAGAAACTCGTGCCAAATGACTCCATAAAATCCTCGAGAAGCCAAATATCAGAAGGCAGTTAATGGACCAAGTCGAGATATATTTGCTGGCGATCTCGTGGTTTCGAAAGGATACCGAGATCGTGCCAGGATACAAGCTTGGTTAGAGAAAGTAACCGAATTCGCGCGAAGTCACAATCAAAGTGTGTGAATGATGGATGCTTTTTAGCACAGTTAAACAAAAGCACATTAAAACAGTCACTGGTACAATTGGTTATAATAATAATGGTTTTCAATAAACCAATCGTGTTCTCGTGATAAATGTGAGTCACTACATGTCCAATAACTCCAGTAAAAGAAAAATTTCAACAACTTCTAAGCCAAATAAAAGGTCCAAATCTGTAACCCCTGCAACTGACGACTCAGTGCTTGACAATGTCGAACCTTTAACTACTGAAAAATATATGTGTATTGTACACAAATGTCCCTATCATAACCAGATTTTCCATGTCGCAGCCCCTCTATCTCTACCTGCAGTATGCCAACGGTAAGACTGGTTGACATACAAGACAGCACAGTCTACAAGACAGTATGTGCTACCAAGGCCTAAATCTAAAATTTCCAAAACTAAAGAGTCCAATGGTTCACCTCATACACACCAAAATACTGATAGACATAGTAATGACATCCGACAGCTTCAAAACTCTCTATCCGAAATTAACGGCAAACTTGAGCAATTAACACCACTCACTCATATATGGGGCCTTGACAGTGATAGAAATCTTGAGCAACTCACTAAAGCTGAGTGTATTTTGGAGTTTGTGTCTGAAGAAGTGACGAAGAGAGTGATGTCCTCCTTCAATGCAGTTGTGTATAACTGCCCCGACCGCACACATCCATCTGAGTTAAGGGATATTTGCCTCAGAGCATGCGGTATGCCGAACGTTAACTGCAAAGTCATCCGCCTCAGAAAAAAGTCAGACAGATCAACTTGCCCCATTTTGTTTATGTTTGGCTGTTGTAACGATGCTAAGCAGTTTATTGATTTGAGCAAAAATATTAGCTCACTAATTCCATACAAGAATATAAAAGTCACTCCATACCTTACGCCCTGTCAACGTCGTGTCAGAAGACGTGAAGCGATAGAATTGAATGGTAGTGTTACACTTACTAATCAGCCGGAGACAGTTTGCAAAACAGCAAGTAGTTTAAAACACACGAACAATAAGCATGACACCACTCCACATACGGCTGATCACTCCGTTGATCTAGATGAGTCTACAGATCAGAAACCTTTGGATAAGATACGGACCCCAACTGACACCGAAAACCATAACGACATGACTAATCCCAGTTGTTCGTTCAGTAATGTACTAAAATGTGAGTCGTGTAACAACACACATCCAATTAAACCTCTACACTTGAAAATTTGTCCTCCTAAAGATATTCCACAAGTAGACTTGAATGAACGTAAGTTCATCTCACAGAGACAATGAAAGACTCCAGCTCTGAAAATAAAGGGTGGGAAGACAAAACTCATGATACCGAATAGGGAAACACGTATGATTGAACCCAACTGCTCTATAGGTATCTCAAGAACAGTGAACAGGTTCTCCCCGTTGCTATCGTATAACTTGTCTTCAACACCTCTAAGTAGCAAAATGGGTGGTGGGCTTCAGCGTAACAAGCCAATTTACACGCAGACTAACGAAAACTACCAGAGAACTGGCCACCCAAGTCATCCCCTGAGGCGTAAAATTATAAATAAGAATGGTAATAATAGGTTTCTCGCTCCACATCCTACCTACATTCTCCAGGATCGCAACTGTAATTACTCTGAGAAAGAAAACTTCTCATACCCTTTACTACCGACCCATCACATAACAACGGCTCCCATGTATAACAACAGTCGCAACTCTTCCCAGTTACGCGTAGCAGACCCCTCTCACGCTAACGTAAATAGCCATAGCAGGGGCTACGAGTCTAACCAGCAAAAATATTTTGTAAATAACCATACACTTCACAGTATGCCTGTACATAATTTTTTTGGAATAAGATCCCTAGTGACACCTCTGTTGAAGTATATAGCCCAGGTTATTTCAAACCACATGCAAACCATAAATTTGTTTCCTCCGTACAGTTTCCATCAGAGAGTACTCACACCCTTTATACTGTGATTATCATCCAATCCTGTACATCGGGGACATCTCACCCCGAAAAATAAGGAAAAAACCTATTTTTATTCGACGGACAATCACCAGTTCGTATTGTACCTATTGCGGACTTAAGTCGTAAATAGATCTGCAGTTTATTATATACTCATAGTCTCTAATCCTAGTATTAACCAAGTTAATACTTAATAACAACTAATACTCAGATATTATATCTAATTTAACGATCACTGTGCTCACTTACTTTCATACCATGTCTGTAGCGTGGTGTGGAGTGGAGATTGACTATGAACATCGCTACCAAGAAACTCGTGCCAAATGACTCCATAAAATCCTCGAGAAGCCAAATATCAGAAGGCAGTTAATGGACCAAGTCGAGATATATTTGCTGGCGATCTCGTGGTATCGAAAGGATACCGAGATCGTGCCAGGATACAAGCTTGGTTAGAGAAAGTAACCGAATTCGCGCGAAGTCACAATCAAAGTGTGTGAATGATGGATGCTTTTCAGCACAGTTAAACAAAAGCACATTAAAACAGTCACTGGTACAATTGGTTATAATAATAATGGTTTTCAATAAACCAATCGTGTTCTCGTGATAAATGTGAGTCACTACATGTCCAATAACTCCAGTAAAAGAAAAATTTCAACAACTTCTAAGCCAAATAAAAGGTCCAAATCTGTAACCCCTGCAACTGACGACTCAGTGCTTGACAATGTCGAACCTTTAACTACTGAAAAATATATGTGTATTGTACACAAATGTCTCTATCATAACCAGATTTTCCATGTCGCAGCCCCTCTATCTCTACCTGCAGTATGCCAACGGTAAGACTGGTTGACATACAAGACAGCACAGTCTACAAGACAGTATGTGCTACCGAGGCCTAAATCTAAAATTTCCAAAACTAAAGAGTCCAATGGTTCACCTCATACACACCAAAATGCTGATAGACATAGTAATGACATCCGACAGCTTCAAAATTCTCTATCCGAAATTAACGGCAAACTTGAGCAATTAACACCACTCACTCATATATGGGGCCTTGACAGTGATAGAAATCTTGAGCAACTCACTAAAGCTGAGTGTATTTTGGAGTTTGTGTCTGAAGAAGTGACGAAGAGAGTGATGTCCTCCTTCAATGCAGTTGTGTATAACTGCCCCGACCGCACACATCCATCTGAGTTAAGGGATATTTGCCTCAGAGCATGCGGTATGCCGAACGTTAACTGCAAAGTCATCCGCCTCAGAAAAAAGTCAGACAGATCAACTTGCCCCATTTTGTTTATGTTTGGCTGTTGTAACGATGCTAAGCAGTTTATTGATTTGAGCAAAAATATTAGCTCACTAATTCCATACAAGAATATAAAAGTCACTCCATACCTTACGCCCTGTCAACGTCGTGTCAGAAGACGTGAAGCGATAGAATTGAATGGTAGTGTTACACTTACTAATCAGCCGGAGACAGTTTGCAAAACAGCAAGTAGTTTAAAACACACGAACAATAAGCATGACACCACTCCACATACGGCTGATCACTCCGTTGATCTAGATGAGTCTGCAGATCAGAATCCTTTGGATAAGATACGGACCCCAACTGACACCGAAAACCATAATGACATGACTAATCCCAGTTGTTCGTTCAGTAATGTACTAAAATATGAGTCGTGTAATAACACACATCCAATTAAACCTCTACACTTGAAAATTTGTCCTCCTAAAGATATTCCACAAGTAGACTTGAATGAACGTAAGTTCATCTCACAGAGACAATGAAAGACTCCAGCTCTGAAAATAAAGGGTGGGAAGACAAAACTCATGATATCGAATAGGGAAACACGTAAGATTGAACCCAACTGCTCTATAGGTATCTCAAGAACAGTGAACAGGTTCTCCCCGTTGCTATCGTATAACTTGTCTTCAACACCTCTAAGTAGCAAAATGGGTGGTGGGCTTCAGCGTAACAAGCCAATTTACACGCAGACTAACGAAAACTACCAGAGAACTGGCCACCCAAGTCATCCCCTGAGGCGTAAAATTATAAATAAGAATGGTAATAATAGGTTTCTCGCTCCACATCCTACCTACATTCTCCAGGATCGCAACTGTAATTACTCTGAGAAAGAAAACTTCTCATACCCTTTACTACCGACCCATCACATAACAACGGCTCCCATGTATAACAACAGTCGCAACTCTTCCCAGTTACGCGTAGCAGACCCCTCTCACGCTAACGTAAATAGCCATAGCAGGGGCTACGAGTCTAACCAGCAAGAATATTTTGTAAATAACCATACACTTCACAGTATGCCTGTACATAATTTTTTTGGAATAAGATCCCTAGTGACACCTCTGTTGAAGTATATAGCCCAGGTTATTTCAAACCACATGCAAACCATAAATTTGTTTCCTCCGTACAGTTTCCATCAGAGAGTACTCACACCCTTTATACTGTGATTATCATCCAATCCTGTACATCGGGGACATCTCACCCCGAAAAATAAGGAAAACACCTATTTTTATTCGACGGACAATCACCAGTTCGTATTGTACCTATTGCGGACTTAAGTCGTAAATAGATCTGCAGTTTATTATATACTCATAGTCTCTAATCCTAGTATTAACCAAGTTAATACTTAATAACAACTAATACTCAGATATTATATCTAATTTAACGATCACTGTGCTCACTTACTTTCATACCATGTCTGTAGCGTGGTGTGGAGTGGAGATTGACTATGAACATCGCTACCAAGAAACTCGTGCCAAATGACTCCATAAAATCCTCGAGAAGCCAAATATCAGAAGGCAGTTAATGGACCAAGTCGAGATATATTTGCTGGCGATCTCGTGGTATCGAAAGGATACCGAGATCGTGCCAGGATACAAGCTTGGTTAGAGAAAGTAACCGAATTCGCGCGAAGTCACAATCAAAGTGTGTGAATGATGGATGCTTTTCAGCACAGTTAAACAAAAGCACATTAAAACAGTCACTGGTACAATTGGTTATAATAATAATGGTTTTCAATAAACCAATCGTGTTCTCGTGATAAATGTGAGTCACTACATGTCCAATAACTCCAGTAAAAGAAAAATTTCAACAACTTCTAAGCCAAATAAAAGGTCCAAATCTGTAACCCCTGCAACTGACGACTCAGTGCTTGACAATGTCGAACCTTTAACTACTGAAAAATATATGTGTATTGTACACAAATGTCTCTATCATAACCAGATTTTCCATGTCGCAGCCCCTCTATCTCTACCTGCAGTATGCCAACGGTAAGACTGGTTGACATACAAGACAGCACAGTCTACAAGACAGTATGTGCTACCGAGGCCTAAATCTAAAATTTCCAAAACTAAAGAGTCCAATGGTTCACCTCATACACACCAAAATGCTGATAGACATAGTAATGACATCCGACAGCTTCAAAATTCTCTATCCGAAATTAACGGCAAACTTGAGCAATTAACACCACTCACTCATATATGGGGCCTTGACAGTGATAGAAATCTTGAGCAACTCACTAAAGCTGAGTGTATTTTGGAGTTTGTGTCTGAAGAAGTGACGAAGAGAGTGATGTCCTCCTTCAATGCAGTTGTGTATAACTGCCCCGACCGCACACATCCATCTGAGTTAAGGGATATTTGCCTCAGAGCATGCGGTATGCCGAACGTTAACTGCAAAGTCATCCGCCTCAGAAAAAAGTCAGACAGATCAACTTGCCCCATTTTGTTTATGTTTGGCTGTTGTAACGATGCTAAGCAGTTTATTGATTTGAGCAAAAATATTAGCTCACTAATTCCATACAAGAATATAAAAGTCACTCCATACCTTACGCCCTGTCAACGTCGTGTCAGAAGACGTGAAGCGATAGAATTGAATGGTAGTGTTACACTTACTAATCAGCCGGAGACAGTTTGCAAAACAGCAAGTAGTTTAAAACACACGAACAATAAGCATGACACCACTCCACATACGGCTGATCACTCCGTTGATCTAGATGAGTCTACAGATCAGAAACCTTTGGATAAGATACGGACCCCAACTGACACCGAAAACCATAACGACATGACTAATCCCAGTTGTTCGTTCAGTAATGTACTAAAATGTGAGTCGTGTAACAACACACATCCAATTAAACCTCTACACTTGAAAATTTGTCCTCCTAAAGATATTCCACAAGTAGACTTGAATGAACGTAAGTTCATCTCACAGAGACAATGAAAGACTCCAGCTCTGAAAATAAAGGGTGGGAAGACAAAACTCATGATACCGAATAGGGAAACACGTAAGATTGAACCCAACTGCTCTATAGGTATCTCAAGAACAGTGAACAGGTTCTCCCCGTTGCTATCGTATAACTTGTCTTCAACACCTCTAAGTAGCAAAATGAGTGGTGGGCTTCAGCGTAACAAGCCAATTTACACGCAGACTAACGAAAACTACCAGAGAACTGGCCACTCATTCATCCTCTGAAGCCTTTGATAATGAATATGATAGATATACGCATCCATCTGTAGAACCTTTATGACACCGTAGGCTAAAATACAATTTAATATTTCTCCACAAATTGATATATATGTGGGATCATGTACTTTGGATAGCATCCCTATAAACCGCAACTTCACTTTAATGAAAGTAGAGTCCAAACACTCGAATCAGTGCGCGATTTAGAAATTAATTACACAGGAAGCCTGAACTTTGAAGAACATGCCTCCTCTTTTATTTCTAATTCTAGACGGCTAATTGTTTTCATAACGAAAGGTTTTTTCACAACAGAGCCTGAGCTTATTCTCTACAAAATATGTGTACGACCCTCCCTTGAATACTGCTCTTTTGTCTTCTCTAATATGATTATCACAGACAAAATAAGAGTAGAAGATGTTCAAAGACGTTTCACACGTCAACTACTAGGATGTAACTCTAATCTCGATTACACAGATAGATGTAAGCATCCATCCTTAGAACCTTTATGGCACCGTAGGCTAAAAAACAATTTAGAATTTCTCTACAAAGCTATATATGTGTTCTCCTTTCTAACCTCTTGCCCGACAATCACCTACGACCCAGCCTATGGACTTCGAAACAACGCATATGCACTACTTATCGTAAAACATCAAAAACAAATGCGTTGTAAGTTTTTTACAGTACGGTATAGTTTATTATGGAACAGGCTGCTAATGCTTATCCGTAACTGTGATACGTTTACTTGGTTCAAAAAGCTAATAACCCTATTTCTAGACTCCAAAAAGCTTTAACATTTCATTGAGCTTCCGCCCACCAATGAGGCACTTTATTAAGAACCTCCTAGTATCTAGAAAGAACAAGAATATAACAAGTCCGACTGATACTAATATGAATATAACCAAATCACAGAATATATGGCTTATCCCTTCCAATTATTCATTGTCTATTATTCATGGCCTTATGCTCCTAACCCTCACTTTCAGTTCCCAAATCTCTACAGGTTAAATGTACATTATTATTCCAAAAAGTCATGCCTTTTTATCTACCGCAAGTAGACAGATAGTTCAATCTTATGGATGCTGATCTATTAAGGTCGATCATACACAGCTCAAAATTTGGCCACGATGTCTTGTGAGTTTCTCAATGTTTTATTTGTCTTACCCTGAATTTTTTTTCTACAATTTTATACCCTCTCATATATTTTGATTTGCTATTAGTCCTTACTTCTTTAAACCATTAGTTATTTTCATAGCAGTGTGATATACTATGTGGACATCTAACCCACAAAACAGACTTTTTAACTATCTGATTTGCTTGTAACATGGACCTAGTAGATACAGTGTATTCCAACCATGGGCTTTGATTAAAGCAGTATTCATACTTGCCACAAACGTTAGAGAGCCTAACATCACAAAAGGAGGGAGGGTGGCGTTACTGACCAGCAAACATGATGGTGGGGAGATAAATTCAATCTACTCATGTCTGTAGGGCAGAACATTTTGTTTAATTACGGCTCCTTATGGTTTAGTGAGATGTCACGAACGTAAGGTTTTAATGCTGATTTATCATGCGAAATACCTCATTAAATCGTGTTACGAACTTTGAATTGGTTTCACTTCCTACCCAGTAATCCTATTACAAGTAAACTAGACAATTCGCTAATATACGACCCACTAGGAAATCCTTAATCCATTTTAAAAGAGGTTCGGCAATACCAAGGTTTGCCAACTTCAATAGCAGTCTATTAGTTGGCACCTTGTCAAAAGCCTTACTGAAGTCTACGTAGACAACATCCACTGAGTTTCCGTTGTCTAGCGCATTAATCCAGAGTTCCCTAGCTATAAGGAGGTTCGTTGTACAGGATAGACCCTTTCTAAAACCATGTTGTGCCATGTTCAGCAAGTTATTTGTTTCCATAAATGCCGTTATGGTCCGTTTGATTATTTTTTCTAGTATTTTAATTACAACACTGGTGAGGCTTACAGGTCTGTAATTCGATAGAACTTGTCGTGGACCTGTTTTATGTATTGGAGTGACGATTGCGTCCTTCTAGTCCATAGGTAACACACCTTGGTCAAGTGACATTTTGAATATCACAGTCAGTGGGGCTGCGATATATTGGGCTATATGTCTCAAGATTTTAGGGTGTAGTTCATCTGGTCCTGTTGACTTTTCCATATTTAGGGTGCTAAGAGCCTTGAGCACATAGTTTTGGTCGAAGTCTACGGTGAGCAGCTGATTTGTTGACTCTGTATTTGGGTCTGGTTCTTTCTCTAGAGGAGGTTTCTGAGTAAAAACTGCCCCAAAATAGTCAGCCATAGCCTCTGCTTTTTCCTGATCTTCCTCCATCATTTCAGATTCACTTCCTACTTTAATTAGGTTTGGAATCCAATGATGAACCCTTGTTCTGTAGTTTATGTACGAGAATATCCTCTTGGGCTGCTGGAGTGCAGATTGTGCCAGCTGCATTTCAAATTTTCTTTGCGCTTCCCGAATTTTAGTTATACACTCGTTTCTTATCGATCTGTAGCGTTCCATCGTACCTGCTGTGCCAAGGTGGCTGGCAACATCCCAGCATTTCTTCTTTTGTCTTTGTAAGCGTCGAATATCCCGCCCTATCCAGGGATGTCCGTGCTTCTTTTTCTTTGAGACAGTCCAGGATATGTATGGTTGAGTTACCTGATTGTATAACTGCCTGAATATAGTTCATGCCTCTTGTACTGATGCCTTTCAATCAATTTCACAGTTCTCAGCCGATGCTGCGGAGTTAATTGCCTGCATAACTGCCTTCCATATGTTAGGACGGGCCGGCGCAATTGTTTGACAAGCAATCTCAACCATGAATTTGAATAAGCTGACTGCATGGTCAGTTCTCCCAAGTGGTGGGAGAAAAGCCATTTGACCAACGTCATCACCGTGCGTGATGACTAAATCTAAAATAGAAGACGAGTTTCTTAAGTCGTATCTTGTGGGATCTCTAATGTGTTGTAATAATGCTAGTCCAATCGAGGTTTCTAACAGTTTTGAGTCGAAAGACGATATGGCTGACCGTACTTCTAAGTTTACCCAGTTTATATATGGTGCATTGAAGTCGCCTACTACAAGGCTTTTACCGTTGTTACACCAGGACTTTAGTTTACTTAGGAGAAAATCATCTGCTACACATTCTGGACTGCGATAAACTACAACTACTTCAATATCTTGCCTTCGACATTTCAACTTACATCTCACCAGTTCACATGTCCCTGAAACATGTGCTACTGTCTCAGATAATCTTATGGTTAGGGTACTTTTCGTGTACAGAATAACCCCGCCTGCCCTACGGTTTAATCTATCAGCCCTACTGGTTATGAAACCAGTCAACTGGATTTCACTATCTATTACTTCTGACGTTAATCAAGTTTCCGAGACAGCGATAACGCCCGTTTTTTCTTATCCACCACTGACTTCAGCTCCGCCATTTTATTTAGTAGGCTGCGAGCATTTGTGTAGCACACCTTTAAGTCTGTGGAGAACTTTCCCTTGCCACCCAGAGTGGCTTGGGGATCGTTTTGCTCCGAACTTTTACAATCTGAAAACCCTTAAGAACGAGATTCCTTTCACCATTTCGGCGACGCTCGTTTATTTCCGCTTCTGCATCTCTTCTCTTAATACGATCAGCTAGGCTGAGATCCTCACGGACATATATTCCGAGTCCAATCAGTTTACGTGAATCACTTGGAATCAGGTTCCTTTCTTCCACCGTATTGAATGTAACCTTTAGGAGGCGGTTTTTCTGAGGACTTTCGGAATCCACCTATTTTCCTATTCTATAAAGCTTACAAATACTAACTCCTGAAACTGTATCTGGGAGTAGTTTACTTAATGATGTCTTAATATGATTGAGATCATGTTCAAATCTCGCCTTTGGTTCAGTATCGGAAGATTCTCTTATCTTGCTCCCTCTTTCGGCCCCCTTGAGATATGGAACTGGTGACTTCATCCTGCACCATCTTTAAAACCTTGGATATCCCAAAGGAACATAAGGTTGCGATTTCTAGAAGCTCATACCTTCAATGGACCTATCCTTGACCATTAGTCGCACATTTGCAACGCAACTCTCATGAAGCGCGCCAACTGTGGTACTGATAAAAACCATCTACATTCACATCTTATAAATTATCAACCCAGCTATGTAATTTACTCCAGTGAATATTGCATTATTTGTATCAATTTGATCTTGACTGTAAACTGGCATGCTCCATGTATGCATGCCTTATATAAACATGTCTCTTACACATTAATACAAATACTTATTTATAATAATCCTTCACGTTGATTGGATGACTTATTCAGTATACAGTAAACCGAAGAACCTTGTACCTATTTATATTCGATCATTTTGTTGTTTGATTATAGTTTCCTTGAAAAAGCTTGGACTAGATTGCCAGGCGAAACCTTGGATTTACTTAAAATTCATCCGCTGAGATTTTACAAATATATATTATTCCTCTTTAAATATATAAGCATATTAAAATTGTTTTTTTTTGAAAAAATACTACATATGGTAAAATGAAAAATCGAGATAATATAAAATGTTAAGTATTGCCTTACGTGCAATAATCGTTTACATGTTCTGGAAATCTTATTCTTCTTCCAGAACGTGTCGTCTTATGTTTATTTTCTGATACTATTGAAAAATCATCGAGTGTGTTGCCTGTCGGTTGGGGTATTATAAGCGTAGGAGTCGTGTTGTGTGATTGTACCGAAGGGAAATCGAAGTGAATTGGATTTCCTTCTAAATACGCTGCTTTTAATCGATCGATGCTGATGCTATCGTTTGTTCGGTTCTTATCAACTATATAGTACTTAGATCCACGTTGAACGAAAACATCGGTGGATTGTGGTCGGGTGGAAGCAGGTTTAACTGAATGCATGTCGTTTGTAAGCCTATTCCTGTAGGACGTTAGATCCATGTTCATTGAAGAGGATGAGGGATCCACGAATTCTCCTGTAAGCCGAAGTGTCGTTCCATGAACGAGTTGAGCCGCAGTGTATTCAATGCCAGCTATCATTGCATTGCGAATACTACTTAAGACGAGTGGAAGAGCGTCGGTCCACTGTGAAACGTTTGCAGCTGATAGTGAAGCTTTTAGTTGTCGGTGAAAGCGTTCTACCAACCTGTTTGCTTGTGAGTGGCAGGCGGTCGTTCGGAAGCGAGTGCTTCCTAAAAGTGTGGTCAGACGACGGAAAAGTTCGGATTCGAACTGACGTCCGCGGTCTGTAATGATGGTTGAAGGGCAGCCGAAGTTTGCTGCTTCCCGTTTGACGAAGGCGCGGACCACTGTTTCAGTAGTGATATCCTTGATATGTACTGGTTCTGGCCATCGAGTGAAACGGTCAACGCAGGTTGGGAGAGAGTATCCATTTGAATCTTGTAAAGGTCACACCAAATCCAGATGAATATGGTAGAAACGAGCATCGGGAGTTTTGAAAGAGCCTAAGGGACATTTATTGGCAGCTTACACAGGAGCGTGCCCACTCCCTCACGTCTTTATTCATACTAGGCCACCAAAACCGTTCTGCTATAAGCTTGATGGTTGCACGAACGACTGGATGAGAAAGTTTGTGAATCGTATTGAAGACATTGCGTAGATAATGTTTCGGCACGATTGGACGATTACTACCTGTTGATGTGTCACAGAGTAAGGTTTCCTTACCTGTTCACATCTGTTTGATGCGTAGTTTGAGGGTCGTAGACGATAACTGGCGCTGAAGATCAGTGTCTTCTTTTTGAACGTGGATTCTTTGGAAACTGTTCAAGGAAGTCATACGAGACAAAGCGTATGTGACTACATTGTTTGCTCCAGAAATGTGTTGGATGTGTGATGTAAACTGCCAAATGTAGTCCACTTGTCGAGACTCACGAGGTCAAGCATCTGGCTTGAGATGTGATTCTCTGTCCGGACTAGCGATTAGGCAGTCTTCAACATACGCATGTACGAAGTTGAGACCTCGGAAAACGTCGTCTATGAATCTTTGGAATGTTTGCGCATCGTTTCTTAGACCGAAAGGCATTCTCAAAAGTTCATAGAGTGCGAAATGAGTAATGATGAAGGTTTTCGGAATGTCATCAGTGGCCATGTGAATTTGATTATGCGCTTTAACCAAGTCGATTTTCGAAAAGACAGTTGTACCTTTCAAGGTAGTTGTCAAATCGTGAATGTGAGGCAACGGGTAACGATCGGGAATGGCTTTTGCATTCAATCGCCGATAGTCACCAGTGTACGCCAATCGTTGCTGTCCTTTTTAGGGACCATGTGCAACGGAGATGCATAAGGGCTGTTTGACGGTTGTATGATTCCTAAGTCTATCATGTGATCGAATTCGTTTTTCGCTAACCTTAGCTTTTCAGGAGCTAGTCGTCGTGCTTTTGAGAATACAGGTGGTCCTTTAGTCGTGATGTGATGTGTAACGTTGCTGGTTACACACGGTAATTTCGGTTGCGTTTTCCGAATCCCAGGATACTTATCGAGTAGTGGTTAATAAAGTGGGTCTGTCATATACTTAACTGTGACTGGGGATAATTTGCAACCAGAAAAAGAAGTTACGCAAACGGATAAATTAGTGTTTCTGTCTACTAGCCTCCGTTTGCGCGTATCGATGATCAGATTATAGTGTTGTAGAAGGTTTATACCAATGATTGGCATAGAAACATTTGCAACAACGAAGATCCAGTGAATGGGTTTGCGTAAACCCACGTTCAGGTAAACGTACCTTTTGTCATACGTAGCGATAGTCTTTCCGTTTGCCACCTGTAATTTAAAAACCGATTCGTGAAGCCGGTCGTTGTGATTCTCTGGAAGAACTCAAATTTCTGTGCCAGTGTCGAACAGGCAGCGTACTCTCGTTGTCACATCTGTGACGTATAACAGACGGCTATGTTCGCCATCTACGCTTGCCGTTAACGCGTGCCGGCTTGGAAGTTTTCCGAATTGTTTCTCGCGTCAGTCGGTTTTGAGTTGGGGAAATTGCAGGGTTTTCTGCAGTTTCTAGAAGATTTTCCATACTGATTTTGATACCAGCACCAGTCGGGATTATCCGTCTCTCGTGGTCTAGTGACAGATCACTTACGCGAAGTGCTTCCACGTAGGGTATGTGAGCGCTTACGGTTGTTACAAACATTAAGATAACGCGTGAGTGTATGACATAACTCGGTTATGTCATACACTCACGCGTCGTTTGAGGCTTTTCTTTGACTGAAAAAAACTTCGGTAGTAGAAAATTCCCTAATTTCTAAGATACTATCGGCAGATGCAGCCAGCTCGTCTAAGGCGTTGTTTTGAAACGAGACCAGAACCGCTTGCATCTATTGGGGAATTTTAGACAAGATACGTTGTTTGAATAGGCCTTCCTCGAAAGTTCGTTGGCCGATAACCTCTCTCTCTTCCTTTGCAACATGTCCGTTGCAGAACCGTGTTGCATGTCTATGTTATTAAAGAGTTGTTTCAACATTTGTCGATCTTTTAGGTCTCCGCGTTTAAGGATAGAACGTCTCAGTACGGGAACACCTGAGTGAAAAAAATGTAGATATCCAAAACGCGGGGAAAAAATATCACAATGTATGAAAAAATTAAAATAAAGCAATGATATATAGAATTCCAAAATGGAACAGACTCACAGTTTACGATTTGGTGTACCAGATCACATCGGGTTCACCAATGAAGATGGTACAGGTATTCAGTGTTTGACAACGCTTTTACCAGTAACACCTTCCAATATAACTCGTACCAACCAAGAGAAATCAAAAGACAGAATCGAGGAGATCAGAAGTTGTATTTGACGATTGCCAATATATCGGAATTGTCTGATCTAGTCTGGCTAGCGATTGCAGTAGATGTTGAGCACGGCGTTCTCACACGTGATCTGGTGCGAATGCATGACCTGGCGCCTTCAGCTAGGTGAGTCCACTAAAACTAATCTGATCAGCATCCAATGTCGACAACTTACAGAGCTATTTATTTTGGGGATTTATTTACCACTTCACCATAAAAGCCATTAAAAAAAGAATTCCTCGTTTGAATATGAGACGTTCGGAGTCTGCAGAACTTACATATTATCGTGGAAGTGATCTTCAAACATCCACGTGAAATGTGTTGAAGAATTTCGGGAAATCAATGGTGAAAATTCTAGGTATCATTGACTTAAATACACACAACCGATATTTTCATCAAATACAATTCGAGGAACCAGGTGAGTATGTTCCCATTAAGGTTGTTAATTCTAATGCTAATGAGTACATTTGAGATAATACATAGTCTTTATCCAATACACTGTCGGACAGACAGGATGAATTTGAGAAGAAGACGTACAATCTATCAGATACTTAGACTCCGATTTAAGCTGTGGGGGATGTGGTGTTTGTTTGAACTATTGATTTCATTGTACCCGTTGAACGTTTGATTTTGAATTCCAACTACAGCACATTCGTTCGTGCGACTTTAGTATTTCTTGATCCAATTGTGTTGTTTCTGAGATTTTTAGCTTGCACTATAATTCAAATATTTCTAAAAGTCTAGTCTTTAATCACAGTAAACCCGTCTTTGAGTTAGGAGTTGGACTGAAGCACAAGTGGCAAAAGTCGTGTTAGCGTTTCAATTTAGTTGCGAAATTTATTCAGAAGTCAACCTGTTGAAGTTGATCAAACCTGCAAGATCATGAAAATGCTCATCGATTTCAATTGCTTCACTCCCGATCATCAGTTCATGTATGACTCAGGGTAGCCCTGAGACAAAACATTTTGTGCTTAGAGGAGCAGAAACTCATCCTTATTACTTCCGCGCTAGCAGGGTTAAGAGACTACGCTTTAAAATGGTTTTACTGAATAGAACCTCTTGATGGAGCGTCAACTCGTACAGAGTCAGTGGATAATATTGTTATCTATAAAGGAATGTCTATTACAAAGTCGAACAAAGATGATGAATGCGTAAAACCTTGAAGAACAGTAGCTGAAGTAATCTGTTTTGGGGTCAGTTCTCCATGAGCTCTAACTCGACCTATAAGTTCTTGAGCAGATAACGTGTACATGATCAGTTTACTTCTTTGGTACTTTTATCGATATCGAAGAGTGCTGTAAAACCTGCCGGTCTTCGTAGTTGAACTATGTCTTAAGGTCAAGAAACAACTATGATTGTGAGTCAGTAAATATTTCTGCGTTCCGGAACCTGGAGTTAGGAAAATATTTGATATGCACATCCATACCTCAGTCTGAAGTGAACCTATTTTACCCGAGTTTGCTCCTCACGAGCCAAAGTTAAGCTTTGGATGATCACTGAGGATAATATTTCTGACACAATGTTGGTTAAATCTATTCCTCTTTGGTTATCTCTGAAACATTTTAATCCCTTTTTATGAACTGAAACAATCGGCAGACATGATCGATCACATGGGATTACATCACGTTCACAAATGCCAAACAAGATTTCAGACCATCGAACACCTAAATCCAGGCCATCAGTTTCAGAGATCTCCGAAGGTAGTCCATCAGTGTCTGTTGCTGTTCCTTTGCTTTGGGTTACATGTGATTTCTTCTACTTCTTCAAGGATCAGAAGTCTCATATCCGCCTCTTAATTGGGTTACTCAATAAAAATTGAATGAATGGTAGCTGAAGAGCAGCTAAACTAATGTTCATGAAAATCTGCTCATCGTTTCGGTCTGATGGGATGAGAATGAATCAATCTCCTGTTTTTACCAGAAGCAATCTCACCAACATCCGATATTAAATATCTGCTTGTTTGGTAAATCTTGAAAGCTGTCTAGTGTCGCTTATCGCGACTGCCGTATCCATCACGTCCGATTTTACTTTACATCGATTCTAATAATCATTAGGTAGATGTTTTTTCGCTTTACAATTAAGTTACCTTTGATCGTAATATTGAAAGTGTTAACATTTTTTCACGTGGTTTAGCAATTCTTCGACTTGCTCTTTTGTAGGGTGTAATATAATGTGATTATAATCGTATCCAGTACATCGGGGACATCTCACCCCGAAACATAAGGAAAAAACCTATTTTTATTCGACGGACAATCACCAGTTCGTATTGTACCTATTGCGGACTTAAGTTGTAAATTGATCTGCAGTTTATTATATACTCACAGCCTCTAATTCTAGTATTAACCAGGTTAATACTAATTAACAAATAATACTCAGATATTATATTTAATTTAACGAGCACTGTGCTCACTTATTTTCATATCATGTCCAATAACTCCAGCAAAGAGGAATTTCAACAACTTCTAAGCTAAATAAAAGGTTCAAATCTGTAACAACTGCAACTGACGACTCAGTGCTTGACAATGTCGAACCTTTAACTACTGAAAAATATATGTGTATTGTACACAAATGTCTCTATCATAACCAGATTTTCCATGTCGCAGCCCCTCTATCTCTACGTGCAGTATGCCAACGGTAAGACTGGTTGACATACAAGACAGCACAGTCTACAAGACAGTATGTGCTACCAAGGCCTAAATCTAAAATTTCCAAAACTAAAGAGTCCAATGGTTCACCTCATACACACCAAAATGCTGATAGACATAGTAATGACATCCGACAGCTTCAAAACTCTCTATCCGAAATTAACGGCAAACTTGAGCAATTAACACCCCTCACTCATATATGGGGCCTTGACAGTGATAGAAATCTTGAGCAACTCACTAAAGCTGAGTGTATTTTGGAGTTTGTGTCTGAAGAAGTGACGAAGAGAGTGATGTCCTCCTTCAATGCAGTTGTGTATAACTGCCCCGACCGCACACATCCATCTGAGTTAAGGGATATTTGCCTCAGAGCATGCGGTATGCCGAACGTTAACTGCAAAGTCATCCGCCTCAGAAAAAAGTCAGACAGATCAACTTGCCCCATTTTGTTTATGTTTGGCTGTTGTAACGATGCTAAGCAGTTTATTGATTTGAGCAAAAATATTAGCTCACTAATTCCATACAAGAATATAAAAGTCACTCCATACCTTACGCCCTGTCAACGTCGTGTCAGAAGACGTGAAGCGATAGAATTGAATGGTAGTGTTACACTTACTAATCAGCCGGAGACAGTTTGCAAAACAGCAAGTAGTTTAAAACACACGAACAATAAGCATGACACCACTCCACATACGGCTGATCACTCCGTTGATCTAGACGAGTCTACAGATCAGAAACCTTTGGATAAGATACGGACCCCAACTGACACCGAAAACCATAACGACATGACTAATCCCAGTTGTTCGTTCAGTAATGTACTAAAATGTGAGTCGTGTAACAACACACATCCAATTAAACCTCTACACTTGAAAATTTGTCCTCCTAAAGATATTCCACAAGTAGACTTGAATGAACGTAAGTTCATCTCACAGAGACAATGAAAGACTCCAGCTCTGAAAATAAAGGGTGGGAAGACAAAACTCATGATACCGAATAGGGAAACACGTAAGATTGAACCCAACTGCTCTATAGGTATCTCAAGAACAGTGAACAGGTTCTCCCCGTTGCTATCGTATAACTTGTCTTCAACACCTCTAAGTAGCAAAATGGGTGGTGGGCTTCAGCGTAACAAGCCAATTTACACGCAGACTAACGAAAACTACCAGAGAACTGGCCACCCAAGTCATCCCCTGAGGCGTAAAATTATAAATAAGAATGGTAATAATAGGTTTCTCGCTCCACATCCTACCTACATTCTCCAGGATCGCAACTGTAATTACTCTGAGAAAGAAAACTTCTCATACCCTTTACTACCGACCCATCACATAACAACGGCTCCCATGTATAACAACAGTCGCAACTCTTCCCAGTTACGCGTAGCAGACCCCTCTCACGCTAACGTAAATAGCCATAGCAGGGGCTACGAGTCTAACCAGCAAGAATATTTTGTAAATAACCATACACTTCACAGTATGCCTGTACATAATTTTTTTGGAATAAGATCCCTAGTGACACCTCTGTTGAAGTATATAGCCCAGGTTATTTCAAACCACATTGTTATAACTGTGACGGCAGATTTGAGGGTAGCGAACTATCGATCGGACCAAAGACGCACAAACACGTAAAACGACCTGAGGTTCTGATTGGCTTCGCTTCCCTGTCTAGCCTAGCACTTGAGTCCATAATGCAAGTTTCAGCCTCGGATATATGAATCATTATATATTATCGATCTGTAACAAAACGACGGATTTTGCCCTGTTTGTATCTATATATCAACCATCACTTATTATGATATCTGAAGCATGGACTAACAGTAAAAATTCCGACCGAAGTATATCTCTTGATAACTACTTTTTATATAGAAGCAATAGATTGAAAGGACGAGGCGAATGCCCTATTTACGCTCACTTTAGCCTAAACTCACTATGTGATATGCCTGAAATGAACAAACTGAAGGATTCGATGTGGATTGTATGAAAGCCGTCGGATACCGTCACCTTACTGCTCCGCTGTGTTTATCGTCAACCTAACGCACCGATAGATGAAATAGCAGTTTTATCGGAGGTATTCACACTAGCTTCATCCCTCTCATTCACAGGCAAGCTCATCTGTAGTGACTTCAATATGCCCGAATTTTCTTGGCTGCCAGTCAAAGCACCGAGACGTTATGAATCATTTATTGAATGACTAGAGCTTGGACAATGGACTCAGTATGTCGATAGCCCTATCAGACATCAAAACATCTTGGACTTAGTCTTTACCAGCTTCCTCATCCCCAATACTTTGTATATTGGAAAAACATTCCCAGATAGTGATCATAACATTGTCATATGCAGCCTTAATGTAAAAACCACAACCGATAGAAGTAAAACCGTAACACTTCGTAGAAACTATCGCAAGGTTGATTGGAATAACTTCCACAATTACCTAAGAAGTACCGATTGGGGAATTTTCTTTACCTCAAACAATACCGACACATTAACCAATATATTTTATCACAACATCAAAAGTATCATCGACAACATCACATTTTTAAAATACTGTAAACCTGCGTTTTCCAAAGATCTCTAAATACCGGTCAGTACAAGAAGACGTCTTCAAAGACATTGTACTCAATTCCACAAACTAAATGAATTTTCCTCTTTGGTAACGATGACAGAAATACTTGTCCGAACAGAGGCAATAAGTAAATAAAAAGCAGTAGTTTCATACACGTAGTTCCCTTTATTATCTTAAATAGAGCAAGAACAAAGATTGGTGCAGAATAATATGAATTCATTTTATTTCAATAGGTTCTCATCAGCTGCTTACAACCTAAATTATTTGAAATTCAACATTATTACAGATATTGACATATTTATACATAAGAGTGTGATTAAGGATCAATACATGTGTATGATGATGTAGGAATTATTCATATAGAGTTAATGAGCTCATAAAAATGTTTGGTTCGGATAAATAAATAAAGTTAGAAAGGGAAAGATCTGGAACATTGAAATAGTGATTAGAACTCATGAAAATAGATTAATAGTAATAAAGAAAATATGAATTAAAACCAATCATTTATGTATGATGTAATTTAAACTTCAGAAAGAGTTGGAAGATGGGGAATGACGTAATAAATAAATAAATAGGAGTAAATGAATAGAAAGGGTGGGGATTATTGTTACCAGGGTAAAGAAAGATTTATTACTGTCTCTTTTTGTATACATAGATTTGGTTTTAAACGTTTGATTGCTATCGCTTCAGCGAATTTCAAAAGGTTAGAGTTTGATTGTTTGTTGATCACCTTGAAGGACTTCAGTATATCAACTTCATGTCCTGTATCAAGGAGATGTCTTGCGATAGCACTGCTGAATGCGTTTAATCCATTTAACCGTAAACTTTTCGGAATATGTTCTTTGAATCGGACGTAGGCTCTCCTTTCTGTTCTACCAATGTAACTGCTTTGGCAGGTACATGTAAATTTGTATACACAATTGGTGGTAACATGAAAGGGATACCTGTCGACCTTTGATTGTGTCAAAGAACATGTTGTTTTAGACAGGACAATCAATTTTGCTGCAGGATAAGTTCTCGTCAGTGCAGTTTTTAGTCTCATATTGATTAATCCAGTGATGTCGTCACCTTTGAATCGAAGTTGAATAAAAATAGGCTTTTTATTTGCTGTAATTTCTTTCGGTTTTTTATCTTCACATTTGCCGTATTTTTCAATAAATTTCAGTGGGTATCCATTATTCTTTAAACATTTTACAAAAAAGCACTGGTCAAAACACTGTTTCACAGAACAGAAAGAATTTGTACTTCCCATACACTACAAGAGGAAGTTATGAATGTTAAAAAATGTTTAAAGAATAATGGATACCCACTGAAATTTATTGAAAAATACGGCAAATGTGAAGATAAAAAACCGAAAGAAATTACAGCACTCTCTTCAGTGTGTTACCCTACTGCCTGGAAAACTACACATATCATCCCCAAAATTAAAACAGGACCTGAAGCAAACGTTGAGAACTACCGGCCTATAAGCATAACTTCAGTGGTATCTAGAGTGATGGAAAAAGTAGTTAAGGCGGCTGTAGTCCAACATCTACTAACTAATAATCTCATCTCGACCTCGCAGCATGGATTTCTTAGGTCCAGATCATGCAATGCATGCCTAGTAGACTGAATGATATAACTCTGAAACGAGACAGCGGACTCCTTGTATCAGTCCTATTCCTAGACTTTAAGAAAGTCTTTGATAAGGTCCCACACAAAAGGCTACTCGTCAAACTAAAGTCCATCGGAATACACAACACACTGTACTCATGGTTTGCTTCGTTCTTAACAGATGTTAAAGTACAATGACTGTCTCTCATCCCCTAGACCAATCACTAGTGGAGTCATCCAGGGAAGCGTATTAGGTCCACTTTTGTTTCTTATGTATATAAACGATATATGTAACACCATAGAATTTGGGAGACCATACTTATATGCTGATGATCTCAAAATAGTATACAGCTATAAGCCTGAGACACTAAGCGAAAGTGTATCCCAGATCCAAAAGGACCTCAATAACTTAACTATCTGGAGTGAAAAATGGCAATTACCATTTAACCTCAACAAATGCGGGATCATACACTTTGGGAAGCATCCCTATAAACCGCAACTTCACTTAAATGAAAGTAGAGTCCAAACACTCGAATCAGTACGCGATTTAGAAATTAATTACACAGGAAGCCTGAACTTTGAAGAACATGCCTCCTCTTTTATTTCTAAATCTATACGGCTAATTGGTTTCACAACGAAAGGTTTTTTCACAACAGAGCCTGAGCTTATTCTCTACAAAATATGTGTACGACCCTCGCTTGAATACTGCTCTTTTGTCTTCTCTAATATGAATATCACAGACAAAATAAGAGTAGAAGATGTTCAAAGACGTTTTACACGTCAACTACTAGGATGTAACTCTAATCTCGATTACACAGATAGATGTAAGCATCCATCTTTAGAACCTTTTGTTTCATCCTGAAATTTTTTCTACAATTTTATACCCTCTCATATATTTTGATTTGCTATTAGTTCTTACTTCTTTAAACCATTAGTTATTTTCATAGCAGTGTGATATACTATGTGGACATCTAACCCACAAAACAGACTTTTTAACTATCTGATTTGCTTGTAACATGGACCTAGTAGATACAGTGTATTCCAACCATGGGCTTTGATTAAAGCAGTATTCATACTTGCCACAAACGTAAGAGAGCCTAACATCACAAAAGGAGGGAGGGTGGCGTTACTGACCAGCAAACATGATGGTGGGGAGATAAATTCAATCTACCCATGTCTGTAGGGCAGAACATTTTGTTTAATTACGGCTCCTTATGGTTTAGTGAGATGTCACGAACTTAAGGTTTTAATGCTGATTTATCATGCGAAATACCTCTTTAAATCGTGTTACGAACTTTGAATTGGTTTCACTTCCTACCCAGTAATCCTATTACAAGTAAACTAGACAATTCGCTAATATACGAAGTCTACTCAAGATCCTATAATAACGGGGAAAAATATTTTAAAAAAACAAAAGGGGCTCTAATAGCTTCGATAATGAAAGGAAGAAAGCCAATTGTATATCACAATACTGTTTCTAGCACTATATTTTGTTTTATAATCAAACATAATCTTATACTCTCAGCTCTTTTGCGAATCGCCTCCGTTTGTCAAATGTATGTCCACTCACACCTTGTTAACACTTATTTTCTTTAACCTATTAAAATGAACTTTCTTAACAACTACCCTGATAAAAGAAAATTAGACTGAGTAATCATACCTTAAACATTCATTCATGAATATTGGCTACTCTGCCTCTCGTGTTTTCTTTTACTTGCTCCCTCTTTCAGCCCCCTTGAGATATAGAAATGGTGACTTCATCCTGCACCATCCTTAAAACCTTGGATATCCGAAAGGGATATAAGGTTGCGATTTCTAAAAGCTCATACCTTTAGTGGACCTATCATTGACCATCAGTCGCACATTCGCAACGCAACATTCATGAAGCGCACCAACTGTGGTACTGATTAAGACCATCTCTATTCACATCTTATAAATTATTAACACAGCTATGTAATTTATTACAGTGTATATTGTATCATTTGTATCAATTTGATCTTGCCTGTAAACTGGCATGCCTCATGTAACAAACTGTTATTTGAGAATAAATTATTATTATTATTAAAGCACTCGGATGAATACATTTAGATTTATGTAATAATATACAGGATGAAACCGGATATTTGTATAAATATTTGTGCAATAATAATCAAGATTGATGCTATGAAAGTCAAAATTGATTTCAAAGGACAATCTGGAGTTAAATATGTTTAGAAGGATAGGAAAAGATAAAAAGAATACCTAATGTGTCGGGGAACTAATAATGATATTAATAACGGTAATAATGATAAACACGAACATAAGCAGAATTCATATATTAAGATAAATAGAAATAAAATAGACGTGAAAAGATTTCAAGGTTTTATTTTGCTTTTCATGCAATTAAGTGGATGACGGACCTTGTTTGTATAAATCATTATTGAAAAAATTGATATTCAATAGGTGACATAATCCACTTTCTGTAATTTATGTACTTGAATATTCTCTTGGGCTGCTTGAGTGCAGATTTTGCCAGCTGCATTTCATATTTTCTTTGAGCTTCCCGAATTTCAGTTATACACTCGTTTCTTATCGATCTGTAGCGTTCCATCGTACCTGCTGTGCCAAGGCGGATGGCAACATCCCAGCATTTCTTCTTTTGTCTCAGTAAACGTCGAATATCCCGCCCTATCCAGGGACGTCCGTGCTTCTTTTTCTTTGAGACAGTCCAGGATATGTATGGTTGAGTTACCTGATTGTATAACTGCCTGAATATAGTTCATGCCTCTTGAACTGATGCCTTTGAGTCAATTTTCCGGTTTTCAGCCGATGCTGCGGAGTTAATTGCCTGCATAACTGCCTTCCATATGTTGAGACGGGTCGGTGCAACTGTTTGACAGGCAATCTCAACCATGAATTTGACTAAGGTGACTGCATGGTCAGTTCTCCCAAGTGGTGGGAGAAAAGCCATTTGACCAACGTCATCACCGTGTGTGAAAACTAAATCTAAAAGTGAGGAAGAGTTTCTTATGTCGTATCTTGTGGGATCTCCAATGTGTTGTAATAATGCTAATCCAATCGAGGTTTCTAAGAGTTTGCAGTCGAACGACGATATGGATGACCCTTCTTCTAAGTTAACCCAGTTTATATGTGGTGCATTGAAGTCACCTACTACAAGGCTTTTACCGTTGTTACACCATGACTTTAGTTTACTTAGGAGAAAATCATCTGCTACACATTCTAGACTGCGATATACTACAACTACTTCAATATCTTGCCGTCGGCATTTCAACTTACATCTCACCAGTTCACATGTCCCTGAAACATGTGCTACTGTCTAAGTTTATCTTATGGTTAGGGTACTTTTCGTGTACAGAATAACCCCGCCTGCCCTACGGTTTAATCTATCAGCCCTTCTGATTATGAAACCAGTCAACTGAATTTCGCAGACGTTCCTCAGATGTTTTTGTTCCACATTCTCACACTCTCTTGCGAGCCCGTAGCGAACCGTCAGCTGTAATTGTAGAAGAAATCACATGCTACAAAGTAAGATGACAAGCGAGAAAATGAAGAGACATCCATGGACTATCGTTGATTGTTGACGAAGTTGGTGGTCAGTGATCGGAGGTCAAACAGTGAGAGAGTTGATAATTTTCCCTTGGGCTAAGAAAACAGAACTAAGGTGTTTTCGATAGATAGGTTAATCGAATCGACGTTCCTACGGAAGTCGATTCCAGGGGGAACTAATGTGACAGCTTAGGTTGGTTGGTTAAGAGTTCACTTCAAACAACCAAGCATATATCAAAAAAGTATAGTTCAAGTATTCATTCGCTTCCTTATTTTGTATAGGCGTTATGTTTCCTTTTATCTCATATTGAATAATGAGAGGCTTTGTTTGTCTGAACAAATAATCTCACGCTCCACTGTGACTGCGCGAAGATCTAAATAAAGACCTATTCACTACTTGTTTAGTTTCTTCTATCAGTAGCACGAGGGTTATCTAAAGGCACGAAACATGTACGTCTTCAGTTTTAGCTACTCTACTTTTAAGTTAATCCAGAACAACAATTGAGGTTACTTCCAAGTTCGGTTAATTCTTTTGATGTCCCTCCTTAATCGTTGATACGATATGTCTTTCGGTTAGCCACTTTAACTTTCTCCTTCAGGTCACTGAGTTAGGGCTTGTCTGGCGATGTAGTTTGATTATCCCCTCACGCCCAACATATTTACCTAACTTCCGCTTCAGATAGAAGTTCGTTTGCTCTTTGACATAGTAGGTTGTTGTTAATGCTATCCTGTTGATTGATCTATAGTATCTTGTGTAAGTAACTATGAGTAATTTTAGATGCTCCTACTTTTTGTAACGGTTTTTGTAGTTCTCCGATTTCAACGTTTTGGAATAAAATTAATTGTCTCGACGTTTGTGCTGAAAGTTTTCCACCAGTAATGCTCCCTCAGTATTTCGATTTGACCATTTATTGTTAACCTACCTATTATGGTAATGACTGGTAGCTGAACCCAAACCGAATACGAGCTGCTGAACAACTTATTCGAAATTCTAGGCTCCAACAGAATAAATTTCACGGCATATCATTCTTCAGCCAATGGAATGATGGCATGTTGCCATCATCAGTTAAGTGCTACTCTAATATCACACTCAAACCCCATTTAGTGGACAGAGTTCCGGACATTAGTTGTGTCGGGAATAAGAACAGCTGACAAAACTGACTCAAAGTATTCAGCAGCAGATCTAGCCTTCTCTGTGACTTCAAGGCTACTAGGCGAGTTCATCAATACTTGTACTGAAAATAACATGCTTATTCTAGAAAGTTATATCAACCAACAACATGAGCGTATGTTCGACTTAAACCGGTAAACATACGTGAGTTTTCGTGAGCCACTTATGTGCTCTAGGTCTTAAGCACTTGTACGCACAGATGGATAAGATATGGTGACAAAATGAACCATCATATGTGGTATTACACCGCTTGCCTGACAAAATAATTACACAGCTCATAAATATTAACGATATCTCTTCACGCTTGCTTTCAAATGTTAGATGGGCAATATAGATTGAGGATGATACAGGTATTCAGTGTTTGACAACGCTTCTACCAGTAACACCTTCTAATAAACTTTGTTCCCACCGAGAGAATTCAAAAGACAGAGTCGAGGAGATCGGAAGAGTGTATTTGGCGATAACCAATATGTCGGGAATCTCTGATCTAATCTGGCTAGTGATTGCGGTTGATGTTGAGTGCAGCGTTACAACACGTGATCTGGTGCGGATGCATGACCGAGCGCCTTCAGCTAGATGAGTCCACTAAAACATATGGTCAGCATCCAATGTCGAGAACCTACAGAGCTATTTAGTTTAGGAATTTATTTACCAATACAGATCACTCTCCCTCCTAGTGGGGCAGTGATGACCCTAAGATGTGGCCAGCCAGAAGTTTAAACTCAACGAGTTTGTCGTTGGTAAACACTCTTCTGATAGCTTAATAAATTTAGCAGCGTCTGGTCGTCTTTCCTTACTTTATGGGACCGGGGTACAACATAGTATAAAAAGAAAGGTACAATGAAAATTTCGGATCCTCATAAACGTCATCGTTCTTTTCCAGCCGTCCTGGAAAAGAAGAAAGAAAATGTAAGTGCATGTCGAAAATACACTCGTATGTGCGTAAAAAAAGGAAAAAAACTCATGAACACGTAACAGCGTTATAAAAATCGTTTTTGTTGTTGTTTATTTTAAATAGAAATAAAAATATATAAGCCTATTAACAAAATGTTTTTTAATAATATAGAAAATGTTGAGAAGTGCATTACGTGCAATAGTCGTTTAAATGTTCTGGAAATCTCACTCTTCTTCCAGGATGCGTCGTTATAAGTTTATTTTCGGATACTGTCGAAGTATCATCGTGTGTGTTGGTTGTCGGATGAGGTATTATAAGTGTCGGAGTCGTGTTGTTCAATTATACCGAAGGAAAATCCACGTAGAAAGGATTTCCTTCTAAATACGCTGCTTTGAGGCGATCGATGCTGATGCTATCGTTGGTTCCGTTTTAATCGATTATATAGTACTTCGGTTTGCGTTGAAGAACTCTGAAAAGTCCTTTGTATGCTGATTCGAAGGGTCGTCGATGCGAGTCTCGACGAACGAAAACGTGTGTACTATATCGTAAGTCAGGTTGAACGAAAACATCGGTGGATTGTGGTCGGGTGGAAGCAGGTTTAACTGAATGCATTGCGTTTGTAAGCCTATTCGTGTAGGAAGTTAAATCCATGTTCATTGAAGAGGATGAAGGATCCACGAATTCTCCTGGAAGTCGGAGTGCCGTTCCATAAACGAGTTCAATCGCAGTGTATCCAATGTCAGCTTTCACTGCATTGCGGATACCTAGTAAGACGAGTGGAAGAGCGTCGGTCCACTGTGAAACGTTTGCAGCTGATAGTGAAGCTTTTAGTTGTCGGTGAAAGCGTTCTACCAACCCGTTTGCTTGTGGGTGGTAGCCGGTCGTTCGGAAGCGAGTGCTTCTTAATAGTGTGGTCAGACAACGGAAAAGTTCAGACTCAAACTGACGTCCGCGGTCTGTAGTGATGGTTGAAGGGCAACCGAAGTTTGCTACCCATCGATCGACGGAGGTTAAGGCCACTGTTTCAGCAGTGATATCCTTGATAGATATCGCTTCTGGCCATCGAGTGAAACGATCTACACAGGTTAAGAGGTAAGAGTATCCATTTGAACCTTGTAAAGGTCCTACCAAATCCAGATGAACATGGTCGAAACGAGCATCGGGAGTTTTAAATGAACCTAAGGGGCATTTATTGTGTCTGATGACCTTAGATTTTTGGCAGCTTACACAGGAGCGTGCCCACTCCATGACGTCTTTTTCATACTAGGTCAGCAAAACCGTTCTGCTATAAGCTTGATGGTTGCACGAACACCTGGATGAGAAAGTTTAAGCAATGTGTTGAAGACATAGCGTCGATAATGTTTCGGGACGATTGGGCGATCCCTACCTGTAGATGTGTCACAAAGTAAGGTTTCCTTACCAGTTCCCATCTGTTTGATGCGTAGTTTAAGGGTTGTGGACGATAACTCGTGCTGAAGATTAATGTCTTCTTTTTGAAGCTGGGCGAGTTTAAGAAGGTCGATTCCTTGGAAACTGTTCAAGGAATTTATTCGAGACAAGGCGTCTGCAACTACATTGTTTGCTCCAGAAATATGTTGAATATCTGAAGTAAACTGCGAAATGTAGTCCAGTTGTCGAGACTCACGGGGAGAGTACTTGTCAGAAGAGGAGCTTAACGAGAAATTGAGCGGTTTATGGTCAGTGAATAGAGTGAATTCACGGCCTTCGATATAGTGTTGAAAATGCCGTACAGCACAATTCATGGCTAGGAGTTCCCTACCGAATGTGCTGTACTTCGATTCGGTGTCTAGAAACTGTCTAGAGAAAAATGACAAAGGTTGCCAGGAGTTGTTAACCCATTGTTGTAAAACTCCCCCGATTGCTGAGTCGGATGCGTCTACTGCGATACTAATGGGTGCTTCAGTGTCCTGATGTGCGAGCATTGTTGCTTTAGCGATCAGTTCGTTAATTGTGGAGAATGCTTTTTGTGCGGTGTCGTCCAAATTAATGGATTTCGCATTTCCACGAAGTTGGTCAGTAAGAGGTTTCATAAGTAATGCGCATTTCGGTATGAAGCGTCTATAGAAACTTACCAGGCCGTTAAACGTGCGTAATTGCTTGACGTTGGTCGGTTCTGGGTAATCCAGAATGGCCGCCACTTTGGTCCTAAGAGGTCGAATGCCTTGAGCATCGATAGTGTGTCCTAGGAAATCTAATGAGTCGGTTCCGAATTGGCATTTCTGAACGTTTACAGTAATGCCATGTTTTTGTAATCGTTCGAAAACAAGATCCAGATGCTTAAGATGTGATTCTCTGTCCGGACTTGCGATTAAGCAGTCATCAACATACGCATATACGAAGTTGAGACCTTGAAAGACGTCGTCTATGAATCATTGGAAAAATTGCGCAGCGTTTCTTAGACCGAAAGGCATTCGCAAAAATTCATAGAGTCCGAAAGGATTTATGATAGCTGTTTTCGGTATGTCGTTAGTAGCCATAGGGATTCGGTTATACGCTTTAACCAAGTCGATTTTCGAAAAGACAGTTGTACCTTTCAAGGTAGTTGTCAAATCGTGAATGTGAGGCAACGGGTAACGATCGGGAATGGTTTTTGCATTCAATCGCCGATAGTCACCAGTGTACGCCAATCGTTGCTGTCCTTTTTAGGGACCATGTGCAACGGAGATGCATAAGGGCTGTTTGACGGTTGTATGATTCCTAAGTCTATCATGTGATCGAATTCGTTTTTCGCTAACCTTAGCTTTTCAGGAGCTAGTCGTCGTGCTTTTGAGAATACAGGTGGTCCTTTAGTCGTGATGTGATGTGTAACGTTGCTGGTTATACACGGTAGTTTCGTTTGAGTTTGTCGTATCTCAGGGTACTTATCGAGTAGTGGTTGATAGAGTGGGTCTATTATATGCTTAACTGTGACAGGGGATAATCTACAACCAGAAAAAGAAGTTACGCAAACGGATAATTTAGTGTTTTCATCTATTAGCCTCCGTTTGCGCGTGTCGATGATTAGATTATGGTGTTGTAGAAGGTCCATACCAATGATTGGCATAGAAACATCTGCAACAACGAAAATCCAATGAATGGGTTTGCGTAAACCCACGTTCAGGTAAACGTACCTTTTGCCATACGTAGCGATCGGTTTTCCATTTGCCGCCTGTAAGTTCAGAGTTGATTTGTGGAGATGATTTTCTGGGAGAACGCTAACTTCTGCGCCAGTGTCGACGAGGTAGCGAACTCTCGTTGTCACACCTGTGACGTACAACAGACGGCGTACAGCACAATACATAGGTAGGAGTTCCCTACCGAATGTGCTGTACTTCGATTCGGTGTCTAGAAACTGTCTAGAGAAAAATGACAAAGGTTGCCAGGAGTTGTTAACCCATTGTTGTAAAACTCCCCCGATTGCTGAGTCGGATGCGTCTACTGCGATACTAATGGGTGCTTCAGTGTCCTGATGTGCGAGCATTGTTGCTTTAGCGATCAGTTCGTTAATTGTGGAGAATGCTTTTTGTGCGGTGTCGTCCAAATTAATGGATTTCGCATTTCCACGAAGTTGGTCAGTAAGAGGTTTCATAAGTAATGCGCATTTCGGTATGAAGCGTCTATAGAAACTTACCAGGCCGTTAAACGTGCGTAATTGCTTGACGTTGGTCGGTTCTGGGTAATCCAGAATGGCCGCCACTTTGGTCCTAAGAGGTCGAATGCCTTGAGCATCGATAGTGTGTCCTAGGAAATCTAATGAGTCGGTTCCGAATTGGCATTTCTGAACGTTTACAGTAATGCCATGTTTTTGTAATCGTTCGAAAACAAGATCCAGATGCTTAAGATGTGATTCTCTGTCCGGACTTGCGATTAAGCAGTCATGGAAGTTTCCCGAGTTGTTTTTCGAGTCAGTCTTTTTCGTGAAATGCTTCTACGTGGGCTGAGTGAGCGACTTTGGTCGTTACGAAGATTAAGATAACGCGTGAGTGTATAACATAACTCGGTTATGTCATTCTGAGTCGTGTGAGTCTTTTCTTTGACTGAAACTACCTCTGAAGTAGACCATTTCGTTATTTCTAAAATACGGTCGACAGATGCAGCTAGCTCGTTCAAAGCGTTGTCCTGAAACGAGATCAGAACCGCTTGCACCTGTTGAGGAAGTTTAGACAAGAAAAGTTGTTTAAATAGGCCTTCGTCGAAAGTCCTTTGGCCTATCACTTCTCTCATTCTTTGCAACATGTCAGTCGCAGAACCGTGTTGTAGGTCGATGTTATTGAAGAGTTGATCTAACGTTTGTCGATCGGTTAGGTCTCCTCGTTCAAGAATCGAACGTTTTAGGATTTCGTAAGGTTCGGAAACATCACTAGTAAACATGCTAGGTGTTACGTACCTGTTGAATTCGCGCGGTAGTGCCTTGACTACTGCGAGGAATTGTGCACGTGTGTCGATCACGCCGTGCTCGGAGAAGTCAGATTCTGCGTAGCAGAACCAGACTTCGATATTGTCGGGCCAGAAAGGCATGAGTCTAAACGAAGGCGGGGACAAAGTCTTAAGCTTGAGTACTTTGGGTGTCTGTTCAGCCATGATGAAATATGAAGTACGATAATGAACGAGGGGAAAATATATATATATCCAAGGAAAAACACGAGAAAAAAAATCACAATGTTTAAAAAATAAGGTAATGATATATAAAAATCCCAAAAAGGAACAGACTCACAGTTGCAATTAGGTGTACCAGATCACGACGGTCTCACCAATGAGGATGATACAGGTATTCAGTGTTTGACAACGCTTCTACCAGTAACACCCTCTAATAAACTTTGTTCCCACCGAGAGAATTCAAAAGACAGAGTCGAGGAGATCGGAAGAGTGCTACTCTAATATCACACTCAAACCCCATTTAGTGGACAGAGTTCCGGACATTAGTTGTGTCGGGAATAAGAACAGCTGACAAAACTGACTCAAAGTATTCAGCAGCAGATCTAGCCTTCTCTGTGACTTCAAGGCTACTAGGCGAGTTCATCAATACTTGTACTGAAAATAACATGCTTATTCTAGAAAGTTATATCAACCAACAACATGAGCGTATGTTCGACTTAAACCGGTAAACATACGTGAGTTGTCGTGAGCCACTTATGTGCTCTAGGTCTTAAGCACTTGTACGCACAGATGGATAAGATATGGTGACAAAATGAACCATCATATGTGGTATTACACCGCTTGCCTGACAAAATAATTACACAGCTCATAAATATTAACGATATCTCTTCACGCTTGCTTTCAAATGTTAGATGGGCAATATAGATTGAGGATGATACAGGTATTCAGTGTTTGACAACGCTTCTACCAGTAACACCTTCTAATAAACTTTGTTCCCACCGAGAGAATTCAAAAGACAGAGTCGAGGAGATCGGAAGAGTGTATTTGGCGATAACCAATATGTCGGGAATCTCTGATCTAATCTGGCTAGTGATTGCGGTTGATGTTGAGTGCAGCGTTACAACACGTGATCTGGTGCGGATGCATGACCGAGCGCCTTCAGCTAGATGAGTCCACTAAAAAATATGGTCAGCATCCAATGTCGAGAACCTGTAGGGGCATTGGACCATAACCACACTATCCTCAAAGCTGAATACGAGATTACTCGGAAAATAGGTATTCAATATTTAACGCGAAGAAATACCTAACGATGGAGAAGGCGCGAATGATGAATTGAATAGACTAGAGTTGGTCGAACGGCATGGCTCGGCCATGCAGGCGTGGTCTCTGCTGAATGTTACCTTATATCTTCTTTTCATATTAAATATATTGTTCTTTCTCTAGCCTAACCTTGTTCTACATCATGTATTGGTAATTGATACGATACAGTGAGTTGGTGTAGTCGATGGTGTGACTTCCACGTAAGATCTTATAGATTAGGCAGTCATATCATGACAAATCTACAAGTTTAGGATTAGGTCTATTATTATAGCAGTACTAATATCATATTAGACCATAAGTTCTACATTGGTGAGCCCAACTAAAGAAACGCGACCTATTATTGCTAATCCTTATTTCCACCTTAACCTTCTCAATCGGTTTTTCAGTCATCAGTCTTCAGTAATAAGGATAGTAGGTTGATGAACCTGTGTTAATCCTGACACATTTCTTTCCAGTGAAGGTCCAGCTTTTCCTTGAAAGTATTCACTGATGGGGCTGATACCACTTGTTCGGGTAAGGCGTTCCAGTCATTGACTACTCGATGAGAAAAACGGGATCCCACTTTAAGTTTATTAGATCTTGGTTTATGAACCTTCTTGCTATGACCTCGGAGATTAATAGTGCTGGAGGGAGCAAAAAGATAAGACATATTAACACCCAAATCATAATTAAAGATACGAAATGCCAGTATAAGGTCACCTCGTGTCCTACGATACGACAATGGGAAAAGATTTAGGCGTTTTAAACGCTCATCGTAAGGGAGTCTAGAAAGACCCTTCACTAATTTCGTTCCCACACGCTGGACACGCCCAAGGGAGTTAGTATCCTTTACCAGACACAGGCTAGCTGCTTGGATACAGTACTCTAAATGTGGTCTAACATATATGGGATATAAAATTCTAAACATTTCCTCGTCAAAAGATTTGAACGCTCGGCGATGTGACCATAACGCACGGAAACCTTAGACAGCGGCTGCTTTGCAATGCTTAGTTGTTTATAAATCATGACTTAATATTACTCCTAAGTCTTTATGATCTTGAACGCATGGAAGAGGTTTACCCTCAATAGTGTAACGGTAACTATTACCGTGACCGATGTGCATTAGCACACTCTTCCTAGCATTGATTTCTAAGCCCCACTCTCGAGGCCATCTAACTAAATCGTCTAGGTCAGCTTGAAGATCCACATGATCAGCCGCACTTTTTATTGTTCTCCAGATTTTTACATCATCCGCAAACAATAATGTCGACGACCTAAGTAACAGCGGTAAATCATTAACGTAGAGAAGGAAGAGCAGAGGGCCTAAGATGGTGCCTTGGGGTACACCACTTTTGACCAGCTTCCAATCGGATAGCGTTCCGTTGACTCTAACTCTCTGTCTGCGGTCACATAAGAAATTTCCTATCCACTCATGTACACTACCTATTATTCCGAAGCTCGTGAGCTTCTGCATAAGACCTACGTGTGAAACCTTGTCAAACTCTTTGCTGAAATCTATGAATATCACGTCGACAGACAGACCGTTATCTAGGGCTGCTGTCCAATCCTCCCTCGCAATAAGCAAGTTAGTCAAGCATGAACGCTTGTTACGAAATCCGTGTTGCTCAGGAGCTAACAGATTGTGTAAATCTATGTGGCTTAGCAACCTAACCCGAATTATCTTTTCGAGTAACTTAACGACTATGCTAGTTAGACTGACAGGCCGGTAGTTAGATGCTATCTGTCGCTGACCATCCTTAAATATAGGACTAACTATAGCGTCCTTCCAATCTCTAGGGAGTTGAGCGAGTGAGAGGGACATGTTGAAGAGTGTCGCAAGCGGTTTTGAAATAATGTCCGCAAGAGATGACAGCAACCGTGGATGCAACCCGTCAGGGCCCGGTATCTTACCAGGTTTGAGGTTAGTTATCAACGGAAGGACAGTTTCCTTAGTCACCTGTACAGATTCGATGGTTGGTATCTCGGTGTGAGTGGGACAAGTATTTGTTACAATAAACGTAGAGAAGACTTCGCTAAAGTAGTCTGAAAAAGTCTCAGCTTTTGCTCGATCTGATTCAGCTAGTAATTCTGAATTGTCGTATAAAAGTAACGGGGGAATACTATCACTACGTTTCATTTGCCGTTTAACATACGAAAACAATCGTTTCGGACAAGTACGGCTATCATATACTAACTGTCGTTCGTAAGTGGTACGAGATTTGTCTATGGTTTTCTTACAGATATTACGGTATTTTTGGTACTCACGCTTGAATGGTGCATGACCTGTCAACAAGAATAAGTCTCAGAAATGTTTTCTACGCTTTAACAGCTTCCGGGTTTCCTTATTAATCCATGGAGGGCAATGTGATAGCTTACGTGCTGACCATGGGATAAACGGCGACGTTACGGATTCGAATGTAGCCATAAACTTATTCCATTCATCTTCGATCAATCCATCCGCGTCGATCGACCAATAAGTCGAGATAGCACAGTTTCTGATCGCCGGAATATTGGCTCGCCAGATATTGGGACGGGGTGGAGCAGATACGAATTGTATACCATGTGTCCTAAACTTAAAGTGAATTACAACGTGATCACTGTTCACTAGTGGAGGAAGGTGCTGGATATCAAGGACATCCTCAGAGTGGTGGGTGAGGGCGAGGTCCAGCAGTGACGGAACATGTTGCAATTCAATATGTGTCGGTTTTGTGATACATTGTACCAGTGCACACTGAATAACGGTAGATAAAAGGTCGCTATCGAAACCACTACCTGGAGCTGTAAGCTCTATCCAGTTGATATGCGGTGCATTGAAGTCCCCAATGATGAGACAACATTCTGCCATACTCCGAGAACAGATGTGTCTTAGGATAAAGTCGTCAGCAAGACAAGACGGACTACGGTATATTACCCCTATAGTCACTAACCCATTTCTAGATTTAATCTTACAACATGCAACCTCACATGTGCCACTGATATGAGCCTCTGATATGGTTGATTGTATACGAAAGTGATCCCTAACATATAATATTACACCTCCCCCTTTGCGACTAGAAACTCTATCACTTCTGATACAGATATAACCAGCAATGAAAGGAGGACAGTCTATATCAACGGTGAACCAAGTTTCTGTAACAACGATTATATCGGGACATAATTCTTGCACCATCAGAATTAGCTCGGACGTTTTATTTCTAAGACTACGAGCGTTCGTGTAGCACACACTTAAGGTGTTTTGGAAATCAATCGTTCTACCCATACAGGCCTCGGAAGCATTGGCTTCCAAGACCTGACTACCCGGAAACCCTTAATGGTAAGGTTATTTTCGCCATTTAATTTGCGAGTCTTCAACTCCGTAAGAGCATTCTTCCACTTGATTCGATCCTCAAGTGGCCAATCTGGTCGAATACGGATATTTGAGTCACGAGTTTATAGTGCGCTTTTCAATAATATGTCTCTTTCATCAATTTTCCCGAGAACCAGCTTCAGGATTCTTCTTGGTTGGGTCTCGCCTCCAACCCATTTACCAAGTCGTATTACTTTTGTAATATGTACTCCTGAAACCTCTTCAGGTAGTACATTCCTTACCACAGACTCCACTAACTGCAGGTCATGTGCATGTCTTCTAGCAGGGTCGTTGTCTTTCGACTCCTCTAGATTCCAAATAATTAAACTAGGGAGGGGTTTGGCTTCTTTTGAAACTGTGTTCACAGCTTTTGACCGTGACGTTAGATCCTGTATTTTAACTACTGGTATCTTACGATTAGTTTTTATTTTAACAGAGTCCTGGGAGTCAAGCGAATGACTCAGACGAAACTTTACTATGGGAGTTTGGCGGATTGGCCTGAGAGTCCACCAAGGACTTACCAAGTAAACAGTCATTAGTTTTAGCTATCTTTCCTACTCTTCTGCGTTTTCGCGTTATCCATTTTCCATCAGTCGAAACGTCTACATTAGAACAAATCGGGACAGTAATTGTTTTATCTGGGTCACCGGTTGCTGCTGTAGCAATATGGCCACCAACGTCTAATGACGTGTCACTCACTGAACGTTTCGGGGGCGAACGTTTAACTGCGGGTTGCACAGGTAGATGTCTGGCTTGCGCCGTGATAGCACTTACGACACTAACGCAATCTTCGCCATCAGTACCAATGTTATCAGTACAGCCTTCATCAACCTTCTTATTAGCCAACACCAGGAGACTAATTGCTTCCTGGATAAGCAATGTTTTGCTTGAGCAACAAAAACTACAAAGCCAGTGAGATTTGGGCTTTGAACACCTTTTATATGCAGTGGGGCTTAGTCGGGTGCACATCTTATGGAACCACTTATTACACTCATCACATTGCATCCCTTCCTCCACGGGAAATAAGCAGTATGGTTGTCCACATTAATGAGTAGACTTAGCCATCGTGAAAATCAACTCAAACGGTGATAAAAAACAGGGTATGTAAAGGGATTTTCAAACCTTAACTAAAAAACCAAGTAAAAGCCGACCAAGTATGCTTCGATGCAATAAATACACAGAAGCAAAATCGAAAAACTCAATACAATATCACTTTAACTGGGGTAGATGCAATTAAAGTGTAAACAGTAGTTTTGATGCGTAGTTTACGATCAAAACAGTTAATTAACTCAACGAGAAAGAATAACACTGTCCTTTTAAATAGAGCGCGTGAAAATTTTTATTTGTGTAAACCCATTATTCTAATAGTCCTCTGATTAATGCTCACGTGTATTATCGTAATGTTATACTGATTACTTCTCATAACGTACTAGGTCAATCGATAATAAAAACTGGTCGTCTAAATTAACTAATTAGCCTTGATGGTTCGTTTACAAGCTTTAATAGCATTTACATGCTTCAGCGACATAGACTTGTTTAAACATCAAGATCTAGCAAATATGACCTGTGAATAGCGTAAATATACATTAGCTAACAATGCAATCAAGGATTGAATAGTTATCTGGATCTAATTCTTAGTGTTTCTTCGCTTAACACCTCATCCTGTTTTAAACTATGCACTATCCTGAAAAAATCTTTTCTTCCGACCACTGCCTGCCTAATTTCATATTCTCGAGTTCCATTGCCAAACAACAAGGATGACACTTGTCTAAAAACATACGGTGAGTTTCAGCCATAAGTTTCCTGCAATCATAAGGTCATTTCAGATGGCTCGTTCAATGGCTGACACAATTATCTGGATTCATTTGATTGTTTTGATCTGAGCGAGTGGCAACAGCATCAAGCACCCTGGAATTAATTGCCATACTGCATGTTTTTATTGTGGATACTTTTGGATCATTACTCCTCACGAATGGCGTTATATATGTCGTCCACTGAATAATCTAATTTTCAAAAATAATCCAGGCGAGTTCAACTATTTTACTGGATGATTTTTCAGTACTTAACATGTATATGTTTTCCAGTTGCGTTTGCCACATATTTATAAGTATCTTTAGGCTAAATGCAGTAACTTCTTATAGAATGTTTATAACGCATCATATTCCTGCCTGAAGTTTCACAAGCCGTCTAAACTTTAAAATTGTTTTTCTGGTCAAGTTCATTATTTTTAAATCGTCATATACGTCAACAACCTGCATGTTAACCTGGTTCATACATACGTTACACTATATCCCCATGTCTTCTAAATTAAGAAATCATCTGGATCGCCTCTAACATTTATTAATAAACCCATCATAGTCGTTGTTGCTAATCGTATTTGCATTTATGGATTGGTTTATCATATTAGCAGTCTAAAATGCAAACATAATTTAGATAATAAGATTAAAAATTTAGGTACTATCAACTGCACTAGTAAAATGACTTAATCCTCAGGTAGTTGTTGGTTGAACAAACTTTTAAAATCAAAACTCCGTAGCCTACTAGAATTAACATTAAACAAATATTTCTGAATTGAAAGTTATAATTAAATAAGGCGTCTCGGATTCTTTAACGTTATAAATTTCTGATAATTTTGAATCACCTAAAACAACAATGCCTATTTTTCCCCTGGCCAATCTTCAATCAACACTATAACTAATTAAACATAATAGTTTCAGGATATCTTCATAAAGCATTGTCATGACTTGACAATCACGTAATATGATTGATAAAATTAATGAAACTATTAACAAAATCGGTCAGCAAATTGACTTGTGATTATCACTAGTGTCGTTTTCTTTAATCTTCATTCACTACAGATGATTACAGTATGTTTCTCTATCAGTTGCTCATTCAGTAAATATCTCAAAACGTTGTCAGTCTAATTGATGGTTTAGCGACACAATCATGCATGCAAATAATCAGTATAAGCAGTCGAGCAAATATCCTGCAAACTGAAAACATCAATGTCGAATTTACCCCAACACTGACTAAGGTTCAAGCTATTATCATAGGCATGAGTTGGTAGTGCACTCCCCTTGGTTACAACTTATGTTCTCCCTGATAATCACATGAGCATCACTCACTATTAATCATCTTGTAAAAAATTATTTAGCCAAATACACCTTGCAGCACCACATCACTTAGTAATATGACACATAGGTTTAACTAATTTCAATAACGTATAACCACTATATCTCAATTAAATCGTGTTCCGCCTTATCATAAACTGCATACTTTCAACTAACTTGTATACCCAATCAGCCGGCAAGTATATATATAAATAAATAGTCTGCCGCAGATCAGAACATTGAGTCTAGAGCATGTCTCTTAAGAATACACTCATGTTTAACGATTTGTTTCTAGCTATCTGTCCAAAATTCACATAATTATCACTCACGTATTTAAATTTTGTTTTGATAACCATTCACGTGTATTAGGAGTATTACTGAATTCTATCACGGTCAGGTAAACATGGGGTTGAGAAAATCTCCCCGTAACTAAAACCGTATCAAACTAACTGGAACACTAGTTGGAATTCTTCTCCACGGTAATACTTTTGTTCCTTCAGTTAGCCTACTAATACAGATGCAATTGGAAATCGACACATATGGACAACTTACCGGCATAACCGTTATTTGATTTCATAAGTTAGACTAAAAGTAGTACTAATATTAACATTTCTACAATATTCATAACTTTAATATTTCTAAACACAAAATACTTACTACCTTTACGTTAAGTTATTAACCAACGACTATTAACACGCATCGTTTTATTATTATTATTATTGTAATCCCATTTTTTTATAGTTCAAATAATCACTCAAATTTCTATTGTAAGCATGAAGGCAGATATTTTAAAATTATTACATGTATTTCCCGACCAGATGCTGCCGTCTTCTTTTTGATTTATCTTTCAGCTTGTCATCACCCGGAGGAATCTTAGTATTCTTGGTAACCTTCGGCACACTACAGTCCGATCCAATTGGGTATCGAACCAACACCACGTTGATTCTGGTGGAAGAGTAGTGTAGTGGCATTGGACCATAACCACACTATCCTCAAAGCTGAATACGAGATTACTCGGAAAATAGGTATTCAATATTTAACGCGAAAAAATACCTAACGATGGAGAAGGCGCGAATGATGAATTGAATAGACTAGAGTTGGTCGAACGGCATGGCTCGGCCATGCAGGCGTGGTCTCTGCTGAATGTTACCTTATATCTTCTTTTCATATTAAATATATTGTTCTTTCTCTAGCCTAACCTTGTTCTACATCATGTATTGGTAATTGATGCGATACAGTGAGTTGGTGTAGTCGGTGGTGTGACTTCCACGTAAGATCTTATAGATTAGGCAGTCATATCATGACAAATCTACAAGTTTAGGATTAGGTCTATTATTGAAGCAGTACTAATATCATAGTAGACCATAAGTTCTACAAACCTACAGAGCTATTTAGTTTAGGAATTTATTTACCGCTACAAGATTATTCAACGAAGTGTATCTACATTTCGTGCTTAGTCATAAAAATTGGGCACATATGTAAAGAAATTCTGATTTCTTTTAAAGTGTTTCGTACATTTAAACAATGAAAACAAAAAGGTGTGTTTTTTGTATGCCGTAAAACCGTTCTTTTTCAAGGGGACTAAATTATAGTGGCTTTAATCAGTACCTCACTCGCCCTACCTCGGATCTTCTACAAAACATATCCGACTGAGATTAGTGATCTATTCTGGCTACGTCTGTGGAAATAGCCTTTAGTCCAGATTTTCATACTTACAGGAGAAAATAGTGAGATAATTGAATGCGAGCACCAAAAAGACCAAAACATTTATGAAGAACCCAGCATTTCTCAACTGTAAATGTGCAATTCCTTCTGTTACTCATCATTTTTTACGAACAGTGGAGCTGCTCTTCGGTTCCAGCTGACTTCGTCTATTTATTAAAAGAGAGTTTCTTTATTTTTGACTATAGGATAGTTAAAAAGGCAGGTGGGTAAACACTTGACAGACGGACAGAGCACTGAAAAATCGTACCTCATCAACATGGTGTTGGGTAGCCCAATCATGGCTCTTCTTTAGACTTCCTTAATATTACCCCGAAAATCAAATCAGTGACAGTGGAACGCAGCTCTATAGGTGGCCAAACCTTGAATGAATGAGTAGTCAAAAAGACGCTTGTATATTCAAAAAGACCACAAACTCTCACAGATGCTACAGCACAATTTGCTGGCCAACAAATCCAGTCCGTGGAACCATGATGAAAAAAATTAGATAATTACCTCGATTGACCATTTTTCTAAACATACGTCTCGAAATGCTCAACGAAACAACGAGCAGCTACATACTGGACAAGATTAAGTTTATAAAAGTCCAGGGATTGGAAAAAACAGAGTTGGATGTTTATTCAGTCCTGCAAAAGCAATGATGTTAATATCTCATCTTTCTTGATATCCACTGTTTAAGATCATACTCTTCGACCTGAAGAGCAGGGTTTTGTGGAATTTCCTGTACACTTCAATCGCTTAAGAGAATAAAATTCTTCTGAGAACCTTTCAGGCGATTTTCAGCAAACTCGGCATATCTGGTCACATCCATATATTATTGTCTACCCTGAGAGAATAAATGGCAAGTACTGTTCTCCAAATCGTCAGTAGAAACGTGATGGTGGACTTTGATGTTAGAGGTGTTCCTCCGAATTGGGTCGTATAACCGGTAAGGGTTACATGAAGATAAATTCAGTTACCATTTTGTGAGTTTCTGCACAGTGCAGTCTTTTTATTATGGAGATGGAAAGGAGTCCCTGACGAGAAGCTAATTGTTAGGGTGACATGTTCTACAAGTGTTTGGCTGCTGTGTGGCTGAGATAGTTTCAGCTTGATCACTAAGCCACAGTCTGCACTATCCTTGTGATGACGAAAGTGACACTGAAAAAGACCTTTCCATATTATAGACAAAAAATTCAGTTTTTTTATGAAAAACTGTAAGCACCATGGAGTCAGCTGAAAAAACAACGAAAAAACATGAAACTGGACAGACTTCAAAAATAAAATTAACCAATTCAATCTAAAAGCTCGGTAAACATTGTGTTAACGAACATTATTACTTTTGTTGAATACTGGAAAAGTTTTAAAAGTTCAGATACCGTAGAACAGTATGTTCTATTCTTAACCATGATCCATCTCCTATAATCTGAATTATGATTTCAGGGTGCTGATAAGTATTTATTTCTTTTTTGCAATGCCGAAATTGAATCTTTTGTCTATTGAATATTGTTCCGCTAACTCATTATTCAACTTGTGCGTCACTTACCTAATAATGGTGTGCTTGTCATGCTAGTAATCGTTATTGAAGTATTTGCTTAGAGTAAACTTAAGTTTATCATGGCTAAAACATAATATCCATATTTTTGTTATTGTCATTATCATATGGTACAATATACCTAAAGTGCCCCATGCATTCCCTAAATACATCAATATGTTTGGTATTTAGTTCAGTTATGGAGTGGAAGAGGCTCAAAAATAACATGTGGATATGTATATAGCATTTGCTTGCTTTAATGTCTTTCGTCTTGGTCATCTTGTTGGAGATTTTTTAGAACTCAACGCAACTCCTACTCCTTAAAAGTATTCCACGCGTATTCCACCACTCTATCAGCCCGACTCAACACAGCATTTATACCATGATCACTCGCGTCTGTGGCCACTGTGAACAGTTTTCCCGGTTCAGGCAGTCTGCGCGTCATCTGACGATCGTCTAGCATGTTTTTGATTCGGTTGAACGTTTGTTCGGCAGTCTCAGTCCACGTAAACTTGGTGTTGCTCAATAACTTATATAAGGGTGCTGCTATTTCGTTGAAATTCTTAACAAACCGACTGTAAAATGCCGCTCTTCCCAGGAACTGTCTCAATTTCCTTTTCGAATTAGGTACTGCAATATTTTTTATGGTAAGAATTTTCACCGGTAATGGTTTTATTTCTCCGTTTCCCACTTTATGTCCCAACAACGTGACGCTACTTTTCGCTATCTGCGACTTGTCCTTATTAATCCGATGTCCGAATTCGTCAATTCGCTTTAAGGCCGCTTCCACATGCTTGACGTGATCTGTTTCTGTCTGACTGTACACAACCACATCGTCGCCATATACCTCGACATTATCTAGATTCTTGAGCAGTAGTGTCATTAGTCTTCTGAATGTGAACGGCGCACCTGCCAACCCGAACGGCGTTCGTTTAAATTGGTACTGTTTATCACGTACCGTAAACGCTGTCTTGCTTTGATCGCTCTGTTTTATAGGCAGTTGCCAATATCCTGACCGTAAATCCAGCACTGTAAACACCGTGGCATTCTGTAGCCGATCTAATGTTTCCACCACTGTTGGCATTGCACAAGGTTTCAGGTCTGTTATATTATTCAATTCTCTGAAGTCGACACAAAATCTATACTTTCCATTTGGTTTCTTTACTAAGAGTACCGGTGAGCTATATGGGCTGTCCGCTTCCTCAATTATACCTTCTTTCAACATTTCCTGGACCTGGCGAGTTATCTCAGCCTCTAAATGCACCGGAACACGACGTGTTGCAAATATATTTACTCGATCGCTCTTTATCGGGATTTCGTGCTTTACTTTGTCACAAAATACATACGGCTCTCCATCTCCAGTGAACAGTTTCGCATACTTTTTGCATAGCTCGTTAATGTTTGGTTTCTTCGACGAGACATCCGCTGCCACTCTTATTTCAGCCACTTCACTACTTTCGTGTATTAGCAATGAACCATACTTTGTGACCACCTTACCGTTTCTTAAGTCAACTATCGCTCTTACTTCTCTTAGGAAATCTGCTCCTAATATCGGTTTTGATAAGCTTGTGGTTACCACGAACGGGAAATTTATCTCAGCATCCCCCACTTTTACTATACTGTTAGATACGCCAAACACTTCTAACATATGGCCTCCTATAGTGTGGACAGCTAATGTACACGGCTTGAGTGTCCTACATTGCTCTTTGCCTATTAACAAGACTGCTGCACCTGTATCGATCAGACAAACTAAATCTCGTTCATTTATGTTCACTCTCGTATACACTGCCTCTCTGTCTACTAACGCAACAACCCCCAGATTCCTAGGATAGAAAGAACACTCGTTATAACGTCTAAAATATCTGCGTCTTCGTCTTGTTGGACAGTTTATCTTCCAATGTCCTGTTCCTCCACAAGCGTAACATTTATCGTTCTTTTTATGGTTCAGTCGTTTTGCTGCAATCTCACACTCCAGCTCCTCAATTTTCTTCTCTACATTACTTATCTCCTGCTTTCCGCACCCGACCGGAGCCACTGTTCGCGTCATCAGCTGACGAGTCACCTTCGCCAGTTCACTGACATCCATTGGTTGTCATATACAGCCTTCGCCCTGCCTCTCAACAGCGTCCCCAGCACCACTAACTTCGCCTTCGGCTCCTTCACTCCCACCAGCTCCGCCACGGCCTCAAACTCATTCAGGAAGCTTAGCACATCTCCATCCTCAAATTCCTTCGGTCATGGAATCTTCATCCTTAGTGGAGGCAGCGACACCAAATGTAGTGAAGGAGAACACAGGTGAGGACAACCAAGTTGTATTTAGCACAAATTACAGAGTTACTTGGTAAAATAAAAAAAACCATATCGTGAATCGTTAATTTGCAAAATATCATTCCGTCATATCAAACCGGACTGTTGCTGTTGCAAACACCAATCCATTTTCTCACGTTTCATTGTTCATGCGATTTTTTACAAATTCCATTGTGTTCTCGCTCTTCCTTTCTGGATCTTCCCCATGTTCTGCTGCCAGACATTTCGTTCTTTTAACTCACGTTATTTACTACTTATATCAATATAAGTAGCACGCATCACACCTTCACTAATATTGCGACTGTGGTGTAAGCTACTTACATCTACATAAGTAGTATATAACGATAATCAGGCATAGAATGTATTTCAGTAGAAGACCGAGGAGGAAAGAATGGAAACTGAAAGCGATTGGTATTGAAATGTTTGAACAATGAAATCTGAGATAATTTACTAATATTTGCAGAAGGAGCAGTCAAGTTTGATACCATGGATTATTATTTTTCTAATTAACTGTTTATGATATGGTTCACAGATTTTTGTGAGATATTCTGTAGTGTAGTGCTTAAATAGATTCGATTGCTACACTCATGATCTGTTCGTTACACTACCATTACAACCATTACTAATTGAACTGCTACAATTGCTGCTATTATTACTACTAACACAATTTCGATGAATTATAGCAACTCACGTGCAATTGGGTTTGTTCACATTTAACTTGGTTAAGTTCTTTTGTTAACTGATTTACCGAACCGTGTCATTCTTACAATAACCACTTATGTGTATCATTTTACCTTTATTATTGTTGGGAATATATATATATATATATATATATATATATATATATATATATATATATATATATATATATATATATCACTTTTGAGTTCATATATTATTTGGTCTACCAAACTATTGTGTACACCACTTTAACCAATACTGGGATTTCTACTACTATCCAAAAGCAAAAATACTACATCTATTATGAACGAAGACGTGGTTAGAATAAAACAATTTATTATATTATGCAAATACATATACTGCATTTGTGAAATTTCTAAACAAATCATTCAACGCACGACTGGTTCATTTTCATTAAAATTCTTTAAATCATATTTACTGCTTTTTAGTTATCAAAACACGGTTTGTGATGATTGTATTACCAGTTAATTAAAATATATTTACAATCTTGAGTATACAACAACGCAGAGAACTGTGAAAGGATTCTGATCTCCAGCTGAATGTACAAATCACTCACATCCGGAGTGTAGGTGTATGCTTCTTCCGAGAGTCTTGTGAATGTCTGAGTTATTCTGGTGTAAATCATTCTATTGTGGACTTGATATCATCATCTGGCTTAGAAAACTTCAAGAACTGTCCTTATTGACATATTCCAGCTTAAGCTTGACTTCAATTACGAGTTCACTTAGAGTATGAACGGAACAAGGACTTGTGACCGAAGACCAATAAGCTAGATATTCTGAGGTGTCTCGGACTCTCTAACTAGAGAGAGAAGTTCAAGTTTGGAACGGGAAATTATATTCCGTAATTCTAGAAGCATGAGCAATAGCAACAAGCACAAATCACACGCATATATACATCATCGAACTGTCATTGGGAAGAGCTGCAAAATAGCATACTAAAATACACAACGGACAAATAGCATTAAAATTTCTCCCAAGTGGGAAAAACGCCCTTGACCCCAAAACAGGGAAATTGGAATCCGCAAAGTAAAATTACAAACTAAAAGCATTTACCAAGTGAGATTTGAGGATCTAGCATTCCTAACGATTGTAAAGGAAAATCCGAGTACTACGGTGTATGATTATCCAAAGGGATATATTGATAAGTCAACAATTCAATTCTCAAAGACAGTCATTTCAGACCACACATTCTGCGTATCTGCGTTCCAGTTACACAGTAAAATAAAAAAAAACTGGCTAAAAACAGTTTAAGTGATTTGATTTTGTATCGTCGAAGCTATAGTAATTAACCAATTCAAATCCCGATTTTGTACCCAGACAAGTCTCGCTAAATCACTTATTCATCATTGGTCATATGAATCCATCGAATTCGACAAAAGAGAATAGTTAAATATTACCTAATACTAATTCTTCTTCTTTTTATCCTTTGAGTGCGTAGTTATATTCATCTATTGTTTTACAGATCAATGTATTTGTTTCTACCAAAACTATTAAACATCGCAGGTTCTTGATGAGTACTTCCAACGTTAACAAATAATGCACCACGATTCATTCAGTACATAAAAGCGTAAGCTACGAAGAGGTAACACCCTTACTATATTGCTCGAAATACTTGAAGATTTTGTTTATCACGAATAGATGTGAGCAACATCACTTCGTATTGATCGAACCCAGCTGTGGTAAATTTGAATATCTTTGATAATTTTGCAACATCCATCTATTTTATCGCATACTACATACATACATACATACAAAGGTATTAACTGAAAATACTATTGAACAGATTCATAAATTAATATCGTCAAGAGCAAACGTTTCCTCACCAAAAAGTCTTCATTGGTTTCAACGATAATCGGTGATATTCAGATAGATAGTGAGACGTGATTTCAGTTCCGAAATGATTATAATTGATTGTTTGTTGGTTTCTCTGTTTGTATTTCATCTTCTCTAGTTTGTTCAAGCAGACACTCAGGTTCCGCTCAAACGATTCATTTGAGATAACAATGTGTTTGACAACTGACAAATACAGTTGAACGAATTTAGGAGATGACAGTGTCCAACAGGATCAGATTATGCTCGATGAACAGTCATTGTTTGACCTGACCACAACAACTGCTTCTTACAACCAACTAAATCTGTTTGATTGAGATCCTGAACCGCCATTGATGATAGATCACCATTGAAACCTGGAAGCACTGGATGGCCGCTTCGTCCTGTTTGGATTAAGGTCTCTAACCTGACGATTCTGTCAGGATTATGTGGTTGAATGATAAATATAATCTTTACAACTATCTGAATACAGGCAACATAATATGAGTTTTCTCAGGGAAAATATACTTTTAATTAAGTTATAGTGATAGTGTAAAATAACTGACATTGTCATTTAAAAACATCTTTCTGTTGACCTCATTTGCTTGTAAGAATAACAGTGATTATACTTTCTTGTTGTCTATCACCTCATTATTTCTAATAAATCAGATAATATGGTGGTATTCTCTATTGTGTAGTGGGCGTGAAATGAATCTTAATTAGAATAAGGAATACCGCATTCTAATAATGTGTGTAGGTAAATGATTGTCATCTACTCACACAGAATAGAGATCAAAGAAATTCTCATTTACAAATACATTACTACTTTGATGAAAAGCAAATGAAGTGAAAACACGTATTTTGGCTTTCAATGCATAGTAAGTTTTGCGTCAGCTGTGAATAAACACAGTAACTGTTTAACAACTAAATTAAAATGTGTTTGGTGTTCGTTTTCCTATGGAATGAATGATCTGTCTATCATTGAATGAAGCGAAACTCTGTCAGATGAATATTGTCTTTTTCTTAAATGACGTGCGATTCTGAATGACTGTGATTTTCGTTGCCGTTGACTGAAGTTCAAATAGTTATACACTCTGAACTGACCCATGTTATTACTACTGAATTACTATTAAAAATCCTACAGTGGAAATGTTGAATAATTTGTGTTCGGATAATGAACTATGCATTATTGAATTTGATCGTCTCAGTATTCGCATTATAATGTCAAAATAATATCATCACTTCTTCTCGTTGAAACAATATATTTCTCTTTCGACTCTTGTTTTAGACTTTCTTGGTTGACGTAGTCTGTCTCAGTGGTGTGACGAACTTAATCATGCCTAAGTTATGTAGTCTGCCTGCACATCGGAAACGTGTTTGTTTCTTTCTATCATGTCAAGCCTGTATTTTAAAATGGCGTCCCACCTGGGTCCGCTTTACCCTTGTCAACCGGAATAATTTTTTGCATTCATTTCAGAATACTAACCGATCCACTATACTTTGGATTAAAAAGATTCTTAAAATAGTGGCACCATCATCTCTTGAACTGATGACTGATATCTGCATATTCAAAAAGTTGAATGAACATATGTTGAATAGTAAAAAATGTTTCATTTCTGTCCCTTTGCGGAAATGAATTCGAATACCAAATGACAAACATATCAAAATCGTTTGACGTCTTGAAAATTTCATCAACATTAATCAACATTCAATAAAAAGATTGCATTTATTCAACAGTAAAATGTGTCTATCCGGAATATTGTGTCATGATGAGCTTGTTGATCATAATGGCAAAGCAGTTGTCACGGTGGGGAAGTGTAGACAAGTGAAATTTACTCCACACCTAAAATTCCTTTAGGTGATTTAATGCTTGTTGCCTCGACAAACCGTAGTAAGTTCGACGTTCTCTGTTTAATACTTGAATGACTTTGAGAAATCAACGCAACAGACACTGTCAATCGACTAAGGGCCGTTGCAATGTCACGGCATAAAGTTGCAAGCAGCAGACGAGAAGCGAAGAATATGATGCGTTGGCGTTATTCTGCTACAATAGTTGTTCTCCCTTTATTAAACTTTAGAAATAGAAAGACTTGTATGAAAACTGTGAATGTCGTCAAGTGAATATATCAATGTGAAATGGTAAAGATAGTTCATTCTTATCACGAAACAAACAATAATTAGTTACTAATAATTTGTTAAGGAAGAATACCTGATATACATAATTGATCAATAAACAGACAAGCATGACATCGATTATTTTGATTTGACCAATCAATAGGAATATCTCTGTCCCACAAGAGGTCGCTTGTGATTCCAGTAAAGTAGCATTTATTTTTCAAATTGAAAACCCTGTCTAACTCAATTAAAAATCCTCCTCAAAACCGTCGTCTGAAAGTGTGGATTTAAATTGTCGAGTTGAACATACCTGGCTTGTTGATCAAATATTCAACTATAGATGCTGCTTCATGTGGAAATTCATTTTAGTTTTGTCGAAAAATAAAGACGAATTCCATTACCAAATGATTTTTCAAAATGTATTCAACTCCATGTAAAGTGTTACGGCTTTCATTTAACAGTGACAACCGACTTCATTCGAACATACATTTGATCAACAGTAAAACGTATCTATCCAGGAATGAACGACAATCGAAAGAAGTGAGCACGTCACATGGTTAAAAATTTATGTCCACGAACCTCACAGTTATTCGTAATCACATATCATTTCAACAGACGTAGATATTCATTTTACAGCGTGTCGCCTCATTCCAATGGCAGACAGAGCATTCTTCAGACTTCAGTGAAGTTGAGGACTGGCTTTCACCTGACGACGATAACCAAATTCATTCGAACAAACATTTGATCAACAGTGAAATGTATCTATTCAGAATATCGGGAAACGTCGAGTTCATACGTCAAAATGGTTGATAAAAATCAACACACATAATGTGATGCAGATAATGTCATCAGGATAATTGAACACTGCGTTATAGACAATACACGTCTTACATAATATCTATTCACGTCTAAATGAATTTCGATTATTAGTGAGCATTCCATATATTGACAAACTGGTGATGTAAAAACTGGAGGATTCTATAAGCAAACATACACAAAATTCATTTCAATTTAGTTGGTAAACAGTTACTGTGTTTATTCACAGCTGACGCAAAACTTACTATGCATTGAAAGCCTAAATATGTGTTTTCACTTCACTTGCTTTTCATCAAAGTAGTAATGTATTTGTAAATGAGAATTTCTTTGATCTCTATTCTGTGTGAGTAGATGACAATCATTTACCTACACACATTATTAGAATGCGGTATTCCTTATTCTAATTAAGATTCATTTCACGCCCACTACACAATAGAGAATACCACCATATTATCTGATTTATTAGAAATAATGAGGTGATAGACAACAAGAAAGTATAATCACTGTTATTCTTACAAGCAAATGAGGTCAACAGAAAGATGTTTTTAAATGACAATGTCAGTTATTTTACACTATCACTATAACTTAATTAAAAGTATATTTTCCCTGAGAAAACTCATATTATGTTGCCTGTATTCAGATAGTTGTAAAGATTATATTTATCATTCAACCACATAATCCTGACAGAATCGTCAGGTTAGAGACCTTAATCCAAACAGGACGAAGCGGCCATCCAGTGCTTCCAGGTTTCAATGGTGATCTATCATCAATGGCGGTTCAGGATCTCAATCAAACAGATTTAGTTGGTTGTAAGAAGCAGTTGTTGTGGTCAGGTCAAACAATGACTGTTCATCGAGCATAATCTGATCCTGTTGGACACTGTCATCTCCTAAATTCGTTCAACTGTATTTGTCAGTTGTCAAACACATTGTTATCTCAAATGAATCGTTTGAGCGGAACCTGAGTGTCTGCTTGAACAAACTAGAGAAGATGAAATACAAACAGAGAAACCAACAAACAATCAATTATAATCATTTCGGAACTGAAATCACGTCTCACTATCTATCTGAATATCACCGATTATCGTTGAAACCAATGAAGACTTTTTGGTGAGGAAACGTTTGCTCTTGACGATATTAATTTATGAATCTGTTCAATAGTATTTTCAGTTAATACCTTTGTATGTATGTATGTATGTAGTATGCGATAAAATAGATGGATGTTGCAAATTCATCAAAGATTTTTAAACTTATCTCATCAGAATTCGTTGAAAATTAAGTTTTGTAGTAGTATGTACTGATAAATTACTGTGGATAATGAATGTTGGTCGTGATGTTATCGTATTTTACGACACCGATTGCAATTTACACTGGCTTAAAGGATACATATTGAACACTTCAATGAAATACTCTGACGGAAATCAGTTTCCACTTCGTGCATTACCAACGTAATTTAGATTAATCTCTGTTGTAAATCCAAATCTGTGTTTGTTTCGAGGAATAACTGACATTTTTTTAAAATTTCACTTTCGGTACAATGTTTTGCATATATTTTATTACAGTCACATTCAGTTCAAGTTCTACGTGATCAATGAGAAAAGTTATATCTCTCCTAACCTGAACATCTATTAACAAACTATGGTGTAATATGTAAGTCAATCACAACTATGGTGGCTTTGATGAAAATTTACATTTTTGATGGTAAAACGATGATGAAATCGTCTGACAGAATTTACTTAATTGAAATAATATTGTAATAAAATAATGTTAATTTTGACATCTCACGTAATCAGTTTTTGCTTAAAGGAGAATCTCTGAAAGATGTAGAATCCATCACGTAACAAGACAGTGCAACTTTACGGGGCTGAAACGTGGAGAACTACTACAAACTAACATCCAGATGGTTCAAGTATTTATAATTAGTTGTCTGCGCAAGATGCACAACAACTGTTGGCCAGATACTATCTTCAACAACCTTCTGTCGGAGAGAACAAACTAGCTTCCAGCTGAAGAGGAAATTAGGAAAAGACGATGGAAATGGAGAAGACATACGTTACGGGAATCGTGGAACTGCTTCACAAGGCGTAAGCAAGTAATGTGATACTTGCCTTAAGAAATATTCTTTTAAAATGATTAAAGATAATATTGCCAATAATCTATACATCCACTCGACAAAAATATTTCTCTTGACCTCACTTCTTTACCTACTCGTCTTCTATGACCACCTTCTTTCTAATTAATCAGGAAATATGGTATACCATATTGTGCGCTGAGCATAAAATTATTCCTAATTAGAGTAAGGAATTTTGTTTTCTAATAATGTGTTAATGTGACATACAGTCACCCACCCACGCAGTGTAGAGTTGAATGCAACTCTCAATTAAAAAAGCAATACTATTTTATGAAGAACAAATGAAGTGGAAACATATAATTTAGCCGTCGGTTCACAAAAGGTCTTGCCTCAGCTGTGAATAAACACCCTAACCATTTACTGCCGAAGCTGAAATGAGTTAGATAATCGTTCAATTATAGAATCATGTAGTTTTCACGTTCTCAGTTTATCAATCTACGTGACACACATCATGTGTCAAATGAAGCAAAGGAAAGGATCGTTGGTAGTGGTGAAAACTTTATTCGATAATTTCGTCATCACACGCTATATTTACGAGTTCACAATAATTGTGCATTGAAGGTGAAAATAGATCATCCTAGTGAATTAAACAATGTTGCACACAACTTCCGAAGTAGTAGCCGAACATTCTAAGCATGATCTTGATTAGCAAAATCAAAATTCAATAAGTCTTCCTAACGCCGAAACCACATGTCAAAAGTAACGTTGGCATCAGAACCATAATGAAACTCAGCAATTTTATTTGCGATGCCGTCTATTGATGGTACTGTAGTTGCACTAGATGTGCTTGGCCGTAAGGGTTGCAAAATCTTTATATCTGTCAACGTCTGCATCACTTTCAGCTGCTGCTCAAGTAATAATTCAATTCTGGAAGGATCTACGTCTCTTAGACAACCGTTGCCAATTTTGCTAGGTTTGAAGCTATCACGAGTTCACTTAGAATGCGAACGTAACAAAGACTTTTGACCTAAGACCCATAATGTAGATATTCTGGTGAGTCTCAGACCTGCTAACTAGAGAGAGAAGTTGAAGTTTGGAACAGAGAAGTATATTCCGTAAAGCCAGAAGCACGAACTATAACAACAGACACTAATCAAACCTATATACAGCATGGAACTGTCATTGGGAAATGTTGCAAAATAGCACACTAAAATACACAACGAACCAAAAGCGTTAAAGATTCTCACAAGTGGGAAGTACGACGCGAAGATGAAAAGAATGCTTTTGGCCCAAGAATAAGGAAATAGCATTGTCCAGCAGGATCAGATTATGCTCGATGAACAGTCATTGTTTGACCTGACCACAACAACTGCTTCTTACAACCAACTAAATCTGTTTGATTGAGATCCTGAACCGCCATTGATGATAGATCACCATTGAAACCTGGAAGCACTGGATGGCCGCTTCGTCCTGTTTGGATTAAGGTCTCTAACCTGACGATTCTGTCAGGATTATGTGGTTGAATGATAAATATAATCTTTACAACTATCTGAATACAGGCAACATAATATGAGTTTTCTCAGGGAAAATATACTTTTAATTAAGTTATAGTGATAGTGTAAAATAACTGACATTGTCATTTAAAAACATCTTTCTGTTGACCTCATTTGCTTGTAAGAATAACAGTGATTATACTTTCTTGTTGTCTATCACCTCATTATTTCTAATAAATCAGATAATATGGTGGTATTCTCTATTGTGTAGTGGGCGTGAAATGAATCTTAATTAGAATAAGGAATACCGCATTCTAATAATGTGTGTAGGTAAATGATTGTCATCTACTCACACAGAATGGAGTTCAAAGAAACTCACATTAAACAAATACATTACTACTTTGATGAAAATCAACAAAGTGTATTTAAGTGGGCGCTTTGAAGTACAAATAATCCAGTCACTTATTCAAAGTATTGGCAGTCAAAGCCAAAAACATTTTCAACAATGGACGTCAGAAACGTCAATCAACGCTTAATGAACATCAGCCCACCTCATCGCAACCTACAAGAATGTTGGATAAGAATGAGTTCATCTACCACATTAATTGGTTAACAATGAGCAAATAGTTTTATCAAACTAGATTTTTCTAATGGTCACTTTGGATCATCAAATCAAAAACAAACAATAATGCAACTGAAAAATCTATATAAAGCTGATACGTTCTGTTAAAATGTGATTACTATTTTGAACAGGAAAATGAGGTGAGTGTTGACTGAACAAGCCAATTATATGAGTGTATAATATGAATTTCATTTTGATTCAATAACATCACGTTATTCTGCTCATGTTAACTATTTTAGATATATCCCTACATGTGCTCTGTTAATATCGGTTTATTTGAACGTCACATTGCTTTTCGATATCTACGATTGTCAAGACATCTGTCAACAACCTGAATTAGAGAATTATGAAGAAGTAATTACCGTTAACGATTCATACAAATATGTAAGTATTCATCATTCATATACTAACACACAAACACAGTCTCATTATTTCAATTACTTACAAAGAATTCGTCTTAAACAGCCCAATCCAGTTGTTATTGCCACGTTTGAAACATTTAATATCACTCAGGTGAGTTGATTACCTTTTGTAATCAAAGTACTTAATCTTATATTTTTCCATCTTTTAAGAAAATTAACCTGGAATCCCCGTTTAAATATTACGGAAGTGACGTTGAATCTTTCGTGATCCATAAAACTGGTAAGCGAACCTTTTTCTTTCAACTAAAATTGTTAATGGGTTTTGGTAATCACAGTTTGTTCCATGAATGTGTGTTGCATTTTCATATTCAAGTTGTGAAACATTAGCCGTTTTAGAGTAAACTAAATAAAGTTCAATCAACTCATTTTTGTCACCTATTCATTTCGAATTATTTCATTCACACACAACAGAATTTTGATCTAATTGTATATTTTCTTTATATAAATACAGGTTTAATAGGTGTAATTGGTAGTGTGAGCGGAGTTATTAGAAATATTATACCAGGCACTTTTCTTCCTCAATTTGAGATGCTACATAACAGTGAGTTCTATTATTCAGTAACATTTTCAGTTGTTTTTCACACATTGACTTTTGGTTGAGTACTGCACGAAAACTGATTAATACACAGTGATTATTTTGATTGTGTGATTGGATATTAGGGCAAGTGTTTAGAGCACCTATTGGTGACTGTCAAGTAAAAGTATAACATAAAACAGGGATTCACTTCAAAATACAATCGAATCGATTCAGTAGAAATGATGAATTAAACGATGTATTCGCCTGAGTGGAAAGTAGCTATTCTCCAGTCTATCGAAACTACAATACATAAGTTATGCCACAAAAACGATACTTCCTAGTAAAACAAATGAATCTAATTGATTACACGTAAAACTATAAGCGAAGTTGTTCACGAGGCCGATTTGAGTTGGTAAGCTTAGAGAATTTCAAGTTATATTTGACTTGCCTCAACTCTTTTCTGGCACTCACTTCACTCATATAAATTTAATGTCTCCTAATCGCTGTCTGAGAACCATCTTATATTTGACACTTTCTAGATTGTCATATTGACAAGATAATAGTATTTTATTGCACGCCCTTTAGGGACCATCAATAAATGAACGACGATGAAATGATTGATAGAAGATGATTTATTCGAAAAAGAACACCCTTACCATCAAGATCTGGTGCATTCATTTCAGTCACTTATCGAAATTAAGCACATTGGAGTGAAATTTCTGCATAATAATTGACTCAATTGAGAGAACTCTGTTTCACTCGAGAAACAGAATCTCACAAAATGATTTAGTATGGGTTTTTTCAAGTGTATAGCACAGGTCGTTCATTCAGTCGAAGGCTCTTAGAATCATCTGTTGATCAGTAAAATATTATTCTCAATTGACTGAACCGAAACGTTCATCATGTTTTTGAAATAATAATAATATTAATAAACTGCGAAACTTCCCCATAAAAAATAATTGTTCATTTAACTGTGACCGTTCACTTTAATTTTGGAAGGTAGATGATAACTAGTGTGCGAATTCATTCTACGTTATAATGTATCTTTATTAAAACATAATCATCGTCATTATAGATATATATAAAAGCGTTATTAATTTCCAATTTTGCAGATGAAACAATCGCTGTGAAATGGTATTTTCGGATACATGTTAATGATACATGTAAGCGAACGTTGAATGATTATTTTATGGAATGTAAAATCTTACCACTCACTGTGATTGCTCACAGTTTGCCTGTTCAGTCTGTGCAATTCGTGTTTTCACAAATACTAGCAAATTTATGAATATGTAGCGCTTCTGTAGTGTGGAGAAGGAATTATACTTGTAGTCCACCGACCATTTAAACATTTTTATTTGGACTTGAATAGTAGTTGACACAGATTAAAATGGACTAGAGTTGACAATTAATTAATGGAGGAATGAAAATAAAATGTCACTCCACTTATGTAATACACAAATGCACATTCACCATCGCTGACAAGCGTCAATGGAACTTGATGTGAATTCCGTTTAAGTTAACAGCACGCTCTACACCTTCAATAATCACATGGTTATCAAATCAGGACATCCTTAATGACGGTATATCTGAAGCTATTCAGTTCACATGTTTAACAAATAAATCTGAGTTTTCTACAAGCACTATGGTCAGTGTCGGTCGATCGATTGATTTATCAATGTGTTTCTCAATCTTCATTTTTCGTAAGCAAACATTCCACAGCACATGTCGTGTAGTTTAAGAGTGGATTGTTTTGGGTGTGATTACAGAAAACATCACTCAAATAGAACTACTTGTCGGGTTTGGAAGACTAAACACCTGACAGTAATTTTGAAGGAATTATGTTTGTTTCATCTACGTAACGTCCACTTGATAATGTTTGTTTTGAATTGACTAAAGAAAACATTTGAGATAACACATTAGATGATCACTCAATCTGATCTTTTGTGAGTAGACATTCACACTGTCACATCTATCCATAATATGCCCAACATTTTTAATTTAGAATTTAAACAGCGATAGACTTTTGTTTGTAGATCTAACAAGCAAGGTCACTAATCTGATACATCGGAGTGGGAAGATATCTGTCTATTATGAGAACGTAAGTTGAACAACTGAATGGAAATAAACTTTTGTTTCACGTACTATAGATTAGTCTACTCTTTTCTGCATAGCAATACGCTTGAATATATCAAGATACATTTAACACGATAGAAAGAGACCAACGTTTTGAGATGTGCAAACAGAGTGAATGACACTTTCATAGTTTTTTTAATGACACACATTTTCTTCACCTACTTCCTAAAATGGCGAATAGTTAGAAGTGAAGCACCAGCAAAGTGGACGATGCTGTTATCGAAGCGAATAGGAACAAACAGTGTATTTGAGAGTACTGTACGAAAACAGTCATCTTTAGTCAAACTCTATTTCGTCTTCTGAATATAAGATGTTCGAAAATTACACTAATGAATATTATGAGTGACTTTGTGTTTAAACTGTTGATTAGTTCATAGTGTGTATATTTTACGAGAATCAGTGTTTGATATTTCCAAAACGTTTCAGATTCCTACAGAAATCGAGGATAGGCAGCTGTACTCATGGATTGAAGGTGCATTTTCATGTCAAGAGATAAATAAAGGTAACAATTTTTGCTAGTATTTTGATGTACATTATTCTCTTTCAACACATTTAAGCTCATGTAATCTTGCTTTCTATTTGTTCTCAGTTATGAACATGTAGATATAGTGACTTGTTATTTTCTGTCAGAGTGATCTTATATAATTGTAATTAATTCTACATGGATTCGAATGTGAGACAAATTGGTTAAAGTGCCATTGAAATGTTCAGCATGGTCGTACAAAACGATATCAGAATGCTTTTCGTAAACACACTGTCTAAACATTACTGTATACTGAATATCCAACGTCAATTATATGTTAACATTTCATGAACGGACATTTTGTTGTTACAATTGATAAGAATCATGGTGAAAAGTAATCATGAAAATGTCGAATATTCTTCGAACATTCCCTCACTGCAATTGAATGCCTCGAGATCAAATTATCTTTGTTTTCAATCCAACAACCGTCATATTTGTTGCGATTGTGAAATAGATTTGAGTTGTTGTGGTGAATTTGCAATATTGTAGTTTCAATTTTCTGTGATGAATTGCATGGAAAATGAATTTCAAGATGCAGATTTACTGACGCTTGCTTATCCTGATATTTCTAGCGTTATTACCAAGATGTGTGAATATCATTATCACGAAATAATGAACATAAAATGGAGAATGCTCACAGATACGTTTAACGATGGACTGATCCTGACAAGAGTATATGACTGACAATATTCGACAGACTATATATGCACTCGTGTATTCACTCACTCACCCACTAAACGACGAGTGTGTCACAAGTTATTTACATGTTTTAAAGATTTTGCGCTGATACTATTGCAACCTAAATCAGAAATTTAACATCATTTTTCGATTGCTGGTTGATTACCGGTCATATTTGAATTCAGTACTTTATTAAAGCATATTTTGTTAAGATGCTGCATTAGCGTCACTCTATCCTTAATCAGAAAAATTCATTTTTTTACTTGTCACTCATGAAATGATGTAAACGAATAGTTGTTCATATAAAAGTAAATCAAATGTGTCTTTTTTTATTCATTTAGTTTTATATGCAAGATTCTTTGAGATAATTGTTCCCAGTAAATGGATCAAAAGTGACACGCTAGTGGAGATGGAACCAATCGAAAGTATGTTAAACCTTATTTATTCAGCGCTTACTATTTTCACACTTGAATAGACGGCATCATTTTCATCAAATTTGAAATGCCATGTGTCATTTTAAATGGCTATTTGATGATATCATGTCATGTTTTTCAGTGACGTTACACTTACCGTTAATAATTACAGGTCAATTTACTGTCGAATGTTGAATTTCATAGTGAGCGGCTACAAACACTTCTCAGTTCATCATATGTTAGACTATTAAAGTAGCGTTTCGAATACTGAGAGAGTCACTCCACAATCTATTGTTCAGATCACCTTGAGCATTCGTCAAATAAAATGTCACAAATTGTCGATATATTTTTATCATTCCAACTCGTCTGACATTGAAGTGGTTTGATGGAAATGTCTCGGTGAATGTTACAGCAGATACCCAACTCAGAAAGCACCATATTGCCACGGAGTTTAAGTTACACGGTTTGCTATTCACTTATCTCTTGTTTGATAACTTGAAATGCAGTCACCCTATTTTTTCAACAGAAATTTGTTCAAGGCACAGTTCGACTGACGAATGCCAAAATGCGACAACATCAAATATGAGGTGTATTTGGTGTGAAACAGCTAATGTGTGCATTAATAGCAATGATGAAGATACTCATGAATTGAAAGTAGATGATTGCCGTATAAAAGTAAGTAATTGTTAAACTTCATAGGTTGCCCTAAACATTGCAATATTTCACATTGTAATTCCTTTCACTCGGAAGATCATTTTATTATTGCTTCGAAAACGTACTGATTCGTGTTCATCCCTTGGTGACCAAATCAAAGCTTTTTTATGTGCTGACGACATCAAATCACGTATGCGTACAATGCTTGCCATGGTAACCATAAACAATGAATAAAAACGTTGTTTAACGTAAATGCTTGGAGTCATATTAATTTATCAGCTCAGTGATTTCAGGAAATCAAATATGACACCGTATATCTATGTTGTCTTCAAAACTGAAAATAACTTAAAACGAATGGTGAATTATTTGAGTAATATATTATGTTGAGTATTAATGTTACTGTTTTCTTTTCTTCAGAACACGACCGTACACACAAGGGTGACTGAACACAACAAACAAAATAACACACTTCACTACCTGTATATTGTGATACCGATTGTTGTTTCATTCTGTCTTGTATGCACTGGATGTTTTATTGGTTTGTGTTTGTATAAGAGAAAGAATAGTAATTCATGATTCTCATAAAGTTCATATCACTTGTTTTTATTAATTTGACCGGGTTGTTTTCATTTCGTAATTCATCCGATAACTTCACATTTTGTTGTCCTTTTCAATTTGCTGGACGCTTTTCTTCATGCAACTTTGAATCAGTTTTATGACATTATTTTTTAACATTTACGTGGTTGCTTTAATTAAATAAAAACTGTATGATATCACAAGAGTTTTACGGCATTTGATATGTGAATTGACAGTATTCTCTTTACGACGCTTAGTGATAATTGCAATCAACAATTATTCTGTTATGAATGTCTATTTTGATAAAGTCCTACTTCTGAAAAATATCATTTGAAATTTACGACGGTCGTTGTTATGAACTGAGCTGTCAAAATAATGTATCGGTACTAAATTAGACACTACCATCCTTCGTTACATGACCAGTCGCTAATTAGTTAGTGCTGGATGACCAACTATAGTTAGTTAGGTAATATGACGATTGATTGTGAAATATGTCTGCAGAGTTGAGTGGGAATGAGTAAAAATGTATACTGGCTAAGGTAGTAACAGTTTTACCTCAGAATTATCGAGTAAGATAATAGAGTTGAAGAACAATCATTACGATATTTCTGCCAGTTGACGAGCACTTCTTTATACACAATATATTCAGTAATTATTAACACTCATACAAAAGTTTGGTAAGGATGTGACGAAGATTCGTTCGTACTGTTTGTTTGGATGTTTGCGTTGATATTAAGGACTGCAATTGATCGTTCATTTTACCATGTTCGTTCGTCAAGTACGAGTTCCTTCAACAATCACATTACGTCACGAGTACGAAAAACAGAGATGGATGATATCTAACGGTGGAACACCTGAAACGAGTTACTTTGTCATATTTGATTCTCGTCAACTGAATGTGCCTGAATCACAGAGTCCATGTTCACTACACACACTATCACGTCAACTGTCTAGTTACTAAGTCTAGATACACACATCAGCTTTACAAACAGTTTCAGTGAAACACATATAGGTGTGCAAAGATTTCGGAAATGTTTGTCATGTGGAAAACTGCATTATCAGAAATCACGCTTGATTGTCATGCCGACTGTTCCACTCGTAACAGAAATCAACATAGTCATTTAGTTTGTACGATCGCTGTTCACTTCGCATCTTGTAATACTAAATCACGTGGTTTTAATCCTAATAACAATGGGGTCACTGATAATTATATATTATTTTTTTGTAATATTTCGAAGTGTTCATTTCACGAGTATAAGCGACCACATAACTACTCTGGTTTGTTTCATGGTTTTTTTGTTGATACTATCGATATACAGCTCATTACTTCAGCCATGGCTAAGTCAGTAGAAAGTCTTAATTTGTATTTGCCTTTTCCAGGTTTAAAGAAGACTAGGTTGCTTTAATTAAAGACCTGAATGCTGTGTGTTTTGAGGGATTTGAAGACAGGGCCTCAGAATTTCACGCTGGGTTTCCGATTTTCCTTATTGTATCCACTCTCTATTTTGAAATTTTACATTCAACTACTTAATGTGATATTCAGGAATAACGTCCGGCCTTGGATATCTACTAGAAACTTCTCTAAGTTGATGGTATGTTATGAACATAATCTGCTTGTGTAGATTATGTAATTACAACTTAGAGAATTGGAGTAGTTTTGAGAAACTAACCAAAAGGTTACTACACATCAGGTTTTACGAAGAAAGATTGAAACGCCAATTTGAAACGTAGATATCCGGAGTATCTTTTGACGATCTCTTTGTCAGAAATTTAAGGTATGGCACACGTTTTGATGGCTGAATGTACGATCGTATATATATATATATATATATATATATATATATATATATATATATATATATATATATATATATATATATATATATATATATATATATATATATATAATGGGACAAAAAGTTATTCTTCAAAATTAGCTCTGTGACAAGTGTCATCTCAGTTTCAGGAGAGAATCAATCCGGAGTGCTTGTCAGTACTTCAAAATTGTTACTAGTCAGCATTGTGTTATAGCCCAAAGCCGCTTATTAGAAGCAGCGAATTATCGATCGGACCAAGGACGCGTAAAACACGTGCGAGCAGCCTAGAGTCCTGATTGGGCCTGCCCTCCGACTAGCCCAGTCAGTTAAGTCCAGTGTGTGCAATATGAATCATTATATTTCTAACTTACTGCGATTATATACTTATCAAACAGACCACAACGTGACCTAAAATAGAAAATAACATTTGTACAAAATCTGACCAAATTAGGCTGTGAATCTGAGAGGCAGTGACTAATAGACAGGGCATAATTCATAATGGTATAACGTATAATAGTGGATCATAGGTGAAAATAAAATTTATAATGAGAGGAACATGAATAATTATGATTTAGTTATTTAACAATTATACGATAAAAATGTACGTATAGTTTTGGTCCATAAATGGATCACAAACTTACCATCAATTATGTTTATCGGGACCTAACACATTCTGACATCTGTTATTTGTGATCATCAAACACAATCACTCACTGCGGATTTGCACAGAATAATAGTGGATAGAGCGTTACCAACACATAGGTGGCTGATATATTTGTGTATGGAATAACGGTGTTTTACAACTGACAAATATACTTCAAATTCCATTGATCTGTACAAAAGTCAATCTTATCCAACCAGTTATCAAAATTATATTGAAATCGTGTTCGCTTTCAAATTACCGCTTGAACAAAGACGGTTGCTACTTACAAATGCGGATATAAAGGAATGGGCATAAGAGAAATGGCTATTTTCAGAAGCTAATTAATCATGTTAGGTTTTGTTGAATCAGGAGTACTCGAGTATTTGAGGTTTATTTTGACCTATCAATTTTAACGATTTCCAGTCCCTGTATGGTGCGTGCTACTTATATTGATATAAGTAGTATATAACGTGAGTTAAAAGAACGTAATGTCTGGCAGCAGAAGATGGGGAAGATCAATAAAGGAAGAGCGAGAACACAATGGAATTTGTAAGAAATCGCATGAACATGAAATGTGAGACAATGGATTGATGTTTGCAACAGTAACAGTCCAGTTTGATATGATGGAATGATATTTTGCGAGTTAACGATTTACTATATAGTTTTTCTATTTTACCAAGTAACTCTGTAATTTTGTGCTTAACACAATTGTTTGTCTTCACCTATGTTCTCCTTCACTACACCAGAACGACATTTCATTGAAGCACTAGTAAGAATAAGGATTGGAGTTCGAAAGGAACAACCATACTTCGACAAGTATTTGGTACCGAAACCAGTGTGAAAATTGCTATTGAGACTTCATTACACCAAAATAAGTTCATTCATACTAGATCTTCTCCGTTTTATCGTCAACAAGTAGTTGGAAGGCTTCAACATCATGACAACCTGCTCGTCTCTGTTTTGTAGATAATTAATAAATTGCTTAGGCATGCACATATCTTATTTCTGCAATGATGAAACGATTCGGTTCTGTCGAGTACAATTAATTTTATAAAATATCAAATTTGAGATATATGTTCTGTTATCGGAGTGTTACTTACAGTTGTATACTAACACAAAATGGAACATAACAGCATTAGGTCCCTTCTTTGAAATAATTGGAAATAATAAATAAATTATATATATATATATATATATATATATATATATATATATATATATATATATATATATATATATATATATATATATATATATATATATATATATATATATATATATATATATATATATATATATATATATATATATATATATGTACAGTGAGAACTAGTTTATGCAACAATTTGTCAGACCGTCCTTACCTACAGACAATTGGCAACTTGTCAAAATAACACTGCCTTAATTGAATAAACCTAATGTGACAATCACAAGAAACGTTTGACATAAAACTAATGTAAGCAGACATAACATAATGTCTAGGTTGACCACAAGAAACAAACCTATCCCACGCTTGAACATACAAATATCTAATAGGTAATATGCAAGTGGTCTTGACATTCCTCTACACCTTGTCAAATATGTACAGTCACGGCAATACGTTATAACTCATTTACTGCCTAACGGATATTTCTATTCGACAAGCGTCGAATTGGTGACAACATTCTTATTATTCATGTCTAAGTTTTTCGGTCAACGAATATCCATGGTTCTTCCTGCGTTGTACCTCCTTCAGCATGTAGATTGGAACCATCCAATATTTAATCTCCAGTCGTCTTTGAATTACACAACATCGGTAAAGAAGTTGCTAGCTATATCACACACAGTTACTTTGTTTTTGAATAATTTTTATCTGGTTAGCGTTTTTTTAGCGAGTTAGTTTTCTACGGGATGAAGACGCCAACCCCATGCCCAACCTTCCTCCTTTATCCGGGCTTGGGACCGGCAGTAGCCCCGGAGGGACTCCAGGCGGAGTTTACAGGGTGGATCTGATGCAGATGTGAAGGCGCGGATCGGCAAAGCAAGAGCAGCAATTTTACAATTGAGGAACATCTGGAACTCAACGGTCAACCAACACCACGGTCTGGAGCTTCAATACAAATGTCAAGACAGTTCTACTGTATGAGGCAGAAACCTGGAAAACTACAAAAGTCATCATCCAGAAAATACAGGTGTTTATTAACAATTGTCTACGCAAAATACTTCAGATCCATTGGCCAGACACTATTAGCAACAACATACTGTGGAAGAAAACAAACCAGATCACAGTGGAGGAAGAAATCAGGAGGAAGCGCTGGAAGTGGATAGAGCACACATTGAGGAAAGCACCCAACTGCGTCACAAGACAAGCTCTCACATTGAATCGTCAAGGCCAAAGGAAAAGAGGAGGACCAAAGAACACATTACGCCGGGAAACGGAGATAGACATGAGAAAAATGAACAAGAATCGGATGAAACTAGAAAAGAAGGACCAGGACAGAGTGGGTTGGAGAATGCTGGTCGGCGGCCTATGCTCCATTGTGAGTAACAGGCGTAAGTAAGTACGTAAGTACTTTGTTTTTAGACTCATACCAGTCACTAAACTAACAAGTATGATGTCTGTAGAAAAAGCCATAGCACTCTTTGACAGAAAGGTTTTCGTACACTTCACTCACTCATGTTGCTCTTCCTTAAATTCAAAGTCATTTGAATTTTCAGACGTACCTGTTCCACCTCTGTGACAGAAGATAAACGTCGAGTTGACTCTCTAATTAACCTTTATGAATCTCAAATAGAAAAGTGTAATCAGTGTTCTCAGCAGCCTTACTGAATGAGTCTAAGAACAGGCTCACACCTCAACAAGTGGTTTAATTATGTGCAGTAAAATCCGTGTCGAAGACAATTTCACTTCTGTGAATTGTATCAGTGCATATGGATTTAAACATGCTTCTTTAAATTTCAGTGTGCGCCTCATTGTGTGAAGTTTAACTTACCATGGTACAGAACAGAATACTAGTAGATATCATTCATGTGATGATGAATTACAATGAATACTATAGACGCTTTACTAGTCACAGTCAATTCACACGCTCAAAAAGCCATAATAAAAAATTCGAAGTAGTGTACTGTCAAGATATCATTTTGACATATGTACAAGTAAACAAATAAGTTGAAAGCAGTGACCGTTTGAAGAATGTTGGTTCTCGCTCTCATCAAACTATCCAAAGGCATTTCCTTACAATATAGGGATTGTAAAACTTCAGACTTATTAAGATATTCAGATGAAGATACCCTGTTCAAATGCAGTAAACGAGTGATTACCATGTATATAACTTACTTAATCACTAATTCGTGTTCTGCATTATTCACAACTCTGAAAACATATAGAACTATTATGTCAAACGGATAATTAACATGAATTAAACATCAAAACTTATGTTGACAGTTGCAGGAACGTTACCTCAAGACGAATGAATTCACAGTAGCTGTATATTTTTCCATCGAACTAAACAGTTGATTAACGTAAAAGTCACTAACCATGAATTTTCATAAGCTATTAGTGACTTGAAAGCACAAAATCAAGTTTTTCTTATCAATAAACGTGTGAGAGCACCTAAACATTTTGAAATAACTTGGATTCTGGGTAATGGTTGTGGAAAAATCACAACGCTCATCAGTAGTCATCATGTGAGTAGTTAGAAAAACCTGAATAATAACGAGTCCACTGTCACGTATATGACTAAAGACTATAAAAGTGTACTTTATTCATTATCCACAGATTAGCAGAGCCACAACCTCCTTAAAGTTTCCTTCAATTCTTTTATTATCTGAACACAATTCAATAATTTGTATTGACAGTTTGAAAAGTTGGCTGATTTCTAATGACTATTTTATGAACCCAATATGACGTATCTCTAATATTTATGTTTGATAGGTTTCTATTCATGGTCCAGATATTTTGATGTGACTGCTTAATTCGCAAACTTTCGAGAACAAATTGATTCGAAATTAGATTTTCATTTTAGGCCGTTAGCTGAAAATTCATATATCGAGTATCTCCAAGTGACATGTTCTGACTACATACACAGCGATGGTCACGTTTTATTATAATGGATGTTGAATGTACTTATTCATCTACGAGTTGACGTTTATCCATATTCCTGTCTGTGTAAAACTCGGTACACCATACTGTTTTCAAACTCGAATGAATCGATGACAGTAATGAGTGTCAATGATATAATAAAATCAGTTCCTCAAATTATATGATGAAAGGACAGGGATCCTGAAAAACGATGAAAACAGAAATAACGAAAGACAGCAAAAGAGTGTAACAGGAGACATCGGTTCAGAAATCTTATTGACATCACAAACAAGCAAATGTAAATATCTGTGTTGCAACGAATGTGATAAAACTGAAGAAAGGTAAGAAGTATGTCGTTTGGGGAATTAATAATACTATTTTATCAACGTTACATAGGATAGTTCATCACCATACAGGCACAAAAATATTTGGTATCACCTGTAGATCAGTAACATGAACAGACATAAAAAGCGAGCTCAAGATTATTACAAGAAGAACGTGATTTCGTGTTTGTTAACATAAGTGCACGGCACGGTTGAACACACATATCATAGCAGCATTTCAAAATACGTCAAACTGAACTCAAGCTAAAAGTGGGACATGTCAACGAAAGTTTTGAGCCAGATGATGTTATGAAGTTTACTGTAGAAAACTTTGAACTAGAACAACTCGGACGTTCGTTAGTTCGTAGGCATTTTGGAACAAAACAGACATATAAACTTTGGAACGATTCAACACGTGATACATATATTTCCCAGAGCTCAAAATTCTTCCGCAGCTTTATGCACTGTTATATGGTTAACATTGTTTATAACATTTAAGTAGTAAAATGAATGTAATAAACTGATAGTACAATCTCTAGAAAAACCACTCTGAAAACAGGGCAGTAAATGATATTGTAGCAAACAAGTGAGTTAAAAAATAGATAACCATATTTAAAATACAAGATAAAAGAACTTAAGGAAATCTCGTAATGTCAACACGGCCTTCAGCATATCTATAATAAATACTGATTATCGTTAAAATGAACATAAGCTTTCAGCTCATGTTAGATTTATTGAACATACATGTGATAGATGAAAGTTTTAAGTTTACTAGATCAGTACTTGTTTAGCTAATACATGTATTACAGCGATCCAATGCATCAACCATGAATTTTTAATATCTCCTAAATGAACAGCCCGTTGAGTTATAAACGGTGTAATTATGGTCATTTCGTTTGCCACCTGAAGTCCCTCCGGTGGCTACTGCCGGTCCCAAGTTCGGATAAATAAGAGGGTTGAGCATGGGGTTAGCGTGCATATCCCGTAGAAAACTAACTCGCTAAAAAACGCTAACCAGAAAAAATTATTCAAGCCTTTTAAACTCTGCTCCGTGAGTCAGAAAGTCTTCATTTAGAAGAACTATGACGCATCATGATGAAAGTCTAACTCCTTCGGAAATTACGAAGTCGATGCCCCTTCTGACAACCAGAGCGACCATTTATTCAGGTACATGGAATGTTCGTACAATATGGGACACCGGGAGAGCCTTCCAAATCGCTGCACAAATGAGAAGATACAAGCTGGAGTTGCTTGTGATTAGTGAAACACATTGGACGCAAGTTGGACAACAACGACTAGCTTCAGGAGAGCTTCTGTTATACTCCGGCCACGAAGAAGAAAATGCCCCACATATACAAGGAGTTGCATTGATACTGTCCATACAAGCACAAAATGCACTTACAGAATGGGAATCTCATGGACCAAGGATCATCAAAGCCTCATTCAAAACAAAGAAAGAATGCATTTCAATGAACATCATATAAAGCTATGCGCCTACCGGCGATTACAATGAAGACGCTTAAGATCAATTCTAAAATAGGTTGTATTCAATCATTGAGAAGTGCCCAACAAAGGACCTGACCATTCTGATAGGACATTTCAATGCCAAGGTTGGAACGGATAACACTGGATATGTAGACATCATGGGACGACACGGACTGGGAGAAAGGAACAAAAATGGTGAGAGATTTGCAAACCTATGTGCCTTCAATCATAGGGGGCACCATATTCTCACATAAACGCATGCACAAAACCACATGGACTTCAGCGGATTACACCACGCAAAACCAAATCGTCCATATTTGCATCAACAAAACATTCAGGAGGACTATAGAGGACGTGAGGACCAAAAGAGGAGCTGATATAGCATCAGATCATCATTTGCTGGTCGCCAAGATGAAATTGAAACTCAAGAAGCACTGGACAATGGGGCGGACAATATCACAAAAGTTCAATACGGCCTTTCTTCAGGATACTAACAAACTCAACGAATTCAAGATAGTCCTCAGCAACAAGTTACAGGCCTTTCATGATCTACTCAATGGAGTAGAAACTACTATCGAGAGCAACTGGAAAGGGGATCAAAGAAGCAATCACTTCAACATGTCATGAGGTCCTGGGCCACGAGAAGCCCCATCACAAGGAATGGATCACTGTTGATACACTGGATAAGATTCAAGAAAGAAGGAACAAGAAGGCAGCAATCAATACCAGACAAACAAGAGCAGAAAAAACCAAGGCTCTAGCTGAATACACAGAAGTAAAGAGACAAGTGAAGAAGAGCATCAGAACCGATAAACGTATATATGTGGAAGATCCAGCAATGACGATGAAAAATGCTGCAAGAGAAGGAAACATGAGACAACTGTATGACATAACAAGGAAACACTCTGGAAATCGCCGCAAAGTTGAACGACCAGTGAAAAGCAAGGAAGGCAAGGTAATCACCAACATTGAAGAGCAACGAAACAGGTGGGTAGAACACTTCAAAAAACTCTTGAATCAACCAGCCCTACTAAACCCATTCAACATCGAAGCAGCACCCACGGACCTCCCAATCAACGTTGGACCACCAACAATTGAAGAGATAGGCATGGCCATCAGACAAATCAGGAGTGGCAAAGCAGCAGGACCGGACAACATTTCAGCAGAAGCAATAAAAGCAGATGTAGCGGCAACTGCAAGGATACTCCACATTCTCTTCAATAAGATTTGGGATAAGGAACAAGTACCAAAAGACTGGAAAAAAGGACTCCTGATCAAAATACCGAAGAAAGGCGATCTCAGCAAGTGTGATAAATACAAGAGCATCACTCTTCTCTCAATACCAGGAAAAGTCTTCAACAGGGTATTGTTAAACAGGATGAAGGACTGCGTAGACGCTCAACTTCGTGACCAACAGGCAGGATTTCGTAAGGATAGATCGTGTACAGACAGAATCGCAACTCTACGGATCATTGTAGAACAATCAGTTGAATGGAATTCATCACTCCACATCAACTTCATTGACTACGAAAAAGCATTTGACAGCGTGGATAGGACAACACTATGGAAGTTTCTTCGACACTACGGCGTGCCTCAGAAGATGGTCATTATCATACAGAGTTCATATGATGGATTACACTGCAAAATCGTGCATGGAGGACAGTTGACAAAGTCGTTCGTAGTGAAGACCGGTGTTAGGCAAGGTTGCTTACTCTCAGCCTTTCTCTTTCTCCTGGTGATCGACTGGATCATGAAGACGTCAACATCTGAAGGGAAGCACGGGATACAATGGACATCTAGGATGCAGTTGGACGATCTGGACTTCGCAGATAACCTGGCCCTTCTATCACAAACGCAACAACAAATGCAGGAGAAGACGAACAATGTAGCAGCAGCCTCAGCAGCAGTAGGTCTCAATATACACAAAGGGAAGAGCAAGGTTCTCCGATACAACACAGCATGCACAAATCCAATTACAATTGATGGAGAAGATTTGGAAGATGTAAAAAGCTTTACATATTTGGGCAGCATCATTAATGAACAGGGTGGATCTGATGCAGATGTGAAGGCGCGGATCGGCAAAGCAAGAGCAGCAATTTTACAATTGAGGAACATCTGGAACTCAACGGTCAACCAACACCACGGTCTGGAGCTTCAATACAAATGTCAAGACAGTTCTACTGTATGAGGCAGAAACCTGGAAAACTACAAAAGTCATCATCCAGAAAATACAGGTGTTTATTAACAATTGTCTACGCAAAATACTTCAGATCCATTGGCCAGACACTATTAGCAACAACATACTGTGGAAGAAAACAAACCAGATCACAGTGGAGGAAGAAATCAGGAGGAAGCGCTGGAAGTGGATAGAGCACACATTGAGGAAAGCACCCAACTGCGTCACAAGACAAGCTCTCACATTGAATCGTCAAGGCCAAAGGAAAAGAGGAGGACCAAAGAACACATTACGCCGGGAAACGGAGATAGACATGAGAAAAATGAACAAGAATCGGATGAAACTAGAAAAGAAGGACCAGGACAGAGTGGGTTGGAGAATGCTGGTCGGCGGCCTATGCTCCATTGTGAGTAACAGGCGTAAGTAAGTAAGTAATCTACAACTAGAGAAATGAAAACGAAAACAGAGAGCACGGAACAACAAAGCAGTAATTACCAAAATACATCAATCAGGTCAACATTAATGCGTGTGTCATGTGACACAGTGATATATTGTTGATGTTATTCAAATTAGTTAAACTTGACAGGGACGGGGTTACCATAAAGTGACAGCAAGTAAGTGGTTTTACTTAGGCAATGCACTAATAAAAATTTTTGATTTAGCCTTGGCTACAACCTACAACTTTATATACAAAAGAACAATGATTTTGAAGTCGCTTGTATTGATTTGGAAACATGAAAAATTCTAACATATTCTCGTCAAGATATGACAACTGCACATGGTTATGAATAAATTCGATCAAAATCAACTGAAAACAACGTCAACCACGGTTTCGAAAAAACGTTTTATTCTGGAACATCGAATTCAACAGAGATGGGCACCCGAAATATCAATGCTCAGACTTTTCAGATTCTTGTTGTTTTCAATTTTTGTCAAAATTACTACACACCGTAGGCTCTTGATAACTAACTCACAATTCGACAAATATTTCAGCCATGGAAGAGCTACATTACAAAAAAATAGACCCTGCCAACTACAAGTAATTAATCGAAATACCAGATGATTCTTGATAATCTCAAAAATATATATGTGCAACACCACTACCATTTGATTGACCGCCACTTAAATAAATTTGACTATCATTCATAAAATTGTAACAACCATCTATTTAGTCACAGAATAATACATCCAATTTTATGACCTATGAATATGATTGTACAGCTTCAGAAATTGAAATCGTCAAGAAATATTGTTCCTTGACTGAATACACTTTATTCGTTTTGACGACAATTGATGATATCCACATAATTAGTAAATCGTGACTTCACTTCTTTAATGATTATCATTGATTGTTTGATGGTTTGTCAATTTGTATTTTGTCTTCTCCATCTTGTTCAAGCAGACACTCATGTTTCAATGCTCTTTTTAATTTCAGACCACAACTTGTTTGACAACTGACAAATATTATTTGAACGAATATAGAAGATAACGTTGTCCGAATGGAATGCATTATTCCCAATGAACAGTCTTTGTTTGGCCTGAACAAAACATGTGCTTCTAACGTTCTCTCGAATTCGTTTAAATCCAGGACTGTACATCGACGAATCCGTCAATATTATTTAGTTGAATATTGCGTATATTCATCAAATCCACTTGAATTCTACTAATCCAATATGCTATTTTTCACAAAATCTATTTCATTAAAATAATCAATCATTAAAGTGCAAAACGTCTCTATGTCTTATCGACAAACATATTTCCGTTGACCTCAGTCGTGTATCATCTTATTTTTTCCTAATTAGTCAAATAATATGGGTGAGAAGCTTAACTCGCCTAATTGGAGTTTTGCATTGAATGTGAGTGCCAAGTGGGCCATTTTTGGTAAGCAGAACTGGCGCTGTGGGATGAAACTGTGGTAAAACATCCTAATAGCATAATCCTCATCAGGTTTTGAGTATCACTTTACACCAATCATTCTGACAGATAAACTCAGTGTTACCGAATATTGTGAATAGATACATTTTACTGTTAACCTCATATGTGTTTGTGCATTTGCTGAGAAAAAAAGACTTACATTTAGATAGAATACATCAGAAATTAAAACATGCGGTCGGCAAGAAGTCTCAAATCTGTTTATTTATCATGATACTTCATTAAGATCAACTGGAACTATTAATTTCACCACTGACGTCAGTGAAGAGTAACAAAAAAAGGATTGAGAACGTTTAAGAAATGCAGTTTAAAGACGAACATGAATAATATAGGTATTGGCCAGATGGATGCTATTTTTCACAAAATCTATTTCATTAAAATAATCAATCATTAAAGTGTAAAACATCTCTATATCTTATCGACAAACATATTTCTGTTGAACTCAGTCGTGTATCATCTTATTTTTTCTAATTAGTCAAATAAAATGATATTCTTCATTTCGCAGTGCAGCACAATATTTCCACACAGACGTGTACACAAAGCTACATGTATCTCACCGGACCTCACCACATAGAGCCAAATAGATCATTTTTGCATCAATAAAACATTTCCGGATGACAGTGAAAGATGTGAAAATCAAGAGAGGATCTGACATCGCTTCGGTCATCACTTTGTTGTGACCTATTTAAAACTGAAGCTAGGGAAGCACTAGAAAATGTAACAAACAGTACTACAAAGGTACAATACAAACTTCCTTCGACTTGCTGACGAACTCAAAGAATTCAAGATAGCTCTCAACAACAGGTTCCAAGCCTTACAGTATCTACTGAAGTAAGAATAATCTATTGTGTATGATAAATAGAAAAGGTATAAAAGAAGCATTAACTTCAACGTGTCAAGAGGTCCTGTGCCGCAATTAGCATTATCATAAGGAATAGATCTGTATAAAATCAATGAGAAAATCAAGAAAAGGAAGAAGAAGAAGGTAGTGAATAACAACCGTTGATGAAAAACAGGGAACCTCTGAGTACAAGTTGAATACACAGAAGCAAACAAGCGAGTAAAGAAGAGCAATAGAGTCGACAAGAAGAAGTACATGGAAGAACTAGCAAAGACGGCGAAAAAAACTGCTAGGAAGGAAATATGAAACAGGTTCACGATACTGCGAAGAAACTATCAGGAAAATACAGTAAAACAGAGAGACCGGTCAAAGACAAAGAAGGCAAGCCAATCACTGAAATTCAACAACAGCAGAACAGATTGGTAGAACACTTCGAGGAACTCCTGAATAGGCAGGCTACAATGAATCCACCGGACATTAAAGCAGCACACACAGACCTTTCAGTAGATGTCACTCCACTAACGTTGGAGGAAATCAGGGTGGTCGTCCGACAAATCAAGAACGGGAAAGCAGCGGGACCGGACAATATACCAGCTGAAGCACTGAAGTCAGATATCGAAGTAACTACAAACATGCTTTACCTTTTATTCAAAAAGATTTGAGAGGAGGAACAAGTGCCGATGGACTGGAAAGAAGGGCATTTCATGAAGATTCCAAAGAGAGGAGATCTGAGCAAATGTGAAAACTATAGATACATTACACTACTGTCAATACCATGGACGGTCTTCAACAGAGTGTTGCTGAACCGGATGAAGGATACAGTAGACGCCCAACTTCGAGATCAACAAGCTGGATTTCGTAAGCATCGATCATTCACAGACCGAATTGCAACACTACCGATCATTGTCCAACAATCAGTTGAGTGGAACTCGTCACTATACATCAACTTCATTGATTGTGGAAAGGCGTTTGACAATGTGGATAGAAGGACGTTATGGAAACTTCTTCGACACTATGGAGTACCTGAGAAAATTATCACTATCACATTTGATGGCAAAACTCTGGAAAATGTGGGTGAATGACAACTGGAATGATCTGGAAAGAATTACTTAATACAAAGTTAAACGAAGAGTATTGGTGGGCGGCCTGTGCTTTTCCACGAGCAGGTGGCAGTAACCGTTGATTGATTGATAAAAATGGAGCCTACACTGGTGCTCCGGTAGTCGTTTATGTCAGGAGTGGAATCGAGTAAGGTGTTACATTTGTACAATTTGATGGTTTTGGAGACCATCCTAGTTTCAGTTACCACTGCTATATGATACTAACTTTCTATGGCTTGTTCTGTGATCATTCGGAGTGTACTCTTTTGAGAGCAACCCTACATATTCCGTAAACCAAATTTTAGTTTTTGTGAATATTCGTCTTTTTTGAACCATTAATATTTGTGTATTATTTCTCTGTGGCTTTCGTAATCAGATTGCGGGTATAGATCGAATGGGTGATTAGCCTAATCTCTAATACCCGCTTTACTCCTTACGTTAGTTAATGGGAATAAGCCCCATTATCCAGGAGGCATGACGAGGACGTGTGAATCGGATTTTGCTCTCTATCAGCTGTCAGGGTAGCCAATAAAGAGATAGAGGAATTATAAACCTTCCACCGACTTGGCCCTACCACAAATAAAAAAAACGTCTCATAGCTTTATAAGTCATGACAGAGAAAATGTTAAAACAGGCATAAATAAATATATATGCAGAATAAACATTGAATAAAACAGATTATTGAGATGAATACAGCAGTCGTTTGAGGGCCATAAAGACGATAAGAATATTTATGAGACTAAATTCGGTACTATCGTGTTTAATTTTGTTATATTCTCTGCGTTACGTAGTTTATTTGGAGTATATTTACTGGTTGTTCCAAATGTCTGAGTTCACAGTACGTAGAAATGATCTTTTTCAGCTACTGCTCAGGCGTTGATCAATTCGTACTGGAAGCACTCCATGTAACTTATTGTATTCTAAGTCACTTTATTCATGTATTCAATTTGACTGTCTTGTTCACTCGACCTTTGTTCGCATATTCATATTTTTCTTGCTACAAATTTTTCGATTCGCCTAAAATGATATAAGGAGATTGCAAAGGTTCACAAGTCACTATAGTAGTTTTTGAGACAATGACCTAATTTTACCGTCTTTTAATTATCTTTACGTATGTAAAGTATTAAAATATATATATATATATATATATATATATATATATATATATACATTCCTCTCGTTCATTATCGTACTTCATATTTCATCATGACTGAACAGACACCCGACAATATCGAAGTCTGGTTCTGCTACGCAGAAGCCGACTTCCACGAGCACGGCGTGATCGACACACGTGCAAAATTCCTCGCAGTATTCAAGGCACTGCCGTGCGAATTCAACAGGTACGTAACACCTAGTAAGTTTACTAGTGATGTTTTCGGACCTTAAGAAATCCTAAAACTTTCGATTCTTAAACGAGGAGACCTAGCCGATCGACAAAGGTTAGATCAACTCTTCAATAACATCGTTCTCCAACACGGTTCTGCGACGGACATGTCGCAACGAGTGAGAGAAGTGATAGGCCTAAGAACTTTCGACGAAGGCCTATTGAAACAACATTTCTTGTCTAAACATCCTCAACGGGTGCAAACTGTGCTTGTCTCGTTTCAAAACAACGCCTTAGACGAGCTGGCTGTATCTGCCGATCATATTTTAGAAATAACGAAATCGTCTACTACCGAGGTACTTTCAGTCAAAGAAAAGCGTCAAACGACTCAGAATGACAAAACCAAGTTATGTCATACACTCACGCGTTATCTTAATCTTCGTAACGACCGTAATCGCTCACACAGCCCACGTAGAAGCATTTCACGTAAGCGATCTTTCTCTAGACCACGAGAGACGGATAACCCCGACTAGTGCTGGTTTCATAACCAGTATGGAAAGTCTTCCAGAAAATGCAGAAAACCCTGCAATTTTCCCAACGCGAAACCGAATGACTCGAAAAACAGCTCGGGAAACTTCCAAGCCGGCACGCGTTAACGGGAACCGTAGCCGGCGAACATAGCCGTCTGTTGTACGTCACAGATGTGACAACAAGAGTTCGCTACCTCGTCGACACTGACGCAGAAGTTAGCGTTCTCCTAGCAAATCCTAACGACCGGCTTCACTGATCGGCTCTAAACTTACAGGCGGCAAACGGAAAAGCGATCGCTACGTATGGCAAAAGGCACGTTTACCTTAACGTGGGTTTACGAAAACTCATTCACCGGACTTTCGTTGTTGCAGATGTTTCTATGCCAATCATTGGTATGGATCTTCTACAACACTATAATCTGATCATCGACACGTGCAAACGGGGACAAGTAGACGGAAACACTAATTTATCCGTTTGCGTAACTTCTTTTGCTGGTTGCAGATTATCCCCAGTCACAGTTAAGCATATGATAGACCCACTTTATTAACCACTATTCGATAAGTATCCTGGGATTCAGCAAACGCAAACCAGCAACGTTACACATCACATCACGAATTCAGGACCACCTGTATTCTCTAAAGCATGACGACTAGCCCCCGAAAAGCTAAGGTTGGCGAAAAACGAGTTCGACCACAAGATAGACTTAGGAATCATTCGACCGTCAAATAGCCCACATGCATCTTTGTTGCACATGATCCCTAAAAAGGACAGCAACGTTTGGCGTCCAACTGGTGACTATCGGCGATTGAATGCAAAAACCATTCCCGATCGTTACCCGTTGCCTCACATTCACGATTTGACAGCTACCTTGAAAGGTACAACTGTCTTTTCGAAAATCAACTATGTTAAAGTGTATAACCAAATCCCTATGGCTACTAACGACATACCGAAAACAGCTATCATAACTCCTTTAGGACTCTATGAATTTTTGTGAATGCCGTTCGGTCTAAGGAATGCTGCTCAATTATTCCAAAGATTCATAGACGACGTTTTTTGAGGTCTCAACTTCGTACATGCGTATGTTGATGACAGTCTAATCGGAAGTCCGGACAGAGAATCACATCTCAAGCATCTGGATCTTGTTTTCGAACTATTACAAAAAAATGGCATTACTGTAAACGTTCAGAAATGCCAATTCGGAACCGACTCATTAGATTTCCTAGGACACACTATCGATGCTCAAGGCATTCGACCTCTTAGGATCAAAACGGCGGCCATTCTGTATTACCCAGAAGCGACCAACGTCAAGCAATTACGCACGTTTAACGACCTAGACGCTTCATACTGAAATGCGCATTACTTACGAAACCTCTTACCGACCAACTTCGTGGAAATGCGAAATCCATTAATTTGGACGACATCGCATGAAAAGCATTCTCCACAGTTAAGGAACTGATCGCTAAAGCAACAATGCTCGCACATCAGGACACCGAAGCACCCATTAATATCGCAGAAGACGCATCCGACTCGGCAATCGGAGGAGTCTTACAACAATGGGTTAACAACTCCTGGCAACTCTAGACGGTTGCTAGACACCAAATCGATGTACAGCACTTTCGGTAGGTAACTCCTAGCGATTTATTGTGCTGTACGGCATCTCCAACACTATATCGAAGGCCTTGAATTCACTATTTTCACGGACCATAAACCGCTCACTTTCTCGCTGAGCTCTCCTTCTGACAAGTACTCACCTCGTGATTCTCGACAACTGGACTACATTTCGCAGTTTACTTCAGATATTCGACATATTTCTGGAGCAAACAATGTAGTTGCAGACGCCTTATCTCGCATAACTTCCTTGAACCGTTTCCAAGGAATCGACCTTCCGAAACTCGCCCAGCTTCAAAAAGAAGACACTGATCTTCAGCACGAGTTATCGACCACAACCCTCAAACTACTCATCAAAAAGATCAGAGCAGGTAAGGAAACCTTACTGTGTGACACATCTACAGGAAGGGATCGTCCAATCGTGCCAAAACATTATCAACGCAATGTCTTTAATACGTTGCACAAACTTTCTCATCCAATCGTTCGTGCAACCATCAACCTTATAGCAGAACGGTTATGCTGGCCTGGTATGAATAAAGACGTGAGGGATTTAACGCGCTCTTGTGTAAGCTGCCAAAAATCTAATGTTATCAGACACAATGAGTGTCTCTTAGGCTCTTTCAAAACTCCCGATGCTCGTTTCGACCATATTCATCTGGATTTGGTGGGAACTTTACAAGATTCAAATCGATACTCTTACCTCTTAACCTGCGTTGATCGTTTCACTCGATGGCCAGAAGCAGTACCTATCAAGGACATCACTGCTGGAACAGTGGCCCGCACCTTCGTCGAACGATGGGTAGCAAACTTCGGTTACCCTTCAACCATCATTACAGACCGCGGAGGTCAGTTCGAATCCGAACTTTTCCGTCAAATAACCACACCTTTAGGAATCACTCGCTTCCGAACGACCGCCTAACACCCACAAGCAATCGGGTTGGTTAAACGCTTACACCGAAAACTAAAAGCTTCACTATCAGCTGCGAACGTTTCACAGTGGACCGACGCTCTTCCACTCGTTTTACTAGGTATCCGCAATGGAGTGAAAGCTGACATTGGATACACTGCGGCTCAACTCGTTTATGGAACGACACTTCGACTTCCAGGATAATTCGTGGATCCTTCATCCTTTTCAATTAACATGGATCTAACCTCTTACACGAACAGGCTTACAAACGCGATGCGTTCAGTTAAACCTGCTTCCACTCGACCACAATCCACCGATGTTTTCGTTCAACCTGACTTATGATATAGTACACATGTTTTCGTTCAACCTGACTTATGATATAGTACACATGTTTTCGTTCGTCGAGACTCACATCGACGACCATTGGAATCAGCATATGAGGGACCTTTCAAAGTTCTTCAACGTGAATCTAAGTACTATATAGTCGATTAGAACGGAACAAACTATAGCATCAGCAACGATCGCTTAAAAGCAGCGTATTTAGAAGGAAATCCAATTCACGTCGATTTCCCTTCGGTACAATCGCACAACACGACTTCTACAATCATAATTCCTCAACCAACAACCAATACTAGCGATGACACTCCGAATGTGTCTGAAAATCAACTTAAAACGACACGTTCTGGAAGAAGCCTAAGATTTCCAGGACATTTAAACGACTACTGCACGTAAAACACCACTCGACATTTTATATTATCTCATTTTTTTATTTTTACGATATATAATATTTAACAAAACAATTTTATTATGCTTATATATTTTTATTTTTAAAAAAACGAACAAAAAATGTTTGATCACTATTAGGTGTGCTGGAGTTTATTTTAAATTCTTTTTCGCCGACATTGAGTTTTTAGGCACATACGAGTGTATTTCGACATGCACTTACATTTTCTTTTTTCTTTTCCAGGACAGCTGGAAAAAAACTATGCAGTTTACGAGGTGCCGAAATTTTCGTTGTAACTTTTTGTTTTTTTTACTATGTTGTACCTTGGTCCCATAGAGTAAGGAAAGACGACCAGACGCTGATAAACTTAGTAAGCTATCAGAGGAGTGTTTACCAACGACAAACTCGTTTGGTTTAAAATTCTGGCTGGCCACATCTTAGGGTCGTCAATGCCTCACTAGGTGTGGAGTGATCTGTAGCGGTAAATAAATCCTCAAACTAAATAGCTCTGTAAGTTTTCGACATTGGATGCTGACCATATGTTTTACTGGAGTCATCTAGCTGAAGGCGCTTCGTCATGCATCCGCACCAGATCATGCGTGGTAACACTGTGCTCAACATCTATCGCAATCGCTAGCCAAATTAGATCAGAGAATTCCGATATATTGGTTATCACCAAGTACACTCTTCCGATCTCCTCGATTCTATCTTTTGATTTCTCTCGATGGGAAGAAATTATATTAGGTGTTGCTTGTAAAAGCGTTGTCAAACACTGAATACCTGTGTCATCCTCATTCTCTAGTACTCCAATATAACAACAAAGAATGCTAATTTGCTTGTTATGTCTGTAGTGACATTTGATAGCCATTGTACATTTAATAACGTCACTAATCCGATATTACCCAGTTTACCATTAGAATCCAATTAGCAAGTACTTAGTCCTAATGCTACAAATCTTAAAAACGCTGTCAAGATTAAAATACCTTTGCCACGTAAGAAGAATGTAAGTACAGAACCTTCTGGTTCTAGACTCAATGACAAAAATATTACGATGACCCTACCAAATAAAAATAAGACTGTACTTCCCGACACCATGTTTTACCTTATGCATCGTAGGGGTTATAAGAGCAGACTTGATTCAAATGTCTCACGAGATGGCCACTGCAATCATTATGTAAGCAGGCCTACTATTGGACAGACCAAAATGAACCAACGCACCCTACGGTTATCCTCAAACGTTTTAAATAACAAAGCTGTAAGACGTAACCATTCTCAACACTTCCCTATTAGGCAAAATGGCTTGCTAGGTTACTCAACATCAAACGTTTTAAATAATAAACCTGTAAGACTCAAATTTCCTCAACACTTTCCCATTGAGCAAGATGGATTACTAGTTACGAACCATCAACCCAACCCCAACTGGCAGGTGCATGTCTTAACTGTCCGCCTAGTCTAGTTCAACAAACTAATCTACTTAATCAAAATAATGATTTTTTGACCTTCAGCAATCCCTGGTTTCAATAGCAATACAGCTTGTTCAAGCGATAGCCCATACGATCAGTCAAACATAATAAACTACAGTTTATGCAAATCGAAACTACATAACATCAATAGGGAAGCTCTCGGTTTTTTTACACTCCACACTCCCTTCTTAAACTTATTACTTATCAATGCACGTTCACTTCTGAACAAGATTTCAGCCTTGAGAACGTTAGCTTTTCTAGCTAAACATTCTTTTATACTTATCACTGAAACATGGTGCTCTCAAGCAGTATCTAATTAAGGATTAAATATCCAGAACTATCGACTTTATCGCTGCGTCAGAGAAACTAAGCGAGGAGGTGGTTGTATTATATATGCTTTGGATACCCTAACAACTAATAAACTTGAAGATAGCGTCCTGAATATTTTAACAGAATCAGTCTGGATATCAGTCAACACCCTGAATCATAGTCTACTACTTGGGTGTATATACTACAGAGCTCCTGATAGTCCGAATAGTGGGAATGATCTTATTATCAATGCATTCATACATGCATCCTCTCTAAACTTTAATGCTGAGGTTACCACCGGGGATTTCAATTATCCTGGGATAAACTGGAGTACCGGTAGTTGTCAGTCATGTAATGATGAGTTCTCGGCAACCATTAACATGCACTGCTGGTCAAAATGGGTTCGTAACCCAATTAGAGGAGATAATATACTCGATCTAATATTTAGTGGAGACGTTTTCCCACTATCTGTAAAAGTATATGATGAATTCGAAAGCAGTAACCATAAGTTAGTAGTTTGCGCTCTCCCTATCTATCTCTCTTATAACCCACCCATTCAAAAAACCTGTCAATATAGAGACTATAAGCATGCTGACTGAAACCTACTGCATTCATTGATTAAACTTTCAGACTGGGATAATATTTTTTAATGTAATAGTCTCATGGATGCTATCCGCTAATTCTATCTGATCATTAACTTTTGTTAAGATCCCAGTGTAACACTTAAAACGTACAGGTTTAGTAACCTTACGAACTATATATACCAGCTAAATATCGTAATAAACTAAAACGCCTACAGAATCGTTATTTTAAGTCAAATGAATTCACGGCAGTTGCGCAAATAACAATAACTTTAAATCAAATTAAAGAAAAACATAGGTTAAAAGCCATTAATGAGGAACTGTTAGCCCTTAATAATAATTCGAAAGTACAAAACTTAACTCTCCTTTTCAATAAACGCACTAAAGCAAGTCGAAATGTTGATATACCGTGCATCCAGCATAAATGTACTTTTATATACGACTCTAAAACCATAGCAGACCTTTTCAGTAGTATATTCGCGATTGGTGTAGAAAACATAAGTGGCTATGCTCCAAGAATTATGTGCGTGACTAGCAACTCAATGAAATCTATCTCCGCCACGTGCATGAAAATTAATAAGGCTATAAATACCCTTGAGCTTTCGAAAGGTCATGGAGTAGACGGGATTTCATCATTTCTCTACAAATATGGTGGTCCAGATATTCCACTTCTTTTTCTCAAGCTGTTTGCTCTCTCTCTCTATGAAAACCGGTTCTTACTCTTATTATTGGAAAACTGCGTACATCATAACACGTTACAAATCTGGAGATAAGACTGACATGAACAATTACCGGCCAATAAATATTACTCCAGTTATTTCTAGGATTATGGAAAAAATAACAAGTGATGAACTTTCCAACTATCAATGATACTCAACATGGATTTCTTAAAAATCGTTCTTGCATGACATGTCATTTTGACTTCTTTAATCTAGTCTATTCTCTACGTAGCCAGGGTTATCTAGTCTTAGTGCTATATCTGGACATTTCTAAAGCCTTTGACATGGTTAGCCACCAACTTCTTATAGGTAAGCTCGCATCTTATGGGGTTCAAAATCCTTTGCTTGCTTGGCCTGATTCCTTTCTCAGCAGTCGACAACAAATAGTCGAAATTAACTCTTCATTGTCTAACGCTGTCCCTGTTAGAAGTGGTGTAATACAAGGTAGTGTCTTAGGTCCTTTGCTCTTTTTAGTGTTTATCAATGATATTTGTCAAAGTTTTTTTGTCGGTAAGCCCCTTTTATATGCAGATGATCTGAAAGTAGTATATTCATTTTCTCCACATGACCTGAAAAATATACGAAATTGCGTCAGCATGGAGCTTAACAAGGTAACACAGTGGTGCTTGAAATGGCAACTGAAGCTTAATACGGCTAAATGTGGATGGATATGCTTCGGCGATACATCGCTCAACCTAGACGTTACCATAAATGGAGTAGTGTTATCTAAGTTACATACAGTAGTAGACTTAGGACTTAGATACTCCCAAGACTTGTCGTTTACAGAACATATATTAAAACAGACCACTTAGTCTCAACGTCTAATAGGTTACATAACTCGAAACCTTTACAACAATGAGTCACGTATTCTAATGTACAAAGTTTGTGCTCGACCTCTACTAGAATATTGCATGTTTATTCTTAGCAGTGCTCTCATAAAGGATAAATGAAGGCTGGAATCAGTACAGAGACGATTTACACTTTGTATTCTTGGGGCTGATTGTACCTTAACTTATAATTCTAGATGTAATAAACTTGGGCTAGACCCTTTATGGAGGAGGAGACTCAAACTAAATCTTATCTTTTTCTTCAAACTACTTCATAAACTATCGTTTACATCCGATCACGCGATTCAATATGCAGAAACCTCTCATTATAACATACGTAATTCCTTGGCACTAGTGAAACAAACTTATTCTAAATCATCTCTCTATATGAATTACTTCACCTGTAAATTCTCTAGACTCTGGAATAACCTACCACAACCTATCCGCACGATAAAATCACTCCCATTATTTGTTCGCTGCATCGATGCATACTGTTCTTCTGAAAATGCATTGATTGGTCTAGCGCCTTTAGGTGTATCTCATTCAACAAGTGATATTTTAGGAACCTTAAATGTTTAGCCGTCTTTATTAGTGAATCCCCTTAGTAAAACCACCCACTTGCTGTCAATATGTCAACACTGCCCATAGCAACTTTAACTAATTTGAATAACACAAACAGTATATCACAGTATATCACTATGTCACATGACACACGCATTTAGGTAGACCTGATTAATATATTTTGGTAATTACTTTTTTGTTGTTCCGTGCTCTCTGTTTTCGTTTTGATTTCTCTAGTTGTAGATAATTATCATTAATTCGATCTGGCACACAAATTGACTTTAATTACTCCGTCCATAAATCAACAGGCTGTCCATTTAAGAAATATTAAAAATTCCCGGATGATGCATCGGATCGCTGTAATATATGTACTACTTAAGCAACTACTGAACTAGTATACTTAAAAATTTCTTTTATCACATGTTTGTTCTGCATGTCTTATGTTACTGTTTATATCAAATTAGATCATGCCCGTAAACTGGTGTGAATTCTGTAATTATTATTTTTCAAAATATAAAATTATTATTATTATTATATTCAGTAACAAACATATGCACAATTTTCTTTACATACCTAAGTTTAAATTAAAGTGTTTTATACGTCCGAGCATTCTTCCATGAGTTTTATGTGTCCTGTCGATTTTGTCTGTTAGACGTAGCTAGGAATTCAGACGAGGGTTCAAGTGTCAGACTTATCAGTCAGCATTAAACAAATGGACGTCTCAGCAGTTGAGCTTTTTACTTGTTAGTTAATCTATTTCCACAGTTGCCAGTAAGATGTATTTACGTCTTAAAGGATAAAATAATCATCACTACCTTACCTATTCGGAATCCAATAAAAACAATACACATCTCGAATTTTCCAATAGTATTAATTAATATACACATTCAGGTGAGTAATTCAGCTATTAAGTTTGCAACAATAAAGGCATCTACTTAGATGTAAGGAAATTCTACTTAAAGTTTAATATTGAAGTTGGCTATTCTTACCTCTGTAATCATTTCATGTAACACACTAAGGCTAACATTTTAAAAATTTTTACCATATGTAAAGTAATGCTTCATCTTGTAGTTTTACAATGAAGTATAATTGTCAACATGTAACTTACCTTCTACTATTCCTGATATAAAATCTAATGCAATTTCACTGGTTGAGTGGTTGCGGAAGCTCATTGTTAAGGAGTTTCGTATTTGGGAGAAATGACGTTCGAGTGATTCCAGGTATCCAGTGGTTGTCTAACGTCGATTGTTTTGTGATCTCGATAAAATTCCAGAATCACAACAACGCAAAACTGATCGTTTAATTTTGGTCAACGATTTTTTTGCGCTTATTGAATTAGTATACTGATCTTCAATCAATCATTATTATTTCTCATAACTATCTATAAACTTTTCATTATTCAAAGTTTAGTGCAAATCTTCAGCATAAAATTGCATGCAAACTGAAATTCAATTTCAAGATGAATTGTCATTTTCAAAATAATAAATAGGCTTTGAGGCATCATAAAATGCGAGTCTCAATAGACAGATCAGAGATTAAAAAGTTATTCTATTTTGAATACTTACTTGCTTACTTATTTACTCCTGTTACTCCTCGTGAAGGAGCATAGTCCGCTCATCAGCATTCTCCATCCAACCCTGTGCTGGGCAATCCTTTCCAGCTCCTTCCAGTTCCTAGTCATCCTTTTCATATCTGCTTCTAGTATCTGACGTAATGTGTTCTTAGGCCATCCATTTATCCGCTTCCCTTTGGGATTCCAAGTAAGGGCTTGTCTCGTGATGCGATTTGACGATTTGCGTAATGTATGTCCTATCCATTTCCATCGTCTTTTCCTTATTTCTTCTTCAGCTAGAAGCTGATTTATTTTCTCCCAGAGAAGGCTGTTCCTGATAGTATCCGGCCAAGGAATATTGAGTATCTTGCACAGACAGCTATTTGTTCATACCTGTACCTTCTTGATGATGGTTATAGTAGTTTTTCAAGTTCTAGCTCCTTACGATAGAACTGTCTTGACGTTTGTATTGAAATTCTCACTTTGACATTCGTTGACAGTTGTTTTGACTCCCATGTGTTCTTTGATTGCAAGAATGTTACCCTTGCTTTGCCAATCCTTGCCTTCACATATGTGTCAGATTCTCTTTGCTCATCATTGATGCTTCCTAGGTACATGAAAGATTCTCCACCTTCCTGAGCTATCTTTTGAAATAGATTGACAAAATGTATGGCAAAACGTCAGCTCAATGGAGGTTCGTGATATCTAAAAATCTTGTTTTTGTGATTAAGTGTAGTTATAAATATTCAAAAGATATTTTACCGAATGATATTTCATATCAGATTGAATAAACTGTAACAACATGAAATGCTTTCTCGTTTTTTCCAAGAACATGGAGTTTATCGAATCAATAATCAACTGTTTCTCTTACTTCAGGTGCACATTGACGAGTAAGAAAGTTATTGAGTTCGAATGCACAAATGATCAGAAACACGATAGTATGAGCATTGAGAGGATTAATGTACGGCAGAAACCGAAAAGCGTATGTTCATTTTAGCGATAATCAGTATTTATTATAGAGATGCTGAAGGCCGTGTTGACATTACGAGATTTCCTTAAGTTCTATTATCTTGTGTTTTAAATATGGTTATCTATTTTTTAACTCACTTGTTTGCTACAATATCATTTACTGCCCTGTTTTCAGAGTGGTTTTTCTAGAGATTGTACTATCAGTTTATTACATTCATTTTACTACTTAAATGTTATAAACAATGTTAACCATATAACAGTGCATAAAGCTGCGGAAGAATTTTGAGCTCTGGGAAATATATGTATCACGTGTTGAATCGTTCCAAAGTTTATATGTCTGTTTTGTTCCAAAATGCCTACGAACTAACGAACGTCCGAGTTGTTCTAGTTCAAAGTTTTCTACAGTAAACTTCATAACATCATCTGGCTCAAAACTTTCGTTGACATGTCCCACTTTTAGCTTGAGTTCAGTTTGACGTATTTTGAAATGCTGCTATGATATGTGTGTTCAACCGTGCCGTGCACATATGTTAACAAACACGAAATCACGTTCTTCTTGTAATAATCTTGAGCTCGCTTTTTATGTCTGTTTATGTTACTGATCTACAGGTGATATCAAATATTTTTGTGCCTGTATGGTGATGAACTATCCTATGTAACGTTGATAAAATAGTATTATTAATTCCCCAAACGACATGCTTCTTACCTTTCTTCAGTTTTATCACATTCGTTGCAACACAGATATTTACATTTGCTTGTTTGTGATGTCAATAAGATTTCTGAACCGATGTCTCCTGTTACACTCTTTTGCTGTCTTTCGTTATTTCTGTTTTCATCGTTTTTCAGGATCCCTGTCCTTTCATCATATAATTTGAGGAACTGATTTTATTATATCATTGACACTCATTACTGTCATCGATTCATTCGAGTTTGAAAACAGTATGGTGTACCGAGTTTTACACAGACAGGAATATGGATAAACGTCAACTCGTAGATGAATAAGTACATTCAACATCCATTATAATAAAACGTGACCATCGCTGTGTATGTAGTCAGAACATGTCACTTAGAGATACTCGATATATGAATTTTCAGCTAACGGCCTAAAATGAAAATCTAATTTCGAATCAATATGTTCTCGAAAGTTTGCGAATTAAGCAGTCACATCAAAATATCTGGACCATGAATAGAAACCTATCAAACATAAATATTAGAGATACGTCATATTGGGTTCATAAAATAGTCATTAGAAATCAGCTAACTTTTCAAACTGTCAATACAAATTATTGAATTGTGTTCAGATAATAAAAGAATTGAAGCAAACTTTAAGGAGGTTGTGGCTCTGCTAATCTGTGGATAATGAATAAAGTACACTTTTATAGTCTTTAGTCATATACGTGACAGTGGACTCGTTATTATTCAGGTTTTTCTAACTACTCACATGATGACTACTGATGAGCGTTGTGATTTTTCCACAACCATTACCCAGAATCCAAGTTATTTCAAAATGTTTAGGTGCTCTCACACGTTTATTGATAAGAAAAACTTGATTTTGTGCTTTCGAGTCATTAATAGCTTATGAAAATTCATGGTTAGTGACTTTTACGTTAATCAACTGTTTAGTTCGATGGAAAAGTATACAGCTACTGTGAATTCATTCGTCTTGAGGTAACGTTCCTGCAACTGTCAACATAAGTTATGATGTTTAATTCATGTTAATTATCCGTTAGACATAATAGTTCTATATGTTTTTAGAGTTGTGAATAATGCAGAACACGAATTAGTGATTAAGTAAGTTATATACATGGTAATCACTCGTTTACTGCATTTGAACAGGGTATCTTCATCTGAATATCTTAATAAGTCTGAAGTTTTACAATCCCTATATTATAAGGAAATGCCTTTAGATAGTTTGATGAGAGCGAGAACCAACATTCTTCAAACGGTCACTGCTTTCAACTTATTTGTTTACTTGTTCATATGTTAAAATGATATCTTGACAGTACACTACTTCGAATTTTTTATTACTGTAGAAAACTTTGAACTAGAACAACTCGGACGTTCGTTAGTTCGTAGGCATTTTGGAACAAAACAGACATATAAACTTTGGAACGATTCAACACGTGATACATATATTTCCCAGAGCTCAAAATTCTTCCGCAGCTTTATGCACTGTTATATGGTTAACATTGTTTATAACATTTAAGTAGTAAAATGAATGTAATAAACTGATAGTACAATCTCTAGAAAAACCACTCTGAAAACAGGGCAGTAAATGATATTGTAGCAAACAAGTGAGTTAAAAAATAGATAACCATATTTAAAACACAAGATAATAGAACTTAAGGAAATCTCGTAATGTCAACACGGCCTTCAGCATCTCTATAATAAATACTGATTATCGCTAAAATGAACATACGCTTTTCGGTTTCTGCCGTACATTAATCCTCTCAATGATCATACTATCGTATTTCTGATCATTTGTGCATTCGAACTCAGTAACTTTCTTACTCGTCTTCCTTCTCTTCATTTTCAATGAACTTAGCGTTTATTATACATGGGATGATATTGGTTATAATTGATCGCAATGAAATCTCATAATGGCAAAATATATGTGTGATATCTTGATGAGTAGATATTTGAAGTTCAAATGTATTCTAATGAAATATCGTCCACTTCTCAGTTAATAAACGAACATAAAATTAGCAAAAAGTTAAACATATCTATCCAGAATATTGAGTAACTATGCGCTTAACTGTCACAATGATCAGTGTAAAATGATACACAGAACGTGGTATGAACTATGCCACAAGGAGGATTGATATTCTTAATGAATATTTAAGGTCATAAATTCCACATTGTCAGTTTTGTATTGACGAGACAAATTTTTTCAAAGTCGCATTACTGATTTCAGTAAACTATTACCATCAACAAATATAATATTATCACTTGGAAAAAATGTGTATATTTACAATCTTAGAGCTTTGAGAATGATTCCACCATGAATATAAATCTTTGTGTGGTCCAATTGTCTTTTTTTGAATGAATTTTTGAATACAGAAGAAAGAGGTGGGAGAGGAATTAATATAAATTTTTGACTTCATTCTTACACCATAGATACTTACTTCTGCATATGCACTTATTGCATTTATTAGTAACTAGCCTTTAGAGGTTATCGTGAAAACATTTGGCTGGTGGAGTTCAGACAATTCGCTTTTGTGTTAGTAATCTGCCAATCGTATTAAGTTCTGGTAACGCGATATCACAACTTCATTGAAGTTAAAATTATTAGCCATTGTGTGTCAAATCATCGCGAGGTCAACAAACTTCGGTTCAGTCTGTGAGTAATTCGTGTACACATGGAAGTAAAGAACCCTACAAAAGTGTAAAACAGCTCTCCAATGGTGCCAGGTTTTTCAAAAGATGTCAGATTACAGAGAACACTAGACACAGAATGGCGAAATCTTGAAAATTGCAAGGAGCCTTACCTGTGAACTTGATGTTATGAAGGTTAGTGAGAAACTATAAAAATGAATGTGCTATACAGTTTTCTCTTTCGTTTGTTTGTTTGTTTACCTGATGTTGTAGACTACTGCTTATAGAATGTTGTCTTGTGAAAATTTTGAGTGTTTGCGATGTTAAAGAAACACAAAGAACAAAGTCGCAAACGTGGATCATTTGACATGAACTCTCCAGTGATCGAATCCTAATGAATGCAAAATATGGCTATAAATTTGAGTGTTCTTTAGACACTGAAAACAACATGTAGGCTGATATCATGAGTCGTGGTGCAAATGCCTTCCTCCACTAGCGTGAATTGTTTGCTATTACTCACCTTTTATTTGACCCTGAGAAGTCAAGTGTGCATCAAAGAATGATAAGTTTGCGCTCATTCAAATTATCAAAGTAATACACTTGATCCAATGTCTCGGAAGTGCTCGATTCAATACCCTGCAGGAATTTGAATAAATGCGTCTGTAAACTACTATGTTAAATTGAAATGCATGTCATATTCATGTAATTTTGTCATTATCAAATAAGATTATGTATCCATTTAACAGTTACAAATCACAAAATCCTTTAAGTATTTAGAGAACATGGGAAGTAAGTTATAAAATTTTCATTATCATGATTGATCGGCTGATTTCTATGTAAATGGGGTTATGGTATTTAGAATTAGGAAAAAATTGGGTCACAACAAATTTCTAAACAACATAGAAACGTTTAAACTCGTAGTTAATTATTAATTAATTTTATTTGATTGAACTCCATTTGTACTCAGGAGACAAAAAGCTGATTTAATAATTTCGCTAATGAATTATATTTCATTGTTTATCTACCAGTTGTCTGATATCACGTTGTTGAACGCTGTTGAACATGGGTCAATATTATTGATCACGTGTAAAATCTGATTTCTAAATGTGGTTTGAGAATAGATTTTATGGTGGTGTTTAAAATGACTGTTTTAACTGATTTGTCGATAGATCACATCGTTAGCTGGTGCTTGTCGTAAGACGTATGGAAAATGCCAAATATCAAATACCCGTTGCATATAAGGCGACAAATAAGAAGCAATATGCCATCATAACGGTGAAAGTGATTTAGCCGCATAATTTCCAGAAGCCATTGAGCCATCATGTCATACAAGTAAAAACTAAAGACAACTCAATAAAATTACCATTGACACAGCATCAAAATGGACCGTGTTAACCTTCGAAATGACAACTGCGGTTCGCTCATTTCAACCATTGTTCAGGCAATTAAACTGAAACTTTATTTTTAATTTAATTCAATGGTTTGACATGAAATAAGTTGAATGTGAATAAAAACCGTTGTCATTCAGTACTTAAATTTCGAGTTGTTTTGGAAATATAAACATCAAAGTTTGTGCATACGATGCTGAGTTACCACAACTAATTTGGGCACACTCATGATCAAATATCGGATTGATATAATTGTATCCATTAAGATAATTACCAAACCGTTTCATATAGTGAGAACGTGCCGATTTATCTATCTTAAATTTTTTATTTAGACTTGACTACAACCTACGACTTTAAATACACAAGAACAATGATTTTGAAATTCACAAATTGAAAGATTCCAGTTAGACGTGGTTGATACAAATATTCAATCTGGTTCCCTTATATCATTTTGACTCGTGTTAAGTTATTCTGCTCGTTTACTTATTTGTTTGCTGTGAAGAAGTCGCTTGTATTGATTTGGAAACATCAAAAATTCTAACATATTCTCGTCAAGATATGACAACTGCACATGGTTATGAATAAATTCCATCAAAATCAACTGAAAACAACGTCAACCACGGTTCCGAAAAAACGTTTTATTCTGGAACATCCAATTCAACAGAGATGGGCAGCCGAAATATCAATGCTCAGACTTTTCAGATTTTTGTTGTTTTCAATTTCTGTCAAAATTACTACACAACGTAGGCTCTTGATAACTAACTCACAATTCGACAAATATTTCAGCCATGGAAGAGTTACATTACAAAAAAATAGACCCTGCCAACTACAAGTAATTAATCGAAATACCAGATGATTCTTGATAATCTCAAAAATATATATGTGCAACACCACTACCATTTGATTGACCGCCACTTAAATAAATTTGACTATCATTCATAAAATTGTAACACCAATCTATTTAGTCACAGAATAATACATCCAATTTTATGACCTATGAATATGATTGTACAGCTTCAGAAATTGAAATCGTCAAGAAATATTGTTCCTTGACTGAATACACTTTATTCGTTTTGACGACAATTGATGATATCCACATAAATAGTAAATCGTGACTTCACTTCTTTAATGATTATCATTGATTGTTTGATGGTTTGTCAATTTGTATTTTGTCTTCTCCATCTTGTTCAAGCAGACACTCATGTTTCAATGCTCTTTTTAATTTCAGACCACAACTTGTTTGACAACTGACAAATATTATTTGAACGAATATAGAAGATAACGTTGTCCGAATGGAATGCATTATTCCCAATGAACAGTCTTTGTTTGGCCTAAACAAAACATGTGCTTCTTACGTTCTCTCGAATTCGTTTAAATCCAGGACTGTACATCGACGAATCCGTCAATATTATTTAGTTGAATATTGCGTACATTCATCAAATCCACTTGAATCCTACTAATCCAATATGCTATTTTTCACAAAATCTATTTCATTAAAATAATCAATCATTAAAGTGCAAAACGTCTCTATGTCTTATCGACAAACATATTTCCGTTGACCTCAGTCGTGTATCATCTTATTTTTTCCTAATTAGTCAAATAATATGATATTCTTCATTTCGCAGTGCGTGTGACATGAATCTTAATCAGAATATAGACAATCGCTTAATAAAAATCTGTCGTGTGACTTAATCAAAAAGAAAAATGATGAATGAAATTCTCATCTTCCATGACATAACTGCTTCTCTGAAAATCAAATGGAGTGAATACTCACACTTAAGTGGACAATTCACAGAAAGTCCTACTTCAGTTTTGAACAAAATCTGTGACCATTCACGATTTAAATTGATGTGGGTTAGGTGTTCATTTATCTATAGAATCATCCAGTTATCACGTCCTCAAGTTCTGAAAATATGGAACGCCCAATAATAATCCAGATTTATTTGAACTCGACTGGTTATTGCTTTCCATGTATGATATCTATGAAACTGTGGTAAAACATCCTGATAGCATAATTCTCATCAGGTTTTGAGTATCACTTTACACCAATCATTGTGACAGATAAACTCAGTGTTACCGAATATTGTGAATAGATACATTTTACTGTTAACCTCATATGTGTTCGTGTATTTGCTGAGAAAAAGTGACTTACATTTAGATAGAATACATCAGAAATTAAAACATGCAGTCGGCAAGAAGGCACAAATCTGTTTATTTATCATGATACTTCATTACGATCAACTGGAACTATTAATTTCACCACTGACGTCAGTGAAGAGTAACAAAAAAATGATTGAGAACGTTTAAGAAAGGCAATTTAAAGACGAATATGAATAATATATGGTATTAGCTAGATGGATAGAGAAGCCCGTGTAGACAGTACGAGATCAGCAGTGTGTTTGGATAACGAAAGAATTGACGCGAGATTACGATAGATATATACCCAATAATTTTCGGAGAAAAGATGTAAGTGGATATTGTGTAGACACCAGTCACACCCATGAGTCTGGATTAAACACAATAAGGTTATCAAAAATATTCACAAATAATATTAGTGATATGCTTTGTGATGGTTCTGAAGTCACTGCTCAGAATTCAAGCGAAATGCTGCTGACTGTACCGACGAAGAGAAAAATGCTACACACACTCGGATAGTTGCTCTAATGCTGTACAAATTAGCACGAAATGCAGTTGTAGGATGTGAATCTCACAGATTCAGAATCATCAAAGCATTATTGAAAGCAAAGAGGGAGAGAATTACAATGAACGTTTTCCAGTGTTATGCACCCACCAATGATAGCAATGACGACGATAAAGATCATAGCATAGTGTCCCGGAAAGTACCTCACCATTCTGACTAGAGATCTCAGCGCCAAATTCGGAATAGATAACATAGGATATGAAGATATCATGGAAAGACATGGACAGTGAGAGAAAAATGAAAACGGGAAAGATTTGCAAATCTATGTGCATTAGACAAATCGGTGTTGTGCGGCACAATATTTCCACACAGACGTGTACACAAAGCTACATGTATCTCACCGGACCACAATACATAGAGCCAAATAGATCATGTTTGCATCAATAAAACATTTCCGTATGGCAATGGAGTACATGATAACCACCATTAGTGTATTTTAGTTTCATGTCCTTAGGATTCTCAACCATTACGCAATTTTACGTTGACACTCGAATGCATTTAATCCTCATAGTGGATTTCCACAAATTACCTTATTCCTTATGTTATTGTCAATTCAACTGAGCTGTTTGTTTTAGTGCTTTGATTGAACGCAAAATATCTTTCACTGACTTGTTTTTTATTCTTTTCCGGATATACGTTAATTGCTCAAAATTATTTAATTCAGTGGTAGTGGAGGATAAAGTTAAAACTTCTATGAATTTATCAACAAATATTGAGTGGCAAGTAAATTTTCAAGGCTTGTGTGTTGACCCTTTCTCACTAAATATGACACAATTATTAGTTATCATTATTTTCTGCTTGGTGTCTAAGATATGACACTGATTCACCATATAAAGCTTACATGTCGCCCGAATGTCTACTGAGCATGAGATTAAGTTTGAAGAAGAAGTCTGTATAAGAGAATTATTCTGGTCAAATAGGAGAATAGTTTTTGAATGCATATATATTGCACACTCATGGATCTGGACTTTATGCGAGCCAACTCAAATATACCAAGCGTCATACGAAAATAGCCTACAGAAATGTGATTAATGAGATAATAATTGTACCCACATACCCTCATATATAGACAGTCAACGTTGATTGGTGAATAATTAATAAGCTCAAAACGCTAATTTCGTGAACTGAACAGATTGACTTGTTTGGGAGCTAAGATGAGCTGTCTGAGAATTGCATCGAAACGGACTTTACGTAGCCCTTTGTATAAATTAGCACAGTAGTTTGGAAGATGGGTTTGTTTTGGAAAATAACACTGAAAATATTCGTTGCTGCAATGCAGCTGATAGTAACGAAAAAAATACGAAGGCAATTTAAGTTGTATCTGTGTTACGGGAGACACATAAAGTTGTTGTTGAATACATGTTAGCAGGATGATCAGAGTAACAGATTGGTGACTGAATGGTCGCATCCCGTTTTCACCGTAAATCTTAGCGTAGTTTATGTCGTTTAAAAAATATGCGTTTGACCTCGTGGTGCGAAACCACTCTATAGCATGACAAGAATACCAATACATATGATTATTCATGACGGACGAAACAAACTGATTTGAATTTGGCTGACAATAGTGTGTTCTCGAAAGAAAAGCTCCAGACTCTATGTACCGACATTCACTGTGGCGGAAATAGATTATTAATTGCAGTTATCGAATAATGTTTATGCGTACCATGCATTTGTACATGTGAACTCTTGGATAAGATGAGCACAATCATTCCTAATGAACTAATTGTGTGGCATCGAACACTTGATACGTGTATAGACAATAAAATAGGGATCAGGGATTAAACATAAGGTGGCCGAAGTTCGGTTTAAGTTGTCGTGGAAAAAGTGTATAAACTACGATTGTTGCGCATCAATAAGATGAAAGAATATTCTTTGCAAATCGAGGTTATAAGTTCCTAGTACAGCAACTATGATTGCAATATATTTCCACGATAGATTTGCTGACCTTTTCCATCTTTGGGGTAGTTGCAACCATACCATTATCACTGAAAAGCTTTCCCTTCATGGTTCATATTACAGTACAATCTCTGACCCCATAACGTTTTGTTTTTGATAACTCTGAAAATATGCAACAACTCTCGGTAACTTGTTGCAAAGTGAGGTATGTAATCAGATAAATAAATTAAATATCAGCCTATAAATAAATTAACCGGAAAATAAGGCAATCAACTGAAAATACAACACTTACTTGAGTTTGAGTGGAGCAAGAACGACATTTCTATTAAAATGACATAAATTCAATGTAGTTTCATGAATCCTGCTCAGCTGTTCACAACTTAGAACTAACGGGATCAATTATTGACAACGATGAGAGAGTGCAAAAATATTGTATCACAAAAACACAAATTACCGGAGACGCAGATTGATGATTTCTATAGTGGTTTGTTGCTGATGAAGTCTGATCAACGGATCAGCAGTATGTTACATGGACGAATGTTATTAAATACCCTTGATTTTCCCTTGTTATTGTAGTTGTTTTAAAAATATGTTGAGACGTACTGCCATCGATGCTGCTGCTACACAGATTGTCTTTGCTTTCATATGTTCCTTTTTATGTAGTGAAAGAGATAGATCGTGTGTGAAATCCGAGTCGCCAAGCCACGTCCAAGTTGCTAATTGTGTTATGTGTATACTTACTTACTTACTTACGCCTGTTACTCCTCGTGAAGGAGCATAGTCCGCTCACCAGCATTCTCCATCCAACCCTGTACTAGACAATCCTTTCCAGCTCCTTCCAGTTTCTATTCATCCTTTTCATATCTGGTTCAAGTATCCGACGCAATGTGTTCTTTGTCCTTCCTCTTTCTCGCTTCCCTTCAGGATTCCAAGTTAGCGCTTGCCTCGCGATGCAGTTTGACGATTTGCGTAATGTATGTCCTATCCATTTCCATCGTCTTTTCCTAATTTCTTCTTCAGCTGGAAGCTGATTTGTTCTCTCCCACAAAAGGCTGTTGCTGATGGTGTCCGGCCAATGGATGTTGAGTATCTTGCGTAGACAGCTATTTATAAATACTTGTACCTTCTTGATGGTGGTTGTTGTAGTTCTCCAAGTTTCAGCTCCATACAATAGAACTGCCTTGACTTTCGTATTGAAGATTCTCACTTTGATATTGGTTGAAAGTTGTTTTGAGTTCCATATGTTCTTTAACTGTAGGAATTCTGTCCTTGCTTTGCCAATCTTTGCCTTTACGTCTGCATCTGAACCTCCTTGTTCATCGATGATGCTTCATAGTTATGTGAAGGACGCTACATTTTCCAGAGTTTCGCCATCAAGAGTGAATGGATTGTTATTTTCCGCTTTGAATTTGAGGACTTTGGTTTTCCCTTTGTGTATGCTGAGGCCTACTGATGCAGAGATTGCTGTTACACTGGCTGTCTTCATCTGCATCTGTTCGTGTGTACGTGATAGGAGGGCTAGGTCATCTGCGAAGTCCAAATCGTCTAATTGATTTCGAGCTGTCCATTGAATTCCGTGTTTTCCTTCAGATGTCGAGGTCTTCATAATCCAGTCGACCACCAGAAGAAAGAGGAAGGGAGAGAGTAAACAGCCTTGCCTGACTTCGGTCCTTACTTGGAATGCATCTGTCAGCTGTTCTCCATGCACGACTTTGCACTGTAGTCCGTCATATGAGATCCGGATAATGTTGACAATCTTCTCAGGAACTCCGTAGTGTCGAAAAAGTTTCCATAACATCGTCCTATCTACAATGCCGAATGCTTATTCGTAATCAATGAAGTTGATGTATAGTGATGAGTTCCACTCAACTGATTATTATTATTATTACTATTATTATTCACAAACATCTTATGGGTACATAAGTGTTGTGAAGAAACTATTTCGGGTTTCTTCAGAAAATGCAATAATACACAAATTTCAATAATGTTAACATTATACTTGCCATAATTAAAAAATAAAATAAAACATTAAAAAAATTTAGAATAATAATAGTAGAATAATAATAATAATAAATCGGGTCTGTTTAATTGAGAAGAATATTAAATTGAGTTAAAAGAAGGAAATCGAGAAAATAAGGGAATAGAAATAAAGGAGACGTGAAATACGCAAACAGTCTAATAGGCGTGTTTATGAACACAGAACAAGAATAAACGACTATGTGTGTATCGTTAAATTAGTAACAAAAAATAATTAAGATAAAATAATTTATCATTGTAGTAAGATATGACGCTAGAATAAATGTTTGTGCAGTTATAGTTTAGAGTGATGCTATGAAAGTCACAATTAAGTGAAAAGGATAATAAAATATCACTATGTATGAGTCATATATGCATAGTGAAGATAAAACGAATCTGAGAAGTTAATTTAAATGTAACACAAGTTATTGTTTTAATTACAAACTTTGTAATCTTAAGAATAATATTTATTCACAGGGAAAGAAAAGAAGTGAACACCTAGTGAAAAGGTTCTTCCATGATAAGAATAATAATTGTGTAATGAATATCAACCTCAGAAGGAAACCAGCAATTGAAACAAATTAAAAAAATAAAAAAATCCTTTAAAGCACTCGGATGAATACATTTAGATTTATGTAATAGTATACAGAATGAAACCGGATATTAGTATAAATATTTATGCAATAATAATTAAGATTGATGCTATGAAAGTCAAAATTGATTTCAAAGGACAATCTGGAGTTAAGTATGTTTAGAAGGATAAGAAGAGATAAAGAGAATATCTAATGTGTCGGGGAACTAATAATGATATTGATAACAGTAATAATGATAAACACGAACATATGCAGACTTCATATATTAAGATAAAGAGAAATAAAACAAAATAGACGTGAAAAGATTTAAAGTTTTTATTTTGCTTTTCAAGCAATTAAATAGATGACGGACCTTGTTTGTATAAATCATTATTGAATACATTGATATTCAATAGGTGACATAATCCACTTTCGGAAAAAAAATCATCAAGGAGACTTTTGAACCGGGTTGTAGTTTCACTGCAACGGAGGTTCACTGGCAGTCTGTTCCACATGGTTGAGTAGCGAATAAGGAAAAAATTCTGATGTACGTTTGTGTGGGTTCTTGGAATCGCTAGGATGTTTTCCTTATTGCGTAGATTGTGGGATGATATTATAAGGTATGAAAGGGTGGATACCGATAAGCAGGAAATACCGTTAATGAGCCGGTAGATAAAGACAAGATTTAATTTGATACGTCTGATCCAAAGAGGTTCTAATTTGAGTTGTTGACATCTTTGGTAATAGTCTTTGTTATCGGAATACCCCAGAACAGCTTTCGTGAACGTTTTTTGAATACCTCTAATTTCAATAAGGTGATTATGCCTGCAACTACTATAAACTAAAATACTATATTCAAGAATGAGTAAGATACATTTTCTGTTCGATATTATCGAACTTTATCATTATCAATCCGATGAGCTTTCTAGCTTTGGATACTTGAGATATAATGTATTCAGAAAGGTTCAGACTGTTGCTATATCTTAAACCCAGGTCACGAACAGTGTTGAGAGGTTTGAGTGTATGTGTCTGTACAGTCAGATTTAAGTTAAGACAGCGACCAATGTGAATAAATCCACTTTTCTCAACATTAAGTGGCATATTCCACGAAATAGTCCATTCGTACAACTTGTTTATTTCCTCCTGGATTACCGCTGAAATATAGCTTCCTTTCATGAGAGAAGAGAATGAATAAATTACTTTCAGGTCATCAGCAAAAAGGAAAGGCTTACCATACTGAAAGAGGGAACATACATCATTGATAAAAAAGAGAAAGAGTAATGGACCAACCACACTTCCTTGTATAACCCCACTGGTTACATTTACAGGTTTACAGTAGCAAGATCCAAAGCGAACGATTTGGCTACGTTCTTCTAAAAAAGATTTGAGCCAAGATAAAAGGGGATTCTGTATGCCAAATGAAGAGAGTTTTATAAGAAGAAGTTTGTGTGAGACACTGTCGAAAGCCTTACTAAAATCGAAGTAAAGAATTATCACTGACTGACCAACATCTCTTCTCTGGGTAATTTGATCAAAAAACTCCAGGTGCGATGTGAAACATGAACGTTTAGTCATGAACCCATGTTGGGATGGGTTGATCAGACTAGCTGAAAGTAAAAATGATAGTAGCTGTTTGTGGATGATTTTCCATGGTTCTTGAGAGCACGGATGTCAAATTAATTGGCCTATAGTTAATAATATCACTACGTGGTCCTGTTTTGAATCTAGGGGTGATAAGGGATGTTTTCCATACCGATGGATAGGTCCCATATTCCATAGATAGACTGAAAAGTTTCAAACAAAATAGTGGAAATTCTCTACTTCCATATTTCACAAATGATGTAGGTATCCCGTCAGGTCCACCATCATAGGACTTTTTCAGGGCAGTTATGGCCTGCTTGATGGCGGAGGGTGTGAAATCAATTTTCGACAGATGTCTGGATGTTAGCATTGGAAATGTAATGCTGGAGCTTTCAGTTCCAGTTTTGTAGCACTGCGAGAAGTGCTTGCTGAATTGTTCGCATATAGTATTCGGGTCGTTAACAATGCTTCCGTTAACTATGAAGAATTCGGTCGTGCCAAGGGAATTTGACTTTACACGGGATTTAAAAAGTCGAAGTATTGATAATTCTGGGCTTTTACTACGTACAGCTTTATTTTCTATATTCATGAAATACTTACGTTTAGATTAAGCATTTCTGTTGACTAATTTAAGTATACTCTGAAGTGCATACACATCATTGTTCGACGATGATCCGTAGTGTTGCGATTTGGTCTGTGCATGATCAATCTTTACGGAATCCAGCTTGTTGATCTCGAAGTTGGGCGTCTACTGTATCCTTCATCCGGTTCAGCAACACTCTGTTGAAGACCGTCCATGGTATTGACAGTAGTGTAATGTCTCTATAGTTTTCACATTTGCTCAGATCTCCTTTCTTTGGAATCTTGATGTAATGCCCTTCTTTCCAGTCCATCGCAACTTGTTCCTCCTCCCAAATCTTTTTGAATAAAAGGTGAAGCATGTTTGTAGTTACTTCGATATCTGACTTCAGTGCTTCAGCTGGTATATTGTCCGGTCCCGCTGCTTTCCCGTTCTTGATTTGTCTGACGACCACCTTGATTTCCTCCAACGTTAGTGGAGTGACATCTACTGAAAGGTCTGTGTGTGCTGCTTTAATGTCCGATGGATTCATTGTAGCCTGCCTATTCAGGAGTTCCTCGAAGTGTTCTACCAATCTGTTCTGCTGTTGTTGAATTTCAGTGATTGGCTTGCCTTCTTTGTCTTTGACCGGTCTCTCTGTTTTACTGTATTTTCCTGATAGTTTCTTCGCAGTATCGTGAACTTCTTTCATATTTCCTTCCCTAGCAGCTTTTTCCGCCGTCGTTGCTAGTTCTTCCACGTATTTCTTCTTGTCGGCTTGAATGCTCCTCTTCACTTGCTTTTTTGCTTCTGTGTATTCAGCTTGTGCTTGGAATTTCTCTGCTCGTGTTCGGCTGTTGTTAATTGCTGCCTTCTTGTTCTTCCTCTCTTTGATTTTGTCCAGTGTTTCTATAGAGATCCACTCTTTATGATGGTGTTTCTTAAGGCCCAGAACCTATTGACACGTTAAAGTTAATGCTTTTTTGATACTTTTCCAGTTATCCTCCATAGTAGTTTCTCCTTTCAGTAGATCTTGTAAGGCTTGGAACCTGTTGTTGAGAGCAATCTTGAATTCATTGAGTTTGTCAGTATCTCGAAGGAAGGCTGTATTGAACCTGTTTGTCCACTTGTCCAGTTCTTCTTCAGTTTTAAATTGGCTACAACTAGGTGGTGATCTGAAGCTATGTCAGCTCCTCTCCTGGTTCTCACATCTTCCATTGTCTTTCGGAATTTTTTGTTGATGCAGATATGATCTATCTGGTTCTCTGTAGTGTGGTCCGGTGAGAACCATGTAGCCTTGTGTATACGCTTGTGTGAAAATATTGTGCCTCCTATGACCAATTTGTTGAATGCACATGCAAATCTTTCTCCATTTTCGTTTCTCTCTCCCAGTCCATTTCGTCTCATAATATCTTCATATCCGGTGTTGTCTATTCCGACTTTGGCATTTAGATCTCCCATTAGAATGGTGAGGTCCTCTCTTGGGCATTTCTCTATGATTGACTGCAGCCTATCGTAGAATTGATCTTTAATGTTGTCGTTGCTATCATTGGTGTGTGCATGACATTGGATAATATTCATTAAAATCCCCTCCTTCTTTGTTTTGAACGATGCTTTGATGATTCTGGATCCGTCACATTCCCATCCTACAAAAGCATTTTGTGCTACTTTGGACAGCATTAGAGCGACTCCCAGAGTGTGTGGAGCATTTTTCTTTTCGTGACCGGAGTATAGCAGCATCTCTCCCGTAGCTAGCGTTTTCTGTCCAGTTTGAGTCCAGTGGGTTTCGCTGATTCCCAGTATGGCCAAATTGTATCGCCTCATTTCCGTTGCTATTTGACTGGTCTTCCCGGTCTCCCTCATTGTTCGAACGTTCCATGTACCTACAAAAATGTTTGCTCTGGTTGTTAGAAAGGGCATCGGCCTCGTGGCTTCCGAAGGAACTCGGCTTTCACCATGGAGCGTCATAATTCTTCTAAAAGAAGACCTTCTAACTCCCAGGGCAGAGTTAAAATGGTTTGAATTATTTTTTTTGGTAGGCGATGTTTTAGCGAGTTAGTTTTCTACGGTAAGGAGACGCTAACCCTATGCCCAACCCTCCTCCTTTACCCGGGCTTGGGACCGGTAGTAACTGTAGAAGAGCTACAGGCGGAGTCGTTCTGTGTATACACGAATATATAAATGTCTTCGTAATCCAGTTGAGCGACAAAAGGAAGAGAAAAAACATGAGTACGTAGCCATGCTCATTTAGAATATATCTTTTAGTTATCCATCACGCACGGCGTAGCAGTGTAGTCAGTCGTATCAATTCCAGATGGTGTTGAGAATCTTCTAAATTAGATTGTAGTGTGGAATAATGTCGCATAAGGTGATGTTTCTATGAAAAACGACCAGTAAACACATATCAGTTTACATGGTGAATGGTCACAGTGAATGACATATTTTCCAATTAGCTATAAAGAATCTGGTGATAGACAACAAAGAATTATGTCCGAATACAACTATCGTGTGTTTACTCGGTTATCACCATGTCAACACAGAAATTTGTTGCATTCTATCAGCGTAGTCTATTAAATCTTTCATTTATTCTCCAACAACTAATTGATCGAAATGTCATTGAGGTAATGGGGAAAATCGTACCATATAAAATGGAAGTACGTTTTGAATAAATATGTTTACATTGGTAGCATTAGCAGAATTCGACTGAAGAACTGAAACTTTATTTTTAATTTAATTCAATGGTTTGACATGAAATAAGTTGAATGTGAATAAAAACCGTTGTCATTCAGTACTTAAATTTCGAGTTGTTTTGGAAATATAAACATCAAAGTTTGTGCATACGATGCTGAGTTACCACAACTAATTTGGGCACACTCATGATCAAATATCGGATTGATATAATTGTATCCATTAAGATAATTACCAAACCGTTTCATATAGTGAGAACGTGCCGATTTATCTATCTTAAATTTTTTATTTAGACTTGACTACAACCTACGACTTTAAATACACAAGAACAATGATTTTGAAATTCACAAATTGAAAGATTCCAGTTAGACGTGGTTGATACAAATATTCAATCTGGTTCCCTTATATCATTTTGACTCGTGTTAAGTTATTCTGCTCGTTTACTTATTTGTTTGCTGTGAAGAAGTCGCTTGTATTGATTTGGAAACATCAAAAATTCTAACATATTCTCGTCAAGATATGACAACTGCACATGGTTATGAATAAATTCCATCAAAATCAACTGAAAACAACGTCAACCACGGTTCCGAAAAAACGTTTTATTCTGGAACATCGAATTCAACAGAGATGGGCAGCCGAAATATCAATGCTCAGACTTTTCAGATTTTTGTTGTTTTCAATTTCTGTCAAAATTACTACACAACGTAGTCTCTTGATAACTAACTCACAATTCGACAAATATTTCAGCCATGGAAGAGTTACATTACAAAAAAATAGACCCTGCCAACTACAAGTAATTAATCGAAATACCAGATGATTCTTGATAATCTCAAAAATATATATGTGCAACACCACTACCATTTGATTGACCGCCACTTAAATAAATTTGACTATCATTCATAAAATTGTAACACCAATCTATTTAGTCACAGAATAATACATCCAATTTTATGACCTATGAATATGATTGTACAGCTTCAGAAATTGAAATCGTCAAGAAATATTGTTCCTTGACTGAATACACTTTATTCGTTTTGACGACAATTGATGATATCCACATAAATAGTAAATCGTGACTTCACTTCTTTAATGATTATCATTGATTGTTTGATGGTTTGTCAATTTGTATTTTGTCTTCTCCATCTTGTTCAAGCAGACACTCATGTTTCAATGCTCTTTTTAATTTCAGACCACAACTTGTTTGACAACTGACAAATATTATTTGAACGAATATAGAAGATAACGTTGTCCGAATGGAATGCATTATTCCCAATGAACAGTCTTTGTTTGGCCTAAACAAAACATGTGCTTCTTACGTTCTCTCGAATTCGTTTAAATCCAGGACTGTACATCGACGAATCCGTCAATATTATTTAGTTGAATATTGCGTACATTCATCAAATCCACTTGAATCCTACTAATCCAATATGCTATTTTTCACAAAATCTATTTCATTAAAATAATCAATCATTAAAGTGCAAAACGTCTCTATGTCTTATCGACAAACATATTTCCGTTGACCTCAGTCGTGTATCATCTTATTTTTTCCTAATTAGTCAAATAATATGATATTCTTCATTTCGCAGTGCGTGTGACATGAATCTTAATCAGAATATAGACAATCGCTTAATAAAAATCTGTCGTGTGACTTAATCAAAAAGAAAAATGATGAATGAAATTCTCATCTTCCATGACATAACTGCTTCTCTGAAAATCAAATGGAGTGAATACTCACACTTAAGTGGACAATTCACAGAAAGTCCTACTTCAGTTTTGAACAAAATCTGTGACCATTCACGATTTAAATTGATGTGGGTTAGGTGTTCATTTATCTATAGAATCATCCAGTTATCACGTCCTCAAGTTCTGAAAATATGGAACGCCCAATAATAATCCAGATTTATTTGAACTCGACTGGTTATTGCTTTCCATGTATGATATCTATGAAACTGTGGTAAAACATCCTGATAGCATAATTCTCATCAGGTTTTGAGTATCACTTTACACCAATCATTGTGACAGATAAACTCAGTGTTACCGAATATTGTGAATAGATACATTTTACTGTTAACCTCATATGTGTTCGTGTATTTGCTGAGAAAAAGTGACTTACATTTAGATAGAATACATCAGAAATTAAAACATGCAGTCGGCAAGAAGGCACAAATCTGTTTATTTATCATGATACTTCATTACGATCAACTGGAACTATTAATTTCACCACTGACGTCAGTGAAGAGTAACAAAAAAATGATTGAGAACGTTTAAGAAAGGCAATTTAAAGACGAATATGAATAATATATGGTATTAGCTAGATGGATAGAGAAGCCCGTGTAGACAGTACGAGATCAGCAGTGTGTTTGGATAACGAAAGAATTGACGCGAGATTACGATAGATATATACCCAATAATTTTCGGAGAAAAGATGTAAGTGGATATTGTGTAGACACCAGTCACACCCATGAGTCTGGATTAAACACAATAAGGTTATCAAAAATATTCACAAATAATATTAGTGATATGCTTTGTGATGGTTCTGAAGTCACTGCTCAGAATTCAAGCGAAATGCTGCTGACTGTACCGACGAAGAGAAAAATGCTACACACACTCGGATAGTTGCTCTAATGCTGTACAAATTAGCACGAAATGCAGTTGTAGGATGTGAATCTCACAGATTCAGAATCATCAAAGCATTATTGAAAGCAAAGAGGGAGAGAATTACAATGAACGTTTTCCAGTGTTATGCACCCACCAATGATAGCAATGACGACGATAAAGATCATAGCATAGTGTCCCGGAAAGTACCTCACCATTCTGACTAGAGATCTCAGCGCCAAATTCGGAATAGATAACATAGGATATGAAGATATCATGGAAAGACATGGACAGTGAGAGAAAAATGAAAACGGGAAAGATTTGCAAATCTATGTGCATTAGACAAATCGGTGTTGTGCGGCACAATATTTCCACACAGACGTGTACACAAAGCTACATGTATCTCACCGGACCACAATACATAGAGCCAAATAGATCATGTTTGCATCAATAAAACATTTCCGTATGGCAATGGAGTACATGATAACCACCATTAGTGTATTTTAGTTTCATGTCCTTAGGATTCTCAACCATTACGCAATTTTACGTTGACACTCGAATGCATTTAATCCTCATAGTGGATTTCCACAAATTACCTTATTCCTTATGTTATTGTCAATTCAACTGAGCTGTTTGTTTTAGTGCTTTGATTGAACGCAAAATATCTTTCACTGACTTGTTTTTTATTCTTTTCAGGATATACGTTAATTGCTCAAAATTATTTAATTCAGTGGTAGTGGAGGATAAAGTTAAAACTTCTATGAATTTATCAACAAATATTGAGTGGCAAGTAAATTTTCAAGGCTTGTGTGTTGACCCTTTCTCACTAAATATGACACAATTATTAGTTATCATTATTTTCTGCTTGGTGTCTAAGATATGACACTGATTCACCATATAAAGCTTACATGTCGCCCGAATGTCTACTGAGCATGAGATTAAGTTTGAAGAAGAAGTCTGTATAAGAGAATTATTCTGGTCAAATAGGAGAATAGTTTTTGAATGCATATATATTGCACACTCATGGATCTGGACTTTATGCGAGCCAACTCAAATATACCAAGCGTCATACGAAAATAGCCTACAGAAATGTGATTAATGAGATAATAATTGTACCCACATACCCTCATATATAGACAGTCAACGTTGATTGGTGAATAATTAATAAGCTCAAAACGCTAATTTCGTGAACTGAACAGATTGACTTGTTTGGGAGCTAAGATGAGCTGTCTGAGAATTGCATCGAAACGGACTTTACGTAGCCCTTTGTATAAATTAGCACAGTAGTTTGGAAGATGGGTTTGTTTTGGAAAATAACACTGAAAATATTCGTTGCTGCAATGCAGCTGATAGTAACGAAAAAAATACGAAGGCAATTTAAGTTGTATCTGTGTTACGGGAGACACATAAAGTTGTTGTTGAATACATGTTAGCAGGATGATCAGAGTAACAGATTGGTGACTGAATGGTCGCATCCCGTTTTCACCGTAAATCTTAGCGTAGTTTATGTCGTTTAAAAAATATGCGTTTGACCTCGTGGTGCGAAACCACTCTATAGCATGACAAGAATACCAATACATATGATTATTCATGACGGACGAAACAAACTGATTTGAATTTGGCTGACAATAGTGTGTTCTCGAAAGAAAAGCTCCAGACTCTATGTACCGACATTCACTGTGGCGGAAATAGATTATTAATTGCAGTTATCGAATAATGTTTATGCGTACCATGCATTTGTACATGTGAACTCTTGGATAAGATGAGCACAATCATTCCTAATGAACTAATTGTGTGGCATCGAACACTTGATACGTGTATAGACAATAAAATAGGGATCAGGGATTAAACATAAGGTGGCCGAAGTTCGGTTTAAGTTGTCGTGGAAAAAGTGTATAAACTACGATTGTTGCGCATCAATAAGATGAAAGAATATTCTTTGCAAATCGAGGTTATAAGTTCCTAGTACAGCAACTATGATTGCAATATATTTCCACGATAGATTTGCTGACCTTTTCCATCTTTGGGGTAGTTGCAACCATACCATTATCACTGAAAAGCTTTCCCTTCATGGTTCATATTACAGTACAATCTCTGACCCCATAACGTTTTGTTTTTGATAACTCTGAAAATATGCAACAACTCTCGGTAACTTGTTGCAAAGTGAGGTATGTAATCAGATAAATAAATTAAATATCAGCCTATAAATAAATTAACCGGAAAATAAGGCAATCAACTGAAAATACAACACTTACTTGAGTTTGAGTGGAGCAAGAACGACATTTCTATTAAAATGACATAAATTCAATGTAGTTTCATGAATCCTGCTCAGCTGTTCACAACTTAGAACTAACGGGATCAATTATTGACAACGATGAGAGAGTGCAAAAATATTGTATCACAAAAACACAAATTACCGGAGACGCAGATTGATGATTTCTATAGTGGTTTGTTGCTGATGAAGTCTGATCAACGGATCAGCAGTATGTTACATGGACGAACAAACAAGGTCCGTCATCTATTTAATTGCTTGAAAAGCAAAATAAAAACTTTAAATCTTTTCACGTCTATTTTGTTTTATTTCTCTTTATCTTAATATATGAAGTCTGCATATGTTCGTGTTTATCATTATTACTGTTATCAATATCATTATTAGTTCCCCGACACATTAGATATTCTCTTTATCTCTTCTTATCCTTCTAAACATACTTAACTCCAGATTGTCCTTTGAAATCAATTTTGACTTTCATAGCATCAATCTTAATTATTATTGCATAAATATTTATACTAATATCCGGTTTCATTCTGTATACTATTACATAAATCTAAATGTATTCATCCGAGTGCTTTAAAGGATTTTTTTATTTTTTTAATTTGTTTCAATTGCTGGTTTCCTTCTGAGGTTGATATTCATTACACAATTATTATTCTTATCATGGAAGAACCTTTTCACTAGGTGTTCACTTCTTTTCTTTCCCTGTGAATAAATATTATTCTTAAGATTACAAAGTTTGTAATTAAAACAATAACTTGTGTTACATTTACATTAACTTCTCAGATTCGTTTTATCTTCACTATGCATATATGACTCATACATAGTGATATTTTATTATCCTTTTCACTTAATTGTGACTTTCATAGCATCACTCTAAACTATAACTGCACAAACATTTATTCTAGCGTCATATCTTACTACAATGATAAATTATTTTATCTTAATTATTTTTTGTTACTAATTTAACGATACACACATAGTCGTTTATTCTTGTTCTGTGTTCATAAACACGCCTATTAGACTGTTTGCGTATTTCACGTCTCCTTTATTTCTATTCCCTTATTTTCTCGATTTCCTTCTTTTAACTCAATTTAATATTCTTCTCAATTAAACAGACCCGATTTATTATTATTATTATTCTACTATTATTATTCTAAATTTTTTTAATGTTTTATTTTATTTTTTAATTATGGCAAGTATAATGTTAACATTATTGAAATTTGTGTATTATTGCATTTTCTGAAGAAACCCGAAATAGTTTCTTCACAACACTTATGTACCCATAAGATGTTTGTGAATAATAATAGTAATAATAATAATAATCAGTTGAGTGGAACTCATCACTATACATCAACTTCATTGATTACGAATAAGCATTCGGCATTGTAGATAGGACGATGTTATGGAAACTTTTTCGACACTACGGAGTTCCTGAGAAGATTGTCAACATTATCCGGATCTCATATGACGGACTACAGTGCAAAGTCGTGCATGGAGAACAGCTGACAGATGCATTCCAAGTAAGGACCGAAGTCAGGCAAGGCTGTTTACTCTCTCCCTTCCTCTTTCTTCTGGTGGTCGACTGGATTATGAAGACCTCGACATCTGAAGGAAAACACGGAATTCAATGGACAGCTCGAAATCAATTAGACGATTTGGACTTCGCAGATGACCTAGCCCTCCTATCACGTACACACGAACAGATGCAGATGAAGACAGCCAGTGTAACAGCAATCTCTGCATCAGTAGGCCTCAGCATACACAAAGGGAAAACCAAAGTCCTCAAATTCAAAGCGGAAAATAACAATCCATTCACTCTTGATGGCGAAACTCTGGAAAATGTAGCGTCCTTCACATAACTATGAAGCATCATCGATGAACAAGGAGGTTCAGATGCAGACGTAAAGGCAAAGATTGGCAAAGCAAGGACAGAATTCCTACAGTTAAAGAACATATGGAACTCAAAACAACTTTCAACCAATATCAAAGTGAGAATCTTCAATACGAAAGTCAAGGCAGTTCTATTGTATGGAGCTGAAACTTGGAGAACTACAACAACCACCATCAAGAAGGTACAAGTATTTATAAATAGCTGTCTACGCAAGATACTCAACATCCATTGGCCGGACACCATCAGCAACAGCCTTTTGTGGGAGAGAACAAATCAGCTTCCAGCTGAAGAAGAAATTAGGAAAAGACGATGGAAATGGATAGGACATACATTACGCAAATCGTCAAACTGCATCGCGAGGCAAGCGCTAACTTGGAATCCTGAAGGGAAGCGAGAAAGAGGAAGGACAAAGAACACATTGCGTCGGATACTTGAACCAGATATGAAAAGGATGAATAGAAACTGGAAGGAGCTGGAAAGGATTGTCTAGTACAGGGTTGGATGGAGAATGCTGGTGAGCGGACTATGCTCCTTCACGAGGAGTAACAGGCGTAAGTAAGTAAGTAAGTATACACATAACACAATTAGCAACTTGGACGTGGCTTGGCGACTCGGATTTCACACACGATCTATCTCTTTCACTACATAAAAAGGAACATATGAAAGCAAAGACAATCTGTGTAGCAGCAGCATCGATGGCAGTACGTCTCAACATATTTTTAAAACAACTACAATAACAAGGGAAAATCAAGGGTATTTAATAACATTCGTCCATGTAACATACTGCTGATCCGTTGATCAGACTTCATCAGCAACAAACCACTATAGAAATCATCAATCTGCGTCTCCGGTAATTTGTGTTTTTGTGATACAATATTTTTGCACTCTCTCATCGTTGTCAATAATTGATCCCGTTAGTTCTAAGTTGTGAACAGCTGAGCAGGATTCATGAAACTACATTGAATTTATGTCATTTTAATAGAAATGTCGTTCTTGCTCCACTCAAACTCAAGTAAGTGTTGTATTTTCAGTTGATTGCCTTATTTTCCGGTTAATTTATTTATAGGCTGATATTTAATTTATTTATCTGATTACATACCTCACTTTGCAACAAGTTACCGAGAGTTGTTGCATATTTTCAGAGTTATCAAAAACAAAACGTTATGGGGTCAGAGATTGTACTGTAATATGAACCATGAAGGGAAAGCTTTTCAGTGATAATGGTATGGTTGCAACTACCCCAAAGATGGAAAAGGTCAGCAAATCTATCGTGGAAATATATTGCAATCATAGTTGCTGTACTAGGAACTTATAACCTCGATTTGCAAAGAATATTCTTTCATCTTATTGATGCGCAACAATCGTAGTTTATACACTTTTTCCACGACAACTTAAACCGAACTTCGGCCACCTTATGTTTAATCCCTGATCCCTATTTTATTGTCTATACACGTATCAAGTGTTCGATGCCACACAATTAGTTCATTAGGAATGATTGTGCTCATCTTATCCAAGAGTTCACATGTACAAATGCATGGTACGCATAAACATTATTCGATAACTGCAATTAATAATCTATTTCCGCCACAGTGAATGTCGGTACATAGAGTCTGGAGCTTTTCTTTCGAGAACACACTATTGTCAGCCAAATTCAAATCAGTTTGTTTCGTCCGTCATGAATAATCATATGTATTGGTATTCTTGTCATGCTATAGAGTGGTTTCGCACCACGAGGTCAAACGCATATTTTTTAAACGACATAAACTACGCTAAGATTTACGGTGAAAACGGGATGCGACCATTCAGTCACCAATCTGTTACTCTGATCATCCTGCTAACATGTATTCAACAACAACTTTATGTGTCTCCCGTAACACAGATACAACTTAAATTGCCTTCGTATTTTTTTCGTTACTATCAGCTGCATTGCAGCAACGAATATTTTCAGTGTTATTTTCCAAAACAAACCCATCTTCCAAACTACTGTGCTAATTTATACAAAGGGCTACGTAAAGTCCGTTTCGATGCAATTCTCAGACAGCTCATCTTAGCTCCCAAACAAGTCAATCTGTTCAGTTCACGAAATTAGCGTTTTGAGCTTATTAATTATTCACCAATCAACGTTGACTGTCTATATATGAGGGTATGTGGGTACAATTATTATCTCATTAATCACATTTCTGTAGGCTATTTTCGTATGACGCTTGGTATATTTGAGTTGGCTCGCATAAAGTCCAGATCCATGAGTGTGCAATATATATGCATTCAAAAACTATTCTCCTATTTGACCAGAATAATTCTCTTATACAGACTTCTTCTTCAAACTTAATCTCATGCTCAGTAGACATTCGGGCGACATGTAAGCTTTATATGGTGAATCAGTGTCATATCTTAGACACCAAGCAGAAAATAATGATAACTAATAATTGTGTCATATTTAGTGAGAAAGGGTCAACACACAAGCCTTGAAAATTTACTTGCCACTCAATATTTGTTGATAAATTCATAGAAGTTTTAACTTTATCCTCCACTACCACTGAATTAAATAATTTTGAGCAATTAACGTATATCCGGAAAAGAATAAAAAACAAGTCAGTGAAAGATATTTTGCGTTCAATCAAAGCACTAAAACAAACAGCTCAGTTGAATTGACAATAACATAAGGAATAAGGTAATTTGTGGAAATCCACTATGAGGATTAAATGCATTCGAGTGTCAACGTAAAATTGCGTAATGGTTGAGAATCCTAAGGACATGAAACTAAAATACACTAATGGTGGTTATCATGTACTCCATTGCCATACGGAAATGTTTTATTGATGCAAACATGATCTATTTGGCTCTATGTATTGTGGTCCGGTGAGATACATGTAGCTTTGTGTACACGTCTGTGTGGAAATATTGTGCCGCACAACACCGATTTGTCTAATGCACATAGATTTGCAAATCTTTCCCGTTTTCATTTTTCTCTCACTGTCCATGTCTTTCCATGATATCTTCATATCCTATGTTATCTATTCCGAATTTGGCGCTGAGATCTCTAGTCAGAATGGTGAGGTACTTTCCGGGACACTATGCTATGATCTTTATCGTCGTCATTGCTATCATTGGTGGGTGCATAACACTGGAAAACGTTCATTGTAATTCTCTCCCTCTTTGCTTTCAATAATGCTTTGATGATTCTGAATCTGTGAGATTCACATCCTACAACTGCATTTCGTGCTAATTTGTACAGCATTAGAGCAACTATCCGAGTGTGTGTAGCATTTTTCTCTTCGTCGGTACAGTCAGCAGCATTTCGCTTGAATTCTGAGCAGTGACTTCAGAACCATCACAAAGCATATCACTAATATTATTTGTGAATATTTTTGATAACCTTATTGTGTTTAATCCAGACTCATGGGTGTGACTGGTGTCTACACAATATCCACTTACATCTTTTCTCCGAAAATTATTGGGTATATATCTATCGTAATCTCGCGTCAATTCTTTCGTTATCCAAACACACTGCTGATCTCGTACTGTCTACACGGGCTTCTCTATCCATCTAGCTAATACCATATATTATTCATATTCGTCTTTAAATTGCCTTTCTTAAACGTTCTCAATCATTTTTTTGTTACTCTTCACTGACGTCAGTGGTGAAATTAATAGTTCCAGTTGATCGTAATGAAGTATCATGATAAATAAACAGATTTGTGCCTTCTTGCCGACTGCATGTTTTAATTTCTGATGTATTCTATCTAAATGTAAGTCACTTTTTCTCAGCAAATACACGAACACATATGAGGTTAACAGTAAAATGTATCTATTCACAATATTCGGTAACACTGAGTTTATCTGTCACAATGATTGGTGTAAAGTGATACTCAAAACCTGATGAGAATTATGCTATCAGGATGTTTTACCACAGTTTCATAGATATCATACATGGAAAGCAATAACCAGTCGAGTTCAAATAAATCTGGATTATTATTGGGCGTTCCATATTTTCAGAACTTGAGGACGTGATAACTGGATGATTCTATAGATAAATGAACACCTAACCCACATCAATTTAAATCGTGAATGGTCACAGATTTTGTTCAAAACTGAAGTAGGACTTTCTGTGAATTGTCCACTTAAGTGTGAGTATTCACTCCATTTGATTTTCAGAGAAGCAGTTATGTCATGGAAGATGAGAATTTCATTCATCATTTTTCTTTTTGATTAAGTCACACGACAGATTTTTATTAAGCGATTGTCTATATTCTGATTAAGATTCATGTCACACGCACTGCGAAATGAAGAATATCATATTATTTGACTAATTAGGAAAAAATAAGATGATACACGACTGAGGTCAACGGAAATATGTTTGTCGATAAGACATAGAGACGTTTTGCACTTTAATGATTGATTATTTTAATGAAATAGATTTTGTGAAAAATAGCATATTGGATTAGTAGGATTCAAGTGGATTTGATGAATGTACGCAATATTCAACTAAATAATATTGACGGATTCGTCGATGTACAGTCCTGGATTTAAACGAATTCGAGAGAACGTAAGAAGCACATGTTTTGTTTAGGCCAAACAAAGACTGTTCATTGGGAATAATGCATTCCATTCGGACAACGTTATCTTCTATATTCGTTCAAATAATATTTGTCAGTTGTCAAACAAGTTGTGGTCTGAAATTAAAAAGAGCATTGAAACATGAGTGTCTGCTTGAACAAGATGGAGAAGACAAAATACAAATTGACAAACCATCAAACAATCAATGATAATCATTAAAGAAGTGAAGTCACGATTTACTATTTATGTGGATATCATCAATTGTCGTCAAAACGAATAAAGTGTATTCAGTCAAGGAACAATATTTCTTGACGATTTCAATTTCTGAAGCTGTACAATCATATTCATAGGTCATAAAATTGGATGTATTATTCTGTGACTAAATAGATTGGTGTTACAATTTTATGAATGATAGTCAAATTTATTTAAGTGGCGGTCAATCAAATGGTAGTGGTGTTGCACATATATATTTTTGAGATTATCAAGAATCATCTGGTATTTCGATTAATTACTTGTAGTTGGCAGGGTCTATTTTTTTGTAATGTAACTCTTCCATGGCTGAAATATTTGTCGAATTGTGAGTTAGTTATCAAGAGCCTACGTTGTGTAGTAATTTTGACAGAAATTGAAAACAACAAAAATCTGAAAAGTCTGAGCATTGATATTTCGGCTGCCCATCTCTGTTGAATTCGATGTTCCAGAATAAAACGTTTTTTCGGAACCGTGGTTGACGTTGTTTTCAGTTGATTTTGATGGAATTTATTCATAACCATGTGCAGTTGTCATATCTTGACGAGAATATGTTAGAATTTTTGATGTTTCCAAATCAATACAAGCGACTTCTTCACAGCAAACAAATAAGTAAACGAGCAGAATAACTTAACACGAGTCAAAATGATATAAGGGAACCAGATTGAATATTTGTATCAACCACGTCTAACTGGAATCTTTCAATTTGTGAATTTCAAAATCATTGTTCTTGTGTATTTAAAGTCGTAGGTTGTAGTCAAGTCTAAATAAAAAATTTAAGATAGATAAATCGGCACGTTCTCACTATATGAAACGGTTTGGTAATTATCTTAATGGATACAATTATATCAATCCGATATTTGATCATGAGTGTGCCCAAATTAGTTGTGGTAACTCAGCATCGTATGCACAAACTTTGATGTTTATATTTCCAAAACAACTCGAAATTTAAGTACTGAATGACAACGGTTTTTATTCACATTCAACTTATTTCATGTCAAACCATTGAATTAAATTAAAAATAAAGTTTCAGTTCTTCAGTCGAATTCTGCTAATGCTACCAATGTAAACATATTTATTCAAAACGTACTTCCATTTTATATGGTACGATTTTCCCCATTACCTCAATGACATTTCGATCAATTAGTTGTTGGAGAATAAATGAAAGATTTAATAGACTACGCTGATAGAATGCAACAAATTTCTGTGTTGACATGGTGATAACCGAGTAAACACACGATAGTTGTATTCGGACATAATTCTTTGTTGTCTATCACCAGATTCTTTATAGCTAATTGGAAAATATGTCATTCACTGTGACCATTCACCATGTAAACTGATATGTGTTTACTGGTCGTTTTTCATAGAAACATCACCTTATGCGACATTATTCCACACTACAATCTAATTTCGAAGATTCTCAACACCATCTGGAATTGATACGACTGACTACACTGCTACGCCGTGCGTGATGGATAACTAAAAGATATATTCTAAATGAGCATGGCTACGTACTCATGTTTTTTCTCTTCCTTTTGTCGCTCAACTGGATTACGAAGACATTTATATATTCGTGTATACACAGAACGACTCCGCCTGTAGCTCTTCTACAGTTACTACCGGTCCCAAGCCCGGGTAAAGGAGGAGGGTTGGGCATAGGGTTAGCGTCTCCTTACCGTAGAAAACTAACTCGCTAAAACATCGCCTACCAAAAAAAATAATTCAAACCATTTTAACTCTGCCCTGGGAGTTAGAAGGTCTTCTTTTAGAAGAATTATGACGCTCCATGGTGAAAGCCGAGTTCCTTCGGAAGCCACGAGGCCGATGCCCTTTCTAACAACCAGAGCAAACATTTTTGTAGGTACATGGAACGTTCGAACAATGAGGGAGACCGGGAAGACCAGTCAAATAGCAACGGAAATGAGGCGATACAATTTGGCCATACTGGGAATCAGCGAAACCCACTGGACTCAAACTGGACAGAAAACGCTAGCTACGGGAGAGATGCTGCTATACTCCGGTCACGAAAAGAAAAATGCTCCACACACTCTGGGAGTCGCTCTAATGCTGTCCAAAGTAGCACAAAATGCTTTTGTAGGATGGGAATGTGACGGATCCAGAATCATCAAAGCATCGTTCAAAACAAAGAAGGAGGGGATTTTAATGAATATTATCCAATGTCATGCACACACCAATGATAGCAACGACAACATTAAAGATCAATTCTACGATAGGCTGCAGTCAATCATAGAGAAATGCCCAAGAGAGGACCTCACCATTCTAATGGGAGATCTAAATGCCAAAGTCGGAATAGACAACACCGGATATGAAGATATTATGAGACGAAATGGACTGGGAGAGAGAAACGAAAATGGAGAAAGATTTGCATGTGCATTCAACAAATTGGTCATAGGAGGCACAATATTTTCACACAAGCGTATACACAAGGCTACATGGTTCTCACCGGACCACACTACAGAGAACCAGATAGATCATATCTGCATCAACAAAAAATTCCGAAAGACAATGGAAGATGTGAGAACCAGGAGAGGAGCTGACATAGCTTCAGATCACCACCTAGTTGTAGCCAATTTAAAACTGAAGAAGAACTGGACAAGTGGACAAACAGGTTCAATACAGCCTTCCTTCGAGATACTGACAAACTCAATGAATTCAAGATTGCTCTCAACAACAGGTTCCAAGCCTTACAAGATCTACTGAAAGGAGAAACTACTATGGAGGATAACTGGAAAAGTATCAAAAAAGCATTAACTTTAACGTGTCAATAGGTTCTGGGCCTTAAGAAACACCATCATAAAGAGTGGATCTCTATAGAAACACTGGACAAAATCAAAGAGAGGAAGAACAAGAAGGCAGCAATTAACAACAGCCGAACACGAGCAGAGAAATTCCAAGCACAAGCTGAATACACAGAAGCAAAAAAGCAAGTGAAGAGGAGCATTCAAGCCGACAAGAAGAAATACGTGGAAGAACTAGCAACGACGGCGGAAAAAGCTGCTAGGGAAGGAAATATGAAAGAAGTTCACGATACTGCGAAGAAACTATCAGGAAAATACAGTAAAACAGAGAGACCGGTCAAAGACAAAGAAGGCAAGCCAATCACTGAAATTCAACAACAGCAGAACAGATTGGTAGAACACTTCGAGGAACTCCTGAATAGGCAGGCTACAATGAATCCATCGGACATTAAAGCAGCACACACAGACCTTTCAGTAGATGTCACTCCACTAACGTTGGAGGAAATCAAGGTGGTCGTCAGACAAATCAAGAACGGGAAAGCAGCGGGACCGGACAATATACCAGCTGAAGCACTGAAGTCAGATATCGAAGTAACTACAAACATGCTTCACCTTTTATTCAAAAAGATTTGGGAGGAGGAACAAGTTGCGATGGACTGGAAAGAAGGGCATTACATCAAGATTCCAAAGAAAGGAGATCTGAGCAAATGTGAAAACTATAGAGACATTACACTACTGTCAATACCATGGACGGTCTTCAACAGAGTGTTGCTGAACCGGATGAAGGATACAGTAGACGCCCAACTTCGAGATCAACAAGCTGGATTCCGTAAAGATTGATCATGCACAGACCAAATCGCAACACTACGGATCATCGTCGAACAATGATGTGTATGCACTTCAGAGTATACTTAAATTAGTCAACAGAAATGCTTAATCTAAACGTAAGTATTTCATGAATATAGAAAATAAAGCTGTACGTAGTAAAAGCCCAGAATTATCAATACTTCGACTTTTTAAATCCCGTGTAAAGTCAAATTCCCTTGGCACGACCGAATTCTTCATAGTTAACGGAAGCATTGTTAACGACCCGAATACTATATGCGAACAATTCAGCAAGCACTTCTCGCAGTGCTACAAAACTGGAACTGAAAGCTCCAGCATTACATTTCCAATGCTAACATCCAGACATCTGTCGAAAATTGATTTCACACCCTCCGCCATCAAGCAGGCCATAACTGCCCTGAAAAAGTCCTATGATGGTGGACCTGATGGGATACCTACATCATTTGTGAAATATGGAAGTAGAGAATTTCCACTATTTTGTTTGAAACTTTTCAATCTATCTATGGAATATGGGACCTATCCATCTGTATGGAAAACATCCCTAATCACCCCTAGATTCAAAACAGGACCACGTAGTGATATTATTAACTATAGGCCAATTAATTTGACATCGGTGCTCTCAAGAACCATGGAAAATCATCCACAAACAGCTACCATCATTTTTACTTTCAGCTAGTCTGATCAACCCATCCCAACATGGGTTCATGACTAAACGTTCATGTTTCACATCGCATCTGGAGTTTTTTGATCAAATTACCCAGAGAAGAGATGTTGGTCAGTCAGTGATAATTCTTTACTTCGATTTTAGTAAGGCTTTCGACAGTGTCTCACACAAACTTCTTCTTATAAAACTCTCTTCATTTGGCATACAGAATCCCCTTTTATCTTGGCTCAAATCTTTTTTAGAAGAACGTAGCCAAATCGTTCGCTTTGGATCTTGCTACTCTAAACCTGTAAATGTAACCAGTGGGGTTATACAAGGAAGTGTGGTTGGTCCATTACTCTTTCTCTTTTTTATCAATGATGTATGTTACCTCTTTCAGTATGGTAAGCCTTTCCTTTTTGCTGATGACCTGAAAGTAATTTATTCATTCTCTTCTCTCATGAAAGGAAGCTATATTTCAGCGGTAATCCAGGAGGAAATAAACAAGTTGTACGAATGGACTATTTCGTGGAATATGCCACTTAATGTTGAGAAAAGTGGATTTATTCACATTGGTCGCTGTCTTAACTTAAATCTGACTGTACAGACACATACACTCAAACCTCTCAACACTGTTCGTGACCTGGGTTTAAGATATAGCAACAGTCTGAACCTTTCTGAATACATTATATCTCAAGTATCCAAAGCTAGAAAGCTCATCGGATTGATAATGATAAAGTTCGATAATATCGAACAGAAAATGTATCTTACTCATTCTTGAATATAGTATTTTAGTTTATAGTAGTTGCAGGCATAATCACCTTATTGAAATTAGAGGTATTCAAAAAACGTTCACGAAAGCTGTTCTGGGGTATTCCGATAACAAAGACTATTACCAAAGATGTCAACAACTCAAATTAGAACCTCTTTGGATCAGACGTATCAAATTAAATCTTGTCTTTATCTACCGGCTCATTAACGGTATTTCCTGCTTATCGGTATCCACCCTTTCATACCTTATAATATCATCCCACAATCTACGCAATAAGGAAAACATTCTAGCGATTCCAAGAACCCACACAAACGTACATCAGAATTTTTTCCTTATTCGCTACTCAACCATGTGGAACAGACTGCCAGTGAACCTCCGTTGCAGTGAAACTACAACCCGGTTCAAAAGTCTCCTTGATGATTTTTTTTCCGAAAGTGGATTATGTCACCTATTGAATATCAATGTATTCAATAATGATTTATACAAACAAGGTCCGTCATCTATTTAATTGCTTGAAAAGCAAAATAAAAACTTTAAATCTTTTCACGTCTATTTTGTTTTATTTCTCTTTATCTTAATATATGAAGTCTGCATATGTTCGTGTTTATCATTATTACTGTTATCAATATCATTATTAGTTCCCCGACACATTAGATATTCTCTTTATCTCTTCTTATCCTTCTAAACATACTTAACTCCAGATTGTCCTTTGAAATCAATTTTGACTTTCATAGCATCAATCTTAATTATTATTGCATAAATATTTATACTAATATCCGGTTTCATTCTGTATACTATTACATAAATCTAAATGTATTCATCCGAGTGCTTTAAAGGATTTTTTTATTTTTTTAATTTGTTTCAATTGCTGGTTTCCTTCTGAGGTTGATATTCATTACACAATTATTATTCTTATCATGGAAGAACCTTTTCACTAGGTGTTCACTTCTTTTCTTTCCCTCTGAATAAATATTATTCTTAAGATTACAAAGTTTGTAATTAAAACAATAACTTGTGTTACATTTACATTAACTTCTCAGATTCGTTTTATCTTCACTATGCATATATGACTCATACATAGTGATATTTTATTATCCTTTTCACTTAATTGTGACTTTCATAGCATCACTCTAAACTATAACTGCACAAACATTTATTCTAGCGTCATATCTTACTACAATGATAAATTATTTTATCTTAATTATTTTTTGTTACTAATTTAACGATACACACATAGTCGTTTATTCTTGTTCTGTGTTCATAAACACGCCTATTAGACTGTTTGCGTATTTCACGTCTCCTTTATTTCTATTCCCTTATTTTCTCGATTTCCTTCTTTTAACTCAATTTAATATTCTTCTCAATTAAACAGACCCGATTTATTATTATTATTATTCTACTATTATTATTCTAAATTTTTTTAATGTTTTATTTTATTTTTTAATTATGGCAAGTATAATGTTAACATTATTGAAATTTGTGTATTATTGCATTTTCTGAAGAAACCCGAAATAGTTTCTTCACAACACTTATGTACCCATAAGATGTTTGTGAATAATAATAGTAATAATAATAATAATCAGTTGAGTGGAACTCATCACTATACATCAACTTCATTGATTACGAATAAGCATTCGGCATTGTAGATAGGACGATGTTATGGAAACTTTTTCGACACTACGGAGTTCCTGAGAAGATTGTCAACATTATCCGGATCTCATATGACGGACTACAGTGCAAAGTCGTGCATGGAGAACAGCTGACAGATGCATTCCAAGTAAGGACCGAAGTCAGGCAAGGCTGTTTACTCTCTCCCTTCCTCTTTCTTCTGGTGGTCGACTGGATTATGAAGACCTCGACATCTGAAGGAAAACACGGAATTCAATGGACAGCTCGAAATCAATTAGACGATTTGGACTTCGCAGATGACCTAGCCCTCCTATCACGTACACACGAACAGATGCAGATGAAGACAGCCAGTGTAACAGCAATCTCTGCATCAGTAGGCCTCAGCATACACAAAGGGAAAACCAAAGTCCTCAAATTCAAAGCGGAAAATAACAATCCATTCACTCTTGATGGCGAAACTCTGGAAAATGTAGCGTCCTTCACATAACTATGAAGCATCATCGATGAACAAGGAGGTTCAGATGCAGACGTAAAGGCAAAGATTGGCAAAGCAAGGACAGAATTCCTACAGTTAAAGAACATATGGAACTCAAAACAACTTTCAACCAATATCAAAGTGAGAATCTTCAATACGAAAGTCAAGGCAGTTCTATTGTATGGAGCTGAAACTTGGAGAACTACAACAACCACCATCAAGAAGGTACAAGTATTTATAAATAGCTGTCTACGCAAGATACTCAACATCCATTGGCCGGACACCATCAGCAACAGCCTTTTGTGGGAGAGAACAAATCAGCTTCCAGCTGAAGAAGAAATTAGGAAAAGACGATGGAAATGGATAGGACATACATTACGCAAATCGTCAAACTGCATCGCGAGGCAAGCGCTAACTTGGAATCCTGAAGGGAAGCGAGAAAGAGGAAGGACAAAGAACACATTGCGTCGGATACTTGAACCAGATATGAAAAGGATGAATAGAAACTGGAAGGAGCTGGAAAGGATTGTCTAGTACAGGGTTGGATGGAGAATGCTGGTGAGCGGACTATGCTCCTTCACGAGGAGTAACAGGCGTAAGTAAGTAAGTAAGTATACACATAACACAATTAGCAACTTGGACGTGGCTTGGCGACTCGGATTTCACACACGATCTATCTCTTTCACTACATAAAAAGGAACATATGAAAGCAAAGACAATCTGTGTAGCAGCAGCATCGATGGCAGTACGTCTCAACATATTTTTAAAACAACTACAATAACAAGGGAAAATCAAGGGTATTTAATAACATTCGTCCATGTAACATACTGCTGATCCGTTGATCAGACTTCATCAGCAACAAACCACTATAGAAATCATCAATCTGCGTCTCCGGTAATTTGTGTTTTTGTGATACAATATTTTTGCACTCTCTCATCGTTGTCAATAATTGATCCCGTTAGTTCTAAGTTGTGAACAGCTGAGCAGGATTCATGAAACTACATTGAATTTATGTCATTTTAATAGAAATGTCGTTCTTGCTCCACTCAAACTCAAGTAAGTGTTGTATTTTCAATTGATTGCCTTATTTTCCGGTTAATTTATTTATAGGCTGATATTTAATTTATTTATCTGATTACATACCTCACTTTGCAACAAGTTACCGAGAGTTGTTGCATATTTTCAGAGTTATCAAAAACAAAACGTTATGGGGTCAGAGATTGTACTGTAATATGAACCATGAAGGGAAAGCTTTTCAGTGATAATGGTATGGTTGCAACTACCCCAAAGATGGAAAAGGTCAGCAAATCTATCGTGGAAATATATTGCAATCATAGTTGCTGTACTAGGAACTTATAACCTCGATTTGCAAAGAATATTCTTTCATCTTATTGATGCGCAACAATCGTAGTTTATACACTTTTTCCACGACAACTTAAACCGAACTTCGGCCACCTTATGTTTAATCCCTGATCCCTATTTTATTGTCTATACACGTATCAAGTGTTCGATGCCACACAATTAGTTCATTAGGAATGATTGTGCTCATCTTATCCAAGAGTTCACATGTACAAATGCATGGTACGCATAAACATTATTCGATAACTGCAATTAATAATCTATTTCCGCCACAGTGAATGTCGGTACATAGAGTCTGGAGCTTTTCTTTCGAGAACACACTATTGTCAGCCAAATTCAAATCAGTTTGTTTCGTCCGTCATGAATAATCATATGTATTGGTATTCTTGTCATGCTATAGAGTGGTTTCGCACCACGAGGTCAAACGCATATTTTTTAAACGACATAAACTACGCTAAGATTTACGGTGAAAACGGGATGCGACCATTCAGTCACCAATCTGTTACTCTGATCATCCTGCTAACATGTATTCAACAACAACTTTATGTGTCTCCCGTAACACAGATACAACTTAAATTGCCTTCGTATTTTTTTCGTTACTATCAGCTGCATTGCAGCAACGAATATTTTCAGTGTTATTTTCCAAAACAAACCCATCTTCCAAACTACTGTGCTAATTTATACAAAGGGCTACGTAAAGTCCGTTTCGATGCAATTCTCAGACAGCTCATCTTAGCTCCCAAACAAGTCAATCTGTTCAGTTCACGAAATTAGCGTTTTGAGCTTATTAATTATTCACCAATCAACGTTGACTGTCTATATATGAGGGTATGTGGGTACAATTATTATCTCATTAATCACATTTCTGTAGGCTATTTTCGTATGACGCTTGGTATATTTGAGTTGGCTCGCATAAAGTCCAGATCCATGAGTGTGCAATATATATGCATTCAAAAACTATTCTCCTATTTGACCAGAATAATTCTCTTATACAGACTTCTTCTTCAAACTTAATCTCATGCTCAGTAGACATTCGGGCGACATGTAAGCTTTATATGGTGAATCAGTGTCATATCTTAGACACCAAGCAGAAAATAATGATAACTAATAATTGTGTCATATTTAGTGAGAAAGGGTCAACACACAAGCCTTGAAAATTTACTTGCCACTCAATATTTGTTGATAAATTCATAGAAGTTTTAACTTTATCCTCCACTACCACTGAATTAAATAATTTTGAGCAATTAACGTATATCCTGAAAAGAATAAAAAACAAGTCAGTGAAAGATATTTTGCGTTCAATCAAAGCATTAAAACAAACAGCTCAGTTGAATTGACAATAACATAAGGAATAAGGTAATTTGTGGAAATCCACTATGAGGATTAAATGCATTCGAGTGTCAACGTAAAATTGCGTAATGGTTGAGAATCCTAAGGACATGAAACTAAAATACACTAATGGTGGTTATCATGTACTCCATTGCCATACGGAAATGTTTTATTGATGCAAACATGATCTATTTGGCTCTATGTATTGTGGTCCGGTGAGATACATGTAGCTTTGTGTACACGTCTGTGTGGAAATATTGTGCCGCACAACACCGATTTGTCTAATGCACATAGATTTGCAAATCTTTCCCGTTTTCATTTTTCTCTCACTGTCCATGTCTTTCCATGATATCTTCATATCCTATGTTATCTATTCCGAATTTGGCGCTGAGATCTCTAGTCAGAATGGTGAGGTACTTTCCGGGACACTATGCTATGATCTTTATCGTCGTCATTGCTATCATTGGTGGGTGCATAACACTGGAAAACGTTCATTGTAATTCTCTCCCTCTTTGCTTTCAATAATGCTTTGATGATTCTGAATCTGTGAGATTCACATCCTACAACTGCATTTCGTGCTAATTTGTACAGCATTAGAGCAACTATCCGAGTGTGTGTAGCATTTTTCTCTTCGTCGGTACAGTCAGCAGCATTTCGCTTGAATTCTGAGCAGTGACTTCAGAACCATCACAAAGCATATCACTAATATTATTTGTGAATATTTTTGATAACCTTATTGTGTTTAATCCAGACTCATGGGTGTGACTGGTGTCTACACAATATCCACTTACATCTTTTCTCCGAAAATTATTGGGTATATATCTATCGTAATCTCGCGTCAATTCTTTCGTTATCCAAACACACTGCTGATCTCGTACTGTCTACACGGGCTTCTCTATCCATCTAGCTAATACCATATATTATTCATATTCGTCTTTAAATTGCCTTTCTTAAACGTTCTCAATCATTTTTTTGTTACTCTTCACTGACGTCAGTGGTGAAATTAATAGTTCCAGTTGATCGTAATGAAGTATCATGATAAATAAACAGATTTGTGCCTTCTTGCCGACTGCATGTTTTAATTTCTGATGTATTCTATCTAAATGTAAGTCACTTTTTCTCAGCAAATACACGAACACATATGAGGTTAACAGTAAAATGTATCTATTCACAATATTCGGTAACACTGAGTTTATCTGTCACAATGATTGGTGTAAAGTGATACTCAAAACCTGATGAGAATTATGCTATCAGGATGTTTTACCACAGTTTCATAGATATCATACATGGAAAGCAATAACCAGTCGAGTTCAAATAAATCTGGATTATTATTGGGCGTTCCATATTTTCAGAACTTGAGGACGTGATAACTGGATGATTCTATAGATAAATGAACACCTAACCCACATCAATTTAAATCGTGAATGGTCACAGATTTTGTTCAAAACTGAAGTAGGACTTTCTGTGAATTGTCCACTTAAGTGTGAGTATTCACTCCATTTGATTTTCAGAGAAGCAGTTATGTCATGGAAGATGAGAATTTCATTCATCATTTTTCTTTTTGATTAAGTCACACGACAGATTTTTATTAAGCGATTGTCTATATTCTGATTAAGATTCATGTCACACGCACTGCGAAATGAAGAATATCATATTATTTGACTAATTAGGAAAAAATAAGATGATACACGACTGAGGTCAACGGAAATATGTTTGTCGATAAGACATAGAGACGTTTTGCACTTTAATGATTGATTATTTTAATGAAATAGATTTTGTGAAAAATAGCATATTGGATTAGTAGGATTCAAGTGGATTTGATGAATGTACGCAATATTCAACTAAATAATATTGACGGATTCGTCGATGTACAGTCCTGGATTTAAACGAATTCGAGAGAACGTAAGAAGCACATGTTTTGTTTAGGCCAAACAAAGACTGTTCATTGGGAATAATGCATTCCATTCGGACAACGTTATCTTCTATATTCGTTCAAATAATATTTGTCAGTTGTCAAACAAGTTGTGGTCTGAAATTAAAAAGAGCATTGAAACATGAGTGTCTGCTTGAACAAGATGGAGAAGACAAAATACAAATTGACAAACCATCAAACAATCAATGATAATCATTAAAGAAGTGAAGTCACGATTTACTATTTATGTGGATATCATCAATTGTCGTCAAAACGAATAAAGTGTATTCAGTCAAGGAACAATATTTCTTGACGATTTCAATTTCTGAAGCTGTACAATCATATTCATAGGTCATAAAATTGGATGTATTATTCTGTGACTAAATAGATTGGTGTTACAATTTTATGAATGATAGTCAAATTTATTTAAGTGGCGGTCAATCAAATGGTAGTGGTGTTGCACATATATATTTTTGAGATTATCAAGAATCATCTGGTATTTCGATTAATTACTTGTAGTTGGCAGGGTCTATTTTTTTGTAATGTAACTCTTCCATGGCTGAAATATTTGTCGAATTGTGAGTTAGTTATCAAGAGCCTACGTTGTGTAGTAATTTTGACAGAAATTGAAAACAACAAAAATCTGAAAAGTCTGAGCATTGATATTTCGGCTGCCCATCTCTGTTGAATTCGATGTTCCAGAATAAAACGTTTTTTCGGAACCGTGGTTGACGTTGTTTTCAGTTGATTTTGATGGAATTTATTCATAACCATGTGCAGTTGTCATATCTTGACGAGAATATGTTAGAATTTTTGATGTTTCCAAATCAATACAAGCGACTTCTTCACAGCAAACAAATAAGTAAACGAGCAGAATAACTTAACACGAGTCAAAATGATATAAGGGAACCAGATTGAATATTTGTATCAACCACGTCTAACTGGAATCTTTCAATTTGTGAATTTCAAAATCATTGTTCTTGTGTATTTAAAGTCGTAGGTTGTAGTCAAGTCTAAATAAAAAATTTAAGATAGATAAATCGGCACGTTCTCACTATATGAAACGGTTTGGTAATTATCTTAATGGATACAATTATATCAATCCGATATTTGATCATGAGTGTGCCCAAATTAGTTGTGGTAACTCAGCATCGTATGCACAAACTTTGATGTTTATATTTCCAAAACAACTCGAAATTTAAGTACTGAATGACAACGGTTTTTATTCACATTCAACTTATTTCATGTCAAACCATTGAATTAAATTAAAAATAAAGTTTCAGTTCTTCAGTCGAATTCTGCTAATGCTACCAATGTAAACATATTTATTCAAAACGTACTTCCATTTTATATGGTACGATTTTCCCCATTACCTCAATGACATTTCGATCAATTAGTTGTTGGAGAATAAATGAAAGATTTAATAGACTACGCTGATAGAATGCAACAAATTTCTGTGTTGACATGGTGATAACCGAGTAAACACACGATAGTTGTATTCGGACATAATTCTTTGTTGTCTATCACCAGATTCTTTATAGCTAATTGGAAAATATGTCATTCACTGTGACCATTCACCATGTAAACTGATATGTGTTTACTGGTCGTTTTTCATAGAAACATCACCTTATGCGACATTATTCCACACTACAATCTAATTTAGAAGATTCTCAACACCATCTGGAATTGATACGACTGACTACACTGCTACGCCGTGCGTGATGGATAACTAAAAGATATATTCTAAATGAGCATGGCTACGTACTCATGTTTTTTCTCTTCCTTTTGTCGCTCAACTGGATTACGAAGACATTTATATATTCGTGTATACACAGAACGACTCCGCCTGTAGCTCTTCTACAGTTACTACCGGTCCCAAGCCCGGGTAAAGGAGGAGGGTTGGGCATAGGGTTAGCGTCTCCTTACCGTAGAAAACTAACTCGCTAAAACATCGCCTACCAAAAAAAATAATTCAAACCATTTTAACTCTGCCCTGGGAGTTAGAAGGTCTTCTTTTAGAAGAATTATGACGCTCCATGGTGAAAGCCGAGTTCCTTCGGAAGCCACGAGGCCGATGCCCTTTCTAACAACCAGAGCAAACATTTTTGTAGGTACATGGAACGTTCGAACAATGAGGGAGACCGGGAAGACCAGTCAAATAGCAACGGAAATGAGGCGATACAATTTGGCCATACTGGGAATCAGCGAAACCCACTGGACTCAAACTGGACAGAAAACGCTAGCTACGGGAGAGATGCTGCTATACTCCGGTCACGAAAAGAAAAATGCTCCACACACTCTGGGAGTCGCTCTAATGCTGTCCAAAGTAGCACAAAATGCTTTTGTAGGATGGGAATGTGACGGATCCAGAATCATCAAAGCATCGTTCAAAACAAAGAAGGAGGGGATTTTAATGAATATTATCCAATGTCATGCACACACCAATGATAGCAACGACAACATTAAAGATCAATTCTACGATAGGCTGCAGTCAATCATAGAGAAATGCCCAAGAGAGGACCTCACCATTCTAATGGGAGATCTAAATGCCAAAGTCGGAATAGACAACACCGGATATGAAGATATTATGAGACGAAATGGACTGGGAGAGAGAAACGAAAATGGAGAAAGATTTGCATGTGCATTCAACAAATTGGTCATAGGAGGCACAATATTTTCACACAAGCGTATACACAAGGCTACATGGTTCTCACCGGACCACACTACAGAGAACCAGATAGATCATATCTGCATCAACAAAAAATTCCGAAAGACAATGGAAGATGTGAGAACCAGGAGAGGAGCTGACATAGCTTCAGATCACCACCTAGTTGTAGCCAATTTAAAACTGAAGAAGAACTGGACAAGTGGACAAACAGGTTCAATACAGCCTTCCTTCGAGATACTGACAAACTCAATGAATTCAAGATTGCTCTCAACAACAGGTTCCAAGCCTTACAAGATCTACTGAAAGGAGAAACTACTATGGAGGATAACTGGAAAAGTATCAAAAAAGCATTAACTTTAACGTGTCAATAGGTTCTGGGCCTTAAGAAACACCATCATAAAGAGTGGATCTCTATAGAAACACTGGACAAAATCAAAGAGAGGAAGAACAAGAAGGCAGCAATTAACAACAGCCGAACACGAGCAGAGAAATTCCAAGCACAAGCTGAATACACAGAAGCAAAAAAGCAAGTGAAGAGGAGCATTCAAGCCGACAAGAAGAAATACGTGGAAGAACTAGCAACGACGGCGGAAAAAGCTGCTAGGGAAGGAAATATGAAAGAAGTTCACGATACTGCGAAGAAACTATCAGGAAAATACAGTAAAACAGAGAGACCGGTCAAAGACAAAGAAGGCAAGCCAATCACTGAAATTCAACAACAGCAGAACAGATTGGTAGAACACTTCGAGGAACTCCTGAATAGGCAGGCTACAATGAATCCATCGGACATTAAAGCAGCACACACAGACCTTTCAGTAGATGTCACTCCACTAACGTTGGAGGAAATCAAGGTGGTCGTCAGACAAATCAAGAACGGGAAAGCAGCGGGACCGGACAATATACCAGCTGAAGCACTGAAGTCAGATATCGAAGTAACTACAAACATGCTTCACCTTTTATTCAAAAAGATTTGGGAGGAGGAACAAGTTGCGATGGACTGGAAAGAAGGGCATTACATCAAGATTCCAAAGAAAGGAGATCTGAGCAAATGTGAAAACTATAGAGACATTACACTACTGTCAATACCATGGACGGTCTTCAACAGAGTGTTGCTGAACCGGATGAAGGATACAGTAGACGCCCAACTTCGAGATCAACAAGCTGGATTCCGTAAAGATTGATCATGCACAGACCAAATCGCAACACTACGGATCATCGTCGAACAATGATGTGTATGCACTTCAGAGTATACTTAAATTAGTCAACAGAAATGCTTAATCTAAACGTAAGTATTTCATGAATATAGAAAATAAAGCTGTACGTAGTAAAAGCCCAGAATTATCAATACTTCGACTTTTTAAATCCCGTGTAAAGTCAAATTCCCTTGGCACGACCGAATTCTTCATAGTTAACGGAAGCATTGTTAACGACCCGAATACTATATGCGAACAATTCAGCAAGCACTTCTCGCAGTGCTACAAAACTGGAACTGAAAGCTCCAGCATTACATTTCCAATGCTAACATCCAGACATCTGTCGAAAATTGATTTCACACCCTCCGCCATCAAGCAGGCCATAACTGCCCTGAAAAAGTCCTATGATGGTGGACCTGACGGGATACCTACATCATTTGTGAAATATGGAAGTAGAGAATTTCCACTATTTTGTTTGAAACTTTTCAGTCTATCTATGGAATATGGGACCTATCCATCTGTATGGAAAACATCCCTTATCACCCCTAGATTCAAAACAGGACCACGTAGTGATATTATTAACTATAGGCCAAATAATTTGACATCCGTGCTCTCAAGAACCATGGAAAATCATCCACAAACAGCTACTATCATTTTTACTTTCAGCTAGTCTGATCAACCCATCCCAACATGGGTTCATGACTAAACGTTCATGTTTCACATCGCACCTGGAGTTTTTTGATCAAATTACCCAGAGAAGAGATGTTGGTCAGTCAGTGATAATTCTTTACTTCGATTTTAGTAAGGCTTTCGACAGTGTCTCACACAAACTTCTTCTTATAAAACTCTCTTCATTTGGCATACAGAATCCCCTTTTATCTTGGCTCAAATCTTTTTTAGAAGAACGTAGCCAAATCGTTCGCTTTGGATCTTGCTACTGTAAACCTGTAAATGTAACCAGTGGGGTTATACAAGGAAGTGTGGTTGGTCCATTACTCTTTCTCTTTTTTATCAATGATGTATGTTCCCTCTTTCAGTATGGTAAGCCTTTCCTTTTTGCTGATGACCTGAAAGTAATTTATTCATTCTCTTCTCTCATGAAAGGAAGCTATATTTCAGCGGTAATCCAGGAGGAAATAAACAAGTTGTACGAATGGACTATTTCGTGGAATATGCCACTTAATGTTGAGAAAAGTGGATTTATTCACATTGGTCGCTGTCTTAACTTAAATCTGACTGTACAGACACATACACTCAAACCTCTCAACACTGTTCGTGACCTGGGTTTAAGATATAGCAACAGTCTGAACCTTTCTGAATACATTATATCTCAAGTATCCAAAGCTAGAAAGCTCATCGGATTGATAATGATAAAGTTCGATAATATCGAACAGAAAATGTATCTTACTCATTCTTGAATATAGTATTTTAGTTTATAGTAGTTGCAGGCATAATCACCTTATTGAAATTAGAGGTATTCAAAAAACGTTCACGAAAGCTGTTCTGGGGTATTCCGATAACAAAGACTATTACCAAAGATGTCAACAACTCAAATTAGAACCTCTTTGGATCAGACGTATCAAATTAAATCTTGTCTTTATCTACCGGCTCATTAACGGTATTTCCTGCTTATCGGTATCCACCCTTTCATACCTTATAATATCATCCCACAATCTACGCAATAAGGAAAACATCCTAGCGATTCCAAGAACCCACACAAACGTACATCAGAATTTTTTCCTTATTCGCTACTCAACCATGTGGAACAGACTGCCAGTGAACCTCCGTTGCAGTGAAACTACAACCCGGTTCAAAAGTCTCCTTGATGATTTTTTTTCCGAAAGTGGATTATGTCACCTATTGAATATCAATGTATTCAATAATGATTTATACAAACAAGGTCCGTCATCTATTTAATTGCTTGAAAAGCAAAATAAAAACTTTAAATCTTTTCACGTCTATTTTGTTTTATTTCTCTTTATCTTAATATATGAAGTCTGCATATGTTCGTGTTTATCATTATTACTGTTATCAATATCATTATTAGTTCCCCGACACATTAGATATTCTCTTTATCTCTTCTTATCCTTCTAAACATACTTAACTCCAGATTGTCCTTTGAAATCAATTTTGACTTTCATAGCATCAATCTTAATTATTATTGCATAAATATTTATACTAATATCCGGTTTCATTCTGTATACTATTACATAAATCTAAATGTATTCATCCGAGTGCTTTAAAGGATTTTTTTATTTTTTTAATTTGTTTCAATTGCTGGTTTCCTTCTGAGGTTGATATTCATTACACAATTATTATTCTTATCATGGAAGAACCTTTTCACTAGGTGTTCACTTCTTTTCTTTCCCTCTGAATAAATATTATTCTTAAGATTACAAAGTTTGTAATTAAAACAATAACTTGTGTTACATTTACATTAACTTCTCAGATTCGTTTTATCTTCACTATGCATATATGACTCATACATAGTGATATTTTATTATCCTTTTCACTTAATTGTGACTTTCATAGCATCACTCTAAACTATAACTGCACAAACATTTATTCTAGCGTCATATCTTACTACAATGATAAATTATTTTATCTTAATTATTTTTTGTTACTAATTTAACGATACACACATAGTCGTTTATTCTTGTTCTGTGTTCATAAACACGCCTATTAGACTGTTTGCGTATTTCACGTCTCCTTTATTTCTATTCCCTTATTTTCTCGATTTCCTTCTTTTAACTCAATTTAATATTCTTCTCAATTAAACAGACCCGATTTATTATTATTATTATTCTACTATTATTATTCTAAATTTTTTTAATGTTTTATTTTATTTTTTAATTATGGCAAGTATAATGTTAACATTATTGAAATTTGTGTATTATTGCATTTTCTGAAGAAACCCGAAATAGTTTCTTCACAACACTTATGTACCCATAAGATGTTTGTGAATAATAATAGTAATAATAATAATAATCAGTTGAGTGGAACTCATCACTATACATCAACTTCATTGATTACGAATAAGCATTCGGCATTGTAGATAGGACGATGTTATGGAAACTTTTTCGACACTACGGAGTTCCTGAGAAGATTGTCAACATTATCCGGATCTCATATGACGGACTACAGTGCAAAGTCGTGCATGGAGAACAGCTGACAGATGCATTCCAAGTAAGGACCGAAGTCAGGCAAGGCTGTTTACTCTCTCCCTTCCTCTTTCTTCTGGTGGTCGACTGGATTATGAAGACCTCGACATCTGAAGGAAAACACGGAATTCAATGGACAGCTCGAAATCAATTAGACGATTTGGACTTCGCAGATGACCTAGCCCTCCTATCACGTACACACGAACAGATGCAGATGAAGACAGCCAGTGTAACAGCAATCTCTGCATCAGTAGGCCTCAGCATACACAAAGGGAAAACCAAAGTCCTCAAATTCAAAGCGGAAAATAACAATCCATTCACTCTTGATGGCGAAACTCTGGAAAATGTAGCGTCCTTCACATAACTATGAAGCATCATCGATGAACAAGGAGGTTCAGATGCAGACGTAAAGGCAAAGATTGGCAAAGCAAGGACAGAATTCCTACAGTTAAAGAACATATGGAACTCAAAACAACTTTCAACCAATATCAAAGTGAGAATCTTCAATACGAAAGTCAAGGCAGTTCTATTGTATGGAGCTGAAACTTGGAGAACTACAACAACCACCATCAAGAAGGTACAAGTATTTATAAATAGCTGTCTACGCAAGATACTCAACATCCATTGGCCGGACACCATCAGCAACAGCCTTTTGTGGGAGAGAACAAATCAGCTTCCAGCTGAAGAAGAAATTAGGAAAAGACGATGGAAATGGATAGGACATACATTACGCAAATCGTCAAACTGCATCGCGAGGCAAGCGCTAACTTGGAATCCTGAAGGGAAGCGAGAAAGAGGAAGGACAAAGAACACATTGCGTCGGATACTTGAACCAGATATGAAAAGGATGAATAGAAACTGGAAGGAGCTGGAAAGGATTGTCTAGTACAGGGTTGGATGGAGAATGCTGGTGAGCGGACTATGCTCCTTCACGAGGAGTAACAGGCGTAAGTAAGTAAGTAAGTATACACATAACACAATTAGCAACTTGGACGTGGCTTGGCGACTCGGATTTCACACACGATCTATCTCTTTCACTACATAAAAAGGAACATATGAAAGCAAAGACAATCTGTGTAGCAGCAGCATCGATGGCAGTACGTCTCAACATATTTTTAAAACAACTACAATAACAAGGGAAAATCAAGGGTATTTAATAACATTCGTCCATGTAACATACTGCTGATCCGTTGATCAGACTTCATCAGCAACAAACCACTATAGAAATCATCAATCTGCGTCTCCGGTAATTTGTGTTTTTGTGATACAATATTTTTGCACTCTCTCATCGTTGTCAATAATTGATCCCGTTAGTTCTAAGTTGTGAACAGCTGAGCAGGATTCATGAAACTACATTGAATTTATGTCATTTTAATAGAAATGTCGTTCTTGCTCCACTCAAACTCAAGTAAGTGTTGTATTTTCAGTTGATTGCCTTATTTTCCGGTTAATTTATTTATAGGCTGATATTTAATTTATTTATCTGATTACATACCTCACTTTGCAACAAGTTACCGAGAGTTGTTGCATATTTTCAGAGTTATCAAAAACAAAACGTTATGGGGTCAGAGATTGTACTGTAATATGAACCATGAAGGGAAAGCTTTTCAGTGATAATGGTATGGTTGCAACTACCCCAAAGATGGAAAAGGTCAGCAAATCTATCGTGGAAATATATTGCAATCATAGTTGCTGTACTAGGAACTTATAACCTCGATTTGCAAAGAATATTCTTTCATCTTATTGATGCGCAACAATCGTAGTTTATACACCTTTTCCACGACAACTTAAACCGAACTTCGGCCACCTTATGTTTAATCCCTGATCCCTATTTTATTGTCTATACACGTATCAAGTGTTCGATGCCACACAATTAGTTCATTAGGAATGATTGTGCTCATCTTATCCAAGAGTTCACATGTACAAATGCATGGTACGCATAAACATTATTCGATAACTGCAATTAATAATCTATTTCCGCCACAGTGAATGTCGGTACATAGAGTCTGGAGCTTTTCTTTCGAGAACACACTATTGTCAGCCAAATTCAAATCAGTTTGTTTCGTCCGTCATGAATAATCATATGTATTGGTATTCTTGTCATGCTATAGAGTGGTTTCGCACCACGAGGTCAAACGCATATTTTTTAAACGACATAAACTACGCTAAGATTTACGGTGAAAACGGGATGCGACCATTCAGTCACCAATCTGTTACTCTGATCATCCTGCTAACATGTATTCAACAACAACTTTATGTGTCTCCCGTAACACAGATACAACTTAAATTGCCTTCGTATTTTTTTCGTTACTATCAGCTGCATTGCAGCAACGAATATTTTCAGTGTTATTTTCCAAAACAAACCCATCTTCCAAACTACTGTGCTAATTTATACAAAGGGCTACGTAAAGTCCGTTTCGATGCAATTCTCAGACAGCTCATCTTAGCTCCCAAACAAGTCAATCTGTTCAGTTCACGAAATTAGCGTTTTGAGCTTATTAATTATTCACCAATCAACGTTGACTGTCTATATATGAGGGTATGTGGGTACAATTATTATCTCATTAATCACATTTCTGTAGGCTATTTTCGTATGACGCTTGGTATATTTGAGTTGGCTCGCATAAAGTCCAGATCCATGAGTGTGCAATATATATGCATTCAAAAACTATTCTCCTATTTGACCAGAATAATTCTCTTATACAGACTTCTTCTTCAAACTTAATCTCATGCTCAGTAGACATTCGGGCGACATGTAAGCTTTATATGGTGAATCAGTGTCATATCTTAGACACCAAGCAGAAAATAATGATAACTAATAATTGTGTCATATTTAGTGAGAAAGGGTCAACACACAAGCCTTGAAAATTTACTTGCCACTCAATATTTGTTGATAAATTCATAGAAGTTTTAACTTTATCCTCCACTACCACTGAATTAAATAATTTTGAGCAATTAACGTATATCCTGAAAAGAATAAAAAACAAGTCAGTGAAAGATATTTTGCGTTCAATCAAAGCACTAAAACAAACAGCTCAGTTGAATTGACAATAACATAAGGAATAAGGTAATTTGTGGAAATCCACTATGAGGATTAAATGCATTCGAGTGTCAACGTAAAATTGCGTAATGGTTGAGAATCCTAAGGACATGAAACTAAAATACACTAATGGTGGTTATCATGTACTCCATTGCCATACGGAAATGTTTTATTGATGCAAACATGATCTATTTGGCTCTATGTATTGTGGTCCGGTGAGATACATGTAGCTTTGTGTACACGTCTGTGTGGAAATATTGTGCCGCACAACACCGATTTGTCTAATGCACATAGATTTGCAAATCTTTCCCGTTTTCATTTTTCTCTCACTGTCCATGTCTTTCCATGATATCTTCATATCCTATGTTATCTATTCCGAATTTGGCGCTGAGATCTCTAGTCAGAATGGTGAGGTACTTTCCGGGACACTATGCTATGATCTTTATCGTCGTCATTGCTATCATTGGTGGGTGCATAACACTGGAAAACGTTCATTGTAATTCTCTCCCTCTTTGCTTTCAATAATGCTTTGATGATTCTGAATCTGTGAGATTCACATCCTACAACTGCATTTCGTGCTAATTTGTACAGCATTAGAGCAACTATCCGAGTGTGTGTAGCATTTTTCTCTTCGTCGGTACAGTCAGCAGCATTTCGCTTGAATTCTGAGCAGTGACTTCAGAACCATCACAAAGCATATCACTAATATTATTTGTGAATATTTTTGATAACCTTATTGTGTTTAATCCAGACTCATGGGTGTGACTGGTGTCTACACAATATCCACTTACATCTTTTCTCCGAAAATTATTGGGTATATATCTATCGTAATCTCGCGTCAATTCTTTCGTTATCCAAACACACTGCTGATCTCGTACTGTCTACACGGGCTTCTCTATCCATCTAGCTAATACCATATATTATTCATATTCGTCTTTAAATTGCCTTTCTTAAACGTTCTCAATCATTTTTTTGTTACTCTTCACTGACGTCAGTGGTGAAATTAATAGTTCCAGTTGATCGTAATGAAGTATCATGATAAATAAACAGATTTGTGCCTTCTTGCCGACTGCATGTTTTAATTTCTGATGTATTCTATCTAAATGTAAGTCACTTTTTCTCAGCAAATACACGAACACATATGAGGTTAACAGTAAAATGTATCTATTCACAATATTCGGTAACACTGAGTTTATCTGTCACAATGATTGGTGTAAAGTGATACTCAAAACCTGATGAGAATTATGCTATCAGGATGTTTTACCACAGTTTCATAGATATCATACATGGAAAGCAATAACCAGTCGAGTTCAAATAAATCTGGATTATTATTGGGCGTTCCATATTTTCAGAACTTGAGGACGTGATAACTGGATGATTCTATAGATAAATGAACACCTAACCCACATCAATTTAAATCGTGAATGGTCACAGATTTTGTTCAAAACTGAAGTAGGACTTTCTGTGAATTGTCCACTTAAGTGTGAGTATTCACTCCATTTGATTTTCAGAGAAGCAGTTATGTCATGGAAGATGAGAATTTCATTCATCATTTTTCTTTTTGATTAAGTCACACGACAGATTTTTATTAAGCGATTGTCTATATTCTGATTAAGATTCATGTCACACGCACTGCGAAATGAAGAATATCATATTATTTGACTAATTAGGAAAAAATAAGATGATACACGACTGAGGTCAACGGAAATATGTTTGTCGATAAGACATAGAGACGTTTTGCACTTTAATGATTGATTATTTTAATGAAATAGATTTTGTGAAAAATAGCATATTGGATTAGTAGGATTCAAGTGGATTTGATGAATGTACGCAATATTCAACTAAATAATATTGACGGATTCGTCGATGTACAGTCCTGGATTTAAACGAATTCGAGAGAACGTAAGAAGCACATGTTTTGTTTAGGCCAAACAAAGACTGTTCATTGGGAATAATGCATTCCATTCGGACAACGTTATCTTCTATATTCGTTCAAATAATATTTGTCAGTTGTCAAACAAGTTGTGGTCTGAAATTAAAAAGAGCATTGAAACATGAGTGTCTGCTTGAACAAGATGGAGAAGACAAAATACAAATTGACAAACCATCAAACAATCAATGATAATCATTAAAGAAGTGAAGTCACGATTTACTATTTATGTGGATATCATCAATTGTCGTCAAAACGAATAAAGTGTATTCAGTCAAGGAACAATATTTCTTGACGATTTCAATTTCTGAAGCTGTACAATCATATTCATAGGTCATAAAATTGGATGTATTATTCTGTGACTAAATAGATTGGTGTTACAATTTTATGAATGATAGTCAAATTTATTTAAGTGGCGGTCAATCAAATGGTAGTGGTGTTGCACATATATATTTTTGAGATTATCAAGAATCATCTGGTATTTCGATTAATTACTTGTAGTTGGCAGGGTCTATTTTTTTGTAATGTAACTCTTCCATGGCTGAAATATTTGTCGAATTGTGAGTTAGTTATCAAGAGCCTACGTTGTGTAGTAATTTTGACAGAAATTGAAAACAACAAAAATCTGAAAAGTCTGAGCATTGATATTTCGGCTGCCCATCTCTGTTGAATTCGATGTTCCAGAATAAAACGTTTTTTCGGAACCGTGGTTGACGTTGTTTTCAGTTGATTTTGATGGAATTTATTCATAACCATGTGCAGTTGTCATATCTTGACGAGAATATGTTAGAATTTTTGATGTTTCCAAATCAATACAAGCGACTTCTTCACAGCAAACAAATAAGTAAACGAGCAGAATAACTTAACACGAGTCAAAATGATATAAGGGAACCAGATTGAATATTTGTATCAACCACGTCTAACTGGAATCTTTCAATTTGTGAATTTCAAAATCATTGTTCTTGTGTATTTAAAGTCGTAGGTTGTAGTCAAGTCTAAATAAAAAATTTAAGATAGATAAATCGGCACGTTCTCACTATATGAAACGGTTTGGTAATTATCTTAATGGATACAATTATATCAATCCGATATTTGATCATGAGTGTGCCCAAATTAGTTGTGGTAACTCAGCATCGTATGCACAAACTTTGATGTTTATATTTCCAAAACAACTCGAAATTTAAGTACTGAATGACAACGGTTTTTATTCACATTCAACTTATTTCATGTCAAACCATTGAATTAAATTAAAAATAAAGTTTCAGTTCTTCAGTCGAATTCTGCTAATGCTACCAATGTAAACATATTTATTCAAAACGTACTTCCATTTTATATGGTACGATTTTCCCCATTACCTCAATGACATTTCGATCAATTAGTTGTTGGAGAATAAATGAAAGATTTAATAGACTACGCTGATAGAATGCAACAAATTTCTGTGTTGACATGGTGATAACCGAGTAAACACACGATAGTTGTATTCGGACATAATTCTTTGTTGTCTATCACCAGATTCTTTATAGCTAATTGGAAAATATGTCATTCACTGTGACCATTCACCATGTAAACTGATATGTGTTTACTGGTCGTTTTTCATAGAAACATCACCTTATGCGACATTATTCCACACTACAATCTAATTTAGAAGATTCTCAACACCATCTGGAATTGATACGACTGACTACACTGCTACGCCGTGCGTGATGGATAACTAAAAGATATATTCTAAATGAGCATGGCTACGTACTCATGTTTTTTCTCTTCCTTTTGTCGCTCAACTGGATTACGAAGACATTTATATATTCGTGTATACACAGAACGACTCCGCCTGTAGCTCTTCTACAGTTACTACCGGTCCCAAGCCCGGGTAAAGGAGGAGGGTTGGGCATAGGGTTAGCGTCTCCTTACCGTAGAAAACTAACTCGCTAAAACATCGCCTACCAAAAAAAATAATTCAAACCATTTTAACTCTGCCCTGGGAGTTAGAAGGTCTTCTTTTAGAAGAATTATGACGCTCCATGGTGAAAGCCGAGTTCCTTCGGAAGCCACGAGGCCGATGCCCTTTCTAACAACCAGAGCAAACATTTTTGTAGGTACATGGAACGTTCGAACAATGAGGGAGACCGGGAAGACCAGTCAAATAGCAACGGAAATGAGGCGATACAATTTGGCCATACTGGGAATCAGCGAAACCCACTGGACTCAAACTGGACAGAAAACGCTAGCTACGGGAGAGATGCTGCTATACTCCGGTCACGAAAAGAAAAATGCTCCACACACTCTGGGAGTCGCTCTAATGCTGTCCAAAGTAGCACAAAATGCTTTTGTAGGATGGGAATGTGACGGATCCAGAATCATCAAAGCATCGTTCAAAACAAAGAAGGAGGGGATTTTAATGAATATTATCCAATGTCATGCACACACCAATGATAGCAACGACAACATTAAAGATCAATTCTACGATAGGCTGCAGTCAATCATAGAGAAATGCCCAAGAGAGGACCTCACCATTCTAATGGGAGATCTAAATGCCAAAGTCGGAATAGACAACACCGGATATGAAGATATTATGAGACGAAATGGACTGGGAGAGAGAAACGAAAATGGAGAAAGATTTGCATGTGCATTCAACAAATTGGTCATAGGAGGCACAATATTTTCACACAAGCGTATACACAAGGCTACATGGTTCTCACCGGACCACACTACAGAGAACCAGATAGATCATATCTGCATCAACAAAAAATTCCGAAAGACAATGGAAGATGTGAGAACCAGGAGAGGAGCTGACATAGCTTCAGATCACCACCTAGTTGTAGCCAATTTAAAACTGAAGAAGAACTGGACAAGTGGACAAACAGGTTCAATACAGCCTTCCTTCGAGATACTGACAAACTCAATGAATTCAAGATTGCTCTCAACAACAGGTTCCAAGCCTTACAAGATCTACTGAAAGGAGAAACTACTATGGAGGATAACTGGAAAAGTATCAAAAAAGCATTAACTTTAACGTGTCAATAGGTTCTGGGCCTTAAGAAACACCATCATAAAGAGTGGATCTCTATAGAAACACTGGACAAAATCAAAGAGAGGAAGAACAAGAAGGCAGCAATTAACAACAGCCGAACACGAGCAGAGAAATTCCAAGCACAAGCTGAATACACAGAAGCAAAAAAGCAAGTGAAGAGGAGCATTCAAGCCGACAAGAAGAAATACGTGGAAGAACTAGCAACGACGGCGGAAAAAGCTGCTAGGGAAGGAAATATGAAAGAAGTTCACGATACTGCGAAGAAACTATCAGGAAAATACAGTAAAACAGAGAGACCGGTCAAAGACAAAGAAGGCAAGCCAATCACTGAAATTCAACAACAGCAGAACAGATTGGTAGAACACTTCGAGGAACTCCTGAATAGGCAGGCTACAATGAATCCATCGGACATTAAAGCAGCACACACAGACCTTTCAGTAGATGTCACTCCACTAACGTTGGAGGAAATCAAGGTGGTCGTCAGACAAATCAAGAACGGGAAAGCAGCGGGACCGGACAATATACCAGCTGAAGCACTGAAGTCAGATATCGAAGTAACTACAAACATGCTTCACCTTTTATTCAAAAAGATTTGGGAGGAGGAACAAGTTGCGATGGACTGGAAAGAAGGGCATTACATCAAGATTCCAAAGAAAGGAGATCTGAGCAAATGTGAAAACTATAGAGACATTACACTACTGTCAATACCATGGACGGTCTTCAACAGAGTGTTGCTGAACCGGATGAAGGATACAGTAGACGCCCAACTTCGAGATCAACAAGCTGGATTCCGTAAAGATTGATCATGCACAGACCAAATCGCAACACTACGGATCATCGTCGAACAATGATGTGTATGCACTTCAGAGTATACTTAAATTAGTCAACAGAAATGCTTAATCTAAACGTAAGTATTTCATGAATATAGAAAATAAAGCTGTACGTAGTAAAAGCCCAGAATTATCAATACTTCGACTTTTTAAATCCCGTGTAAAGTCAAATTCCCTTGGCACGACCGAATTCTTCATAGTTAACGGAAGCATTGTTAACGACCCGAATACTATATGCGAACAATTCAGCAAGCACTTCTCGCAGTGCTACAAAACTGGAACTGAAAGCTCCAGCATTACATTTCCAATGCTAACATCCAGACATCTGTCGAAAATTGATTTCACACCCTCCGCCATCAAGCAGGCCATAACTGCCCTGAAAAAGTCCTATGATGGTGGACCTGACGGGATACCTACATCATTTGTGAAATATGGAAGTAGAGAATTTCCACTATTTTGTTTGAAACTTTTCAATCTATCTATGGAATATGGGACCTATCCATCTGTATGGAAAACATCCCTAATCACCCCTAGATTCAAAACAGGACCACGTAGTGATATTATTAACTATAGGCCAATTAATTTGACATCGGTGCTCTCAAGAACCATGGAAAATCATCCACAAACAGCTACTATCATTTTTACTTTCAGCTAGTCTGATCAACCCATCCCAACATGGGTTCATGACTAAACGTTCATGTTTCACATCGCACCTGGAGTTTTTTGATCAAATTACCCAGAGAAGAGATGTTGGTCAGTCAGTGATAATTCTTTACTTCGATTTTAGTAAGGCTTTCGACAGTGTCTCACACAAACTTCTTCTTATAAAACTCTCTTCATTTGGCATACAGAATCCCCTTTTATCTTGGCTCAAATCTTTTTTAGAAGAACGTAGCCAAATCGTTCGCTTTGGATCTTGCTACTGTAAACCTGTAAATGTAACCAGTGGGGTTATACAAGGAAGTGTGGTTGGTCCATTACTCTTTCTCTTTTTTATCAATGATGTATGTTCCCTCTTTCAGTATGGTAAGCCTTTCCTTTTTGCTGATGACCTGAAAGTAATTTATTCATTCTCTTCTCTCATGAAAGGAAGCTATATTTCAGCGGTAATCCAGGAGGAAATAAACAAGTTGTACGAATGGACTATTTCGTGGAATATGCCACTTAATGTTGAGAAAAGTGGATTTATTCACATTGGTCGCTGTCTTAACTTAAATCTGACTGTACAGACACATACACTCAAACCTCTCAACACTGTTCGTGACCTGGGTTTAAGATATAGCAACAGTCTGAACCTTTCTGAATACATTATATCTCAAGTATCCAAAGCTAGAAAGCTCATCGGATTGATAATGATAAAGTTCGATAATATCGAACAGAAAATGTATCTTACTCATTCTTGAATATAGTATTTTAGTTTATAGTAGTTGCAGGCATAATCACCTTATTGAAATTAGAGGTATTCAAAAAACGTTCACGAAAGCTGTTCTGGGGTATTCCGATAACAAAGACTATTACCAAAGATGTCAACAACTCAAATTAGAACCTCTTTGGATCAGACGTATCAAATTAAATCTTGTCTTTATCTACCGGCTCATTAACGGTATTTCCTGCTTATCGGTATCCACCCTTTCATACCTTATAATATCATCCCACAATCTACGCAATAAGGAAAACATTCTAGCGATTCCAAGAACCCACACAAACGTACATCAGAATTTTTTCCTTATTCGCTACTCAACCATGTGGAACAGACTGCCAGTGAACCTCCGTTGCAGTGAAACTACAACCCGGTTCAAAAGTCTCCTTGATGATTTTTTTTCCGAAAGTGGATTATGTCACCTATTGAATATCAATGTATTCAATAATGATTTATACAAACAAGGTCCGTCATCTATTTAATTGCTTGAAAAGCAAAATAAAAACTTTAAATCTTTTCACGTCTATTTTGTTTTATTTCTCTTTATCTTAATATATGAAGTCTGCATATGTTCGTGTTTATCATTATTACTGTTATCAATATCATTATTAGTTCCCCGACACATTAGATATTCTCTTTATCTCTTCTTATCCTTCTAAACATACTTAACTCCAGATTGTCCTTTGAAATCAATTTTGACTTTCATAGCATCAATCTTAATTATTATTGCATAAATATTTATACTAATATCCGGTTTCATTCTGTATACTATTACATAAATCTAAATGTATTCATCCGAGTGCTTTAAAGGATTTTTTTATTTTTTTAATTTGTTTCAATTGCTGGTTTCCTTCTGAGGTTGATATTCATTACACAATTATTATTCTTATCATGGAAGAAAGTTTTCACTAGGTGTTCACTTCTTTTCTTTCCCTCTGAATAAATATTATCCTTAAGATTACAAAGTTTGTAATTAAAACAATAACTTGTGTTACATTTAAATTAACTTCTCAGATTCGTTTTATCTTCACTATGCATATATGAATCATACAGAGTGATATTTTATTATCCTTTTCACTTAATTGTGACTTTCATAGCATCACTCTAAACTATAACTGCACAAACATTTATTCTAGCGTCATATCTTACTACAATGATAAATTATTTTATCTTAATTATTTTTTGTTACTAATTTAACGATACACAAATAGTCGTTTATTCTTGTTCTGTGTTTATAAACACGCCTATTACACTGTTTGCGTATTTCACGTCTCCTTTATTTCTATTCCCTTATTTTCTCCATATAAATTTTTCAGTTGTATTGTTGTTTGTTTCTGATTCGATGATTGAAAGTGACAATTAGAAAAATCTAGTTTAACAAATCTGTTTGCTCATTGTTAACCAATTAATGTGGTAGATGCACTCATTGTTATCCAACGTTCATGTAGGTTGCCAGGTGGTGGACTGATATTCATTAAGCGTTGATCGACATTTCTGACCTCTATTGTTGAAAACGCTTTTGGCTTTGACTGCCAATACTTTGAATATGTGACTGGATTATTTGTTCTTCAATGCGCCCACTAAAATACACTTTGTTGATTTTCATCAAAGTATTAATGTATTTGTTTAATGTCAGTTTCTTTGATCTCTATTCTGTGTGAGTAGATGAAAATTAGTTACCTAAACACATTATTAGAATGCGGTATTCCTTATTCTAATTAAGATTCATTTCACGCCCACTACACAATAGAGAATACCACCATGTTATCTGATTTATTAGAAATAATGAGGTGATAGACAACAAGAAAGTATAATCACTGTTATTCTTACAAACAATTGAGGTCAACAGAATGATGTTTTTAAATGACAATGTCAGTTATTTTACACTATCATTATAACTTAATTTAAAGTATATTTTTTCTGAGAAAGAAGCAGTTGTTGTGGTCAAACCAAACAATGACTGTCCATCGAGCATAATCTGATCCTGCTGGACAATGCTATTTCCTTATTCTTGGGCCAAAAGCATTCTTTTCATCTTCACGTCGTTTCTCCCACTTGGGAGAATCTTTAATTCTTTTGGTTCGTTGTGTATTCTAGTGTGCTATATTGCAACGCTTCCCAATGACAGTTCCATGCTGTATATAGGTTTGATTAGTGTCTGTTGTTATAGTTCGTGCTTCTGGCTTTACGGAATATACTTCTCCGTTCCAAACTTCAACTTCTCTCTCTAGTAAGCAGGTCTGAGACTCACCAGAATATCTAGATTATGGGTCTTAGGTCACAAGTCTTTGTTACGTTCGCATTCTAAGTGAACTCGTGATAGCTTCAAACCTAGCAAAATTGGCAACGGTCGTTTAGGAGAAGTAGATCCTTCCAGAATTGAATTATTACTTGAGCAGCAGCTGAAACTGATGCAGACGTTGACAGATATAAAGATTTCGAAACCCTTACAGCCGAGCACATCTAGTGCAACTACAGTATCATCAATAGACGGCATCGCAAATAAAATTGCTGAGTTTCATTATGATTCTGATGCCAACGTTACTTTTCACATGTGGTTTCGGCGTTAGGAAGACTTATTGAATTTTGATTTTGCTAATCAACATGATGCTTAGAATGTTTGGCTACTACTTCGAAAGTTGTGTGCAACATTGTTTAATTCACTAGGATGATCTATTTTGGCCTTCAATGCACATGTTTCAACCCCGTACAGTTGAACTGTCTTGTAACGTGATGGATTCTACATCTTTCAGAGATTCTCCTTTAAGCAAAAACTGATAACGTGAGATGTCAAAATTAACATTATTATATTACAATATTATTTCAAGTAAATAAAATCTATCAGACGATTTTAACATCGTTTTACCATCAAAAATGTAAATTCTGATCAAAGCCACCATAATTATGTTTGACTTACATATTACACCACAGTTTGTTAATAGATGTTCAGGTTAGGAGAGATATAACTTTTCTCACTGATCACGTACAACTTGAACTGAATGTGATTGTAATAAAATATAAGCGAAACATTGTACTGAAAGTGAAATTTTGAAAAAATGATAGTTATTCCTCAAAACAAACACAGATTTGAATATACAACAAAGATTAATCTAAATTACGATGGTAATGCACAAAGTGGAAACTGACTTCATTCAGAGTATTTTATTGATGTGTTCTTATGTATCCTTTAGGCCAGTGTAAAAAGCAATCGATGTTCTAAAACACGAGAACATCACGATCAACATTCATTATCCACAGTAATTTATCAGTACATATTACTACAAAACTTAATTTTCAACGAATTCTGATGAGATAAGTTTAAAAATCTTTGATGAATTTGCAACATCCATCTATTTCATCGCATACTACATACATACATACATACATACAAACGTATTAACTGAAAATACTATTGAACAGATTCATCAATTATTATCGTCAAGAGCAAACGTTGCTTCACCGAAAAGTCTTCATTGGTTTCAACGATAATCGGTGATATTCAGATAGATAGTGAGACGTGATTTCAGTTCCGAAATGATTATAATTGATTGTTTGTTGGTTTCTCTGTTTGTATTTCATCTTCTCTAGTTTGTTCAAGCAGACACTCAGGTTCCGCTCAAACGATTCATTTGAGATAACAATGTGTTTGACAACTGACAAATACAGTTGAACGAATTTAGGAGATGACAGTGTCCAACAGGATCAGATTATGCTCGATGAACAGTCATTGTTTCACCTGACCACAACAACTGCTTCTTACAACTAACTAAATCTGTTTGATTGAGATCATGAACCGCCATTGATGATAGATCACCATTGAAACCTAGAAGCACTGGATGGCCGCTTCGTCCTGTTTGGATTAAGGTCTCTAACCGAACGATTCTGTCAGGATTATGTGGTTGAACAATAAATATAATCTTCACAACTATCTGAATACTGGCAACATAATACGAGTTTTCTCAGAAAAAATATACTTTTAATTAAGTTATAGTGATAGTGTAAAATAACTGACATTGTCATTTAAAAACATCATTCTGTTGACCTCATTTGCTTGTAAGAATAACAGTGATTATACTTTCTTGTTGTCTATCACTTCATTATTTCTAATAAATCAGATAATATGGTGGTATTCTCTATTTTGTAGTGGGCGTGAAATGAATCTTAATTAGAATAAGGAATACCGCATTCTAATAATGTGTGTAGGTAACTAATTTTCATCTACTCACATAGAATAGAGATCAAAGAAATTCTCATTTTACAAATACATTACTACTTTGATGAAAAGCAAATGAAGTGAAAACACATATTTTGGCTTTCAATGCATAGTAAGTTTTGCGTCAGCTGTGAATAAACACAGTAACTGTTTACCAACTAAATTGTAATGAATTTTGTGTATGTTTGCTTATAGAATCCTCCAGTTTTCACATCATCAGTTTGTCAATGTATAGAATGCTCACTAATAATCGAAATTCATTTAGACGTGAATAGATATTATGTAAGACGTGTATTGTCTATAACGCAGTGTTCAATTGTCCTGATGACATAATCTGCATCACATTATGTGTGTTGATTTATATCAACCATTTTGACGTATGAACTCGACGTTTCCCGATATTCTGAATAGATACATTTCACTGTTGATCAAATGTTTGTTCGAATGAATTTGGTTATCGTCGTCAGGTGAAAGCCAGTTCTCATCTTCACTGAAGTCTGAAGAATGCTCTGTCTGCCATTGGAATGAGGCGACACCCTGTAAGATGAATATCTACGTCTGTTGAAATGATATGTGATTACGAATAACTGTGAGGTTCGTTGACATAAATTTTTAACCATGTGACGTGCTCACTTCTTTCGATTGTCGTTCATTCCTGGATAGATACGTTTTACTGTTGATCAAATGTATGTTCGAATGAAGTCGGTTGTCATTGTTAAATGAAAGCCGTAACACTTTACATGGAGTTGAATACATTTTGAAATATCATTTGGTAATGGAATTCGTCCTTATTTTTCGACGAAACTAAAATGAATTTCCACATGAAGCAGCATTTATAGTTGAATATTTGATCAACAAGCCAGGTATGTTCAACTCGACAATTTAAATCCACACTTTCAGTCGACGGTTTTGAGGAGGATTTTTAATTGAGTTAGACAGGGTTTTCGATTTGAGAAATAAATGCTACCTTACTGGAATCACAAGCGACCTCTTGTGAGACAGAGATATTCCCATTGATTGGTCAAATCAAAATAATTGATGTCATGTTGGTCTGTTAATTGATCAATTATATATAACATGTATTCTTCCTTAACTAATTATTAGTAACTAGTTATTGTTTGATTCGTGATAAGAAGGAACTATCTTTACCATTTCACATTGATATATTCACTTGACGACATTCACAGTTTTCATACAAGTCTTTCTATTTCTAAAGTTTAATAAAGGGAGAACAACTATTGTAGCAGAATAACGCCAACGCATCATATTCTTCGCTTCTCGTCTGCTGCTTGCAACTTCATGCCATGACATTGCAACGGCCCTCAGTCGATTGACAGTGTCTGTTGCGTTGATTTCTCAAAGTCCTTCAATTATTAAACAGAGAACGTCAAACTTACTACGGTTTGTCGAGGCAACTAGCATTAAATCACCTAAAGGAATCTTATGTGTGGAGTAAAATTCACTTGTCGATACTACCCTGCCGTGACAACTGCTTTGCCATTATGATCAACAAGCTCATCGTGACACAATATTCTGGATAGACACATTTTACTGTTGAATAAATGCAATCTTTTTATTGAATGTTGATTATTGTTGATCAAATTTTCAAGAAGTCAAACGATTTTGATATGTCTGTCATTTGGTATTCAAATTCATTCCCGCAAAGGGACAGAAATGAAACATTTCTTACTATTCAACATATGTTCATTCAACTTTCGAATATGCAGATATCAGTCATTAGTTCAAGAGATGATGGTGCCACTATTTTAAGAATCTTTATAATCCAAAGTATAGTGGATCGGTTAGTATTCTGAAATGAATGCAAAAAATCATTCCGGTTGACAAGGGTAAAGCGGACCCAGGTTGGATGCCATTTTAAAATACAGGCTTGACATGATAGAAAGAAACAAACACTTTGCGATGTGCAGGCAGACTACATAACTTAGGCATGATTAAGTTCGTCACACACCACTGAGACAGACTACGTCAACCAAGAAAGTCTAAAACAAGAGTCGAAAGAGAAAAATATTGTTTCAACGAGAAGAAGTGATGATATTATTTTGACATTATAATGCGAATACTGAGACGATCAAATTCGAAGATGCATAGTTCATTATCCGAACACAAATTATTCAACATGTCCACTGTAGGATTTTTAATAATAATTCAGTAGTAATAACATGGGTCAGTTCAGAGAGTATAACTATTTGAATTTCAGTCAACGGCAACGAAAATCACAGTCATTCAGAATTGCACGTCAATTAAAAAAAAGACAACATTCATCTGACAATGTTTCCTTTCATTCCATGATAGACAGATCATTCATTCCATAGGAAAACGAACACCAAACAAATTTCATTTTAGGCGGTAAACAGTTACTGTGTTTATTCACAGCTGACGCAAAACTTACTATGCATTGAAAGCCAAAATATGTGTTTTCACTTCATTTGCTTTTCATCAAAGTAGTAATGTATTTGTAAAATGAGAATTTCTTTGATCTCTATTCTGTGTGAGTAGATGAAAATTAGTTACCTACACACATTATTAGAATGCGGCATTCCTTATTCTAATTAAGATTCATTTCACGCCCACTACACAATAGAGAATACCACCATATTATCTGATTTATTAGAAATAATGAGGTGATAGACAACAAGAAAGTATAATCACTGTTATTCTTACAAGCAAATGAGGTCAACAGAATGATGTTTTTAAATGACAATGTCAGTTATTTTACACTATCACTATAACTTAATTAAAAGTATATTTTTTCTGAGAAAACTCGTATTATGTTGCCAGTATTCAGATAGTTGTGAAGATTATATTTATTGTTCAACCACATAATCCTGACAGAATCGTTCGGTTAGAGACCTTAATCCAAACAGGACGAAGCGGCCATCCAGTGCTTCTAGGTTTCAATGGTGATCTATCATCAATGGCGGTTCATGATCTCAATCAAACAGATTTAGTTGAATGTAAGAAGCAGTTGTTGTGGTCAGGCCAAACAATGACTGTTCACCGAGCATAATCTGATCCTGTTGGACACTGTCATCTCCTAAATTCGTTCAACTGTATTTGTCGGTTGTCAAACACATGGTTGTCTCAAATGAATCGTTTGAGCGGAACCTGAGTGTCTGCTTGAACAAACTAGAGAAGATGAAATACAAACAGAGAAACCAACAAACAATCAATTATAATCATTTCGGAACTGAAATCACGTCTCACTATCTATCTGAATATCACCGATTATCGTTGAAACCAATGAAGACTTTTTGGTGAAGAAACGTTTGCTCTTGACGATAATAATTGATGAATCTGTTCAATAGTATTTTCAGTTAATACGTTTGTATGTATGTATGTATGTAGTATGCGATAAAATAGATGGATGTTGCAAAATTATCAAAGATATTCAAATTTACCACAGCTGGGTTCGATCAATACGAAGTGATGTTCCTCACATCTATTCGTGATGAACAAAATCTTCAAGTGTTTCGAGTAATATAGTAAGAGTGTTACCTCTTCGTAGCTTACGTTTTTATGTACTGAATGAATCGTGGTGCATTATTTGTTAACGTTGGAAGCGCTCATCAAGAACCTGCGATTTTTAATAGTTTTGGTAGAAACAAATACATTGATCTGTGAAACAAAAGATGAATATAACTACGCAGTCAAAGGATAAAAAGAAGAAGAGTTAGTGTTAGGTAATATTCAACTATTCTCTTTTGTCAAATTCGATGGATTCATATGACCAATGATTAATAAGTGATTTAGCGAGACTTGTCTGGGTACAAAATCGGGATTTGAAGTGGTTAATTACTATAGCTTCGACGATACAAAATCAATTCACTTAAACTGTTTTTAGCCAGTTTTTTTTATTTTACTGTGTAACTGGAACGCAGATACGCAGACTGTGTGGTCTGGAATGACTGTCTTTGAGAATTGAATTGTTGACTTATCAATATATCCCTTTGGATAATCATACACCGTAGTACTCGGATTATCCTTTACAATCGTTAGGAATGCTAGATCCTCAAATCTCACTTGGTAAATGCTTTCATTTTGTAATTTTATTTTGCGAATTCCAATTTCCCTGTTTTGGGGTCTAGGGCGTTTTTCCCACTTGGGAGAGTTTTTAATGCTATTTGTCCGTTGTGTATTTTAGTATGCTATTTTGCAGCTCTTCCCAATGACAGTTCCATGATGTATATGTGCGTTTGATTTGTGCTTGTTGCTATTGCTCATGCTTCTAGAATTACGGAATATAATTTCCCGTTCCAAACTTGAACTTCTCTCTCTAGTTAGAGAGTCCGAGACACCTCAGAATATCTAGCTTATTGGTCTTCGGTCACAAGTCCTTGTTCCGTTCATACTCTAAGTGAACTCGTAATTGAAGTCAAGCTTAAGCTGGAATATGTCAATAAGAACAGTTCTTGAAGTTTTCTAAGCCAGATGATGTTATCAAGTCTACAATAGAAAGATTTGCACCAGAATAACTCAGACATTCACAAGACTCTCAGAAGAAGCATACACCTACACTCCGGATCGTTTCATTGAGTGATTTGTACATTTAGCTGGAGATCAGAATCCTTACACAGTTCTCTGCGTTGTTGTATACCCAAGATTGACAATCACATCGAAGTAATAAATATATTTTAATTAACTGGTAATACAATCATCACAAACCGTGTTTTGATAACTAAAAAGCAGTAAATATGATTTACAGAATTTTAATGAAAATGAACCAGTCGTGCGTTAAATGATTTGTTTAGAAATTTCACAAATGCAGTATATGTATTTGCATAATATAATAAATTGTTTTATTCTAACCACGTGTTCGTTCATAATAGATGTAGTATTTTTGCTTTTGGATAGTAGTAGAAATCCCAGTATTGGTTAAAGTGGTGTACACAATAGTTTGGTAGACCAAATAATATATGAACTCAAAAATGATATATATATATATATATATATATATATATATATATATATATATATATATATATATATACATTCCCAACAATAATAAAGGTAAAATGATACACATAAGTGGTTATTGTAAGAATGACACGGTTCGTTAAATAAGTTAACAAAAGAACTTAACCAAGTTAAATGTGAACAAACTCAATTGCACGTGAGTTGCTATAATTCATCGAAATTGTGTTAGTAGTAATAATAGCAGCAATTGTAGCAGTTCAATTAGTAATGGTTGCAATTGTAGTGTAATGAACAGACCATGAGTGTAGCAATCGAATCTATTTAAGCACTACACTACAGAATATCTCACAAAAATCTGGGAACCATATCATAAACAGTTTATTAAAAAAATAATAATCCATCGTCTCAAACTTGACTGCTCCTTCTGCAAATATTAGTAAATTATCTCAGATTTCATTGTTCATACATTTTAATACCAATTGCTTTCAGTTTCCATTCTTTCCTCCTCGGTCTTCTACTGAAATACATTCTATGCCTGATTATCGTTATATACTACTTATGTAGATGTAAGTAGCTTACACCACAGTCGCAATATTAGTGAAGGTGTGGTGCGTGCTACTTATATTGATATAAGTAGTAAATAACGTGAGTTAAAAGAACGAAATGTCTGGCAGCAGAACATGGGGAAGATCCAGAAAAGAAGAGTGAGAACACAATGGAATTTGTAAAAAATCGCATGAACAATGAAATGTGAGAAAATGGATTGGTGTTTGCAACAGCAACAGTCCGGTTTGACATGATGGAATGATATTTTGCAAATTAACGATTGACGATATGGTTTTCTTATTTTACCAAGTAACTCTGTAATTTGTGCTAAATACAATTTGGTTGTCCTCACCTGTGTTCTCCTTCACTACATTTGGTGTCGCTGCCTCCACTAAGGATGAAGATTCCATGGCCGAAGGAATTTGAGGATGGAGATGTGTTAAGCTTCCTGAATGTGTTTGAGGCCGTGGCGGAGCTGGTAGGAGTGAAGGAGCCGAAGTTAGTGGTGCTGGGGACGCTGTTGAGAGGCAGGGCGAAGGCTGTATATGACAGCTTGGACGCTGCTGGTGGGAAGACGACATGGGAGAAAGTTACGGAGCGTTTGGCGGCGGAGTTCGACAGCCCAATGGACAGAGAGGAGGCGCTGCAGAAGTTCCGGCTGGTGAGGTCGCCGGTTGATGGTGACCCACTGGTGCTGGCGGTAAAGCTTACCAGATTGTTACGCCGTGCGCTGCCAAATCTGGATGAGGAGTCGGAGGCACAGTTGTTAGCGTAACAGTTTATCGAGAGTGTACCTGCCACCATCTCCCAACAACTGAAACTGGTGAAAGCAGCGCAACCAATGGATATTAGTGAACTGGCGAAGGTGACTCGCCAGCTGATGATGCGAACAGTGGCTCCGGAAAGCAGGAGATAAGTAATGTAGAGAAGATTGAGGAGCTGGAGCGTGAAATTGCAGCAATACGAGTGAACCATAAAAAGAACGGTAAATGTTACGCTTGTGGAGGAACAGGACATTGGAAGATAAACTGTCCAACAAGACGAAGACGCAGATATTTTAGACGTTATAACGAGTGTTCTTTCTATCCTAGGAATCTGGGGGTTGTTGCGTTAGTAGACAGAGGGGCAGTGTATACGAGAGTGAACATAAATGAACGAGATTTAGTTTGTCTGATCGATACAGGTGCAGCAGTCTCGTTAATAGGCAAAGAGCAATGTAGGAGACTCAAGCCGTGTACATTAGCTGTCCACACTATAGGAGGCCATATGTTAGAAGTGTTTGGCGTATCTAACAGTATCGTAAAAGTGGGGGATGCTGAGATAAATTTCCCGTTCGTGGTAACCACAAGCTTATCGAGACCGATATTAGGAGCAGATTTCCTAAGAGAAGTAAGAGCGATAGTTGACTTAAGAAACGGTAAGGTGGTCACAAAGTATGGTTCAGTGCCAATACACGAAAGTAGTGAAGTGGCTGAAATAAGAGTGGCAGCGGATGTCTCGTCGAAGAAACCAAACATTAACGAGTTATGCAAAAAGTATGCGAAACTGTTCACTGGAGATGGAGAGCCGTATGGATTTTGTGACAAAGTAAAGCACGAAATCCCGATAAAGAGCGATCGAGTAAGTATATTTGCAACACGTCGTGTTCCAGTGCATTAAGAGGCTGAGATAACTCGACAGGTCCAGGAAATGTTGAAAGAAGGTATAATTGAGGAAGCGGACAGCCCATATAGCTCACTGGTACTCTTAGTAAAGAAACCAAATGGAAAGTATAGATTTCGTCTCGAATTCAGAGAATTGAATAATATAACAGACCTGAAACCTTGTGCAATGCCAACAGTAGTGGAAACATTAGATCGGCTACAGAATGCCACGGTGTTTACAGTGCTGGATTTACGGTCAGGATATTGGCAACTGCCTATAAAACAGAGCGATCGAAGCAAGACAGCGTTTACGGTACGTGATAAACAGTACCAATTTAAACGAATGCCGTTCGGGTTGGCAGGTGCGCCGTTCACATTCACAAGACTAATGACACTACTGCTCAAGAATCTAGATAATGTCGAGGTATATGGCGACGATGTGGTTGTGTACAGCCAGACTGAAACAGATCACGTCAAGCATGTGGAAGCGGTCTTAAAGCGAATTGAGGAATTCGGACTTCGGATTAATAAGGACAAGTCGCAGATAGCGAAAAGTAGCGTCACGTTGTTGGGACATAAAGTGGGAAATGGAGAAATAAAACCATTACCGGAGAAAATTCTTACCATAAAAAATATTGCAGTACCTAATTCGAAAAGGAAATTGAGACAGTTCCTGGGAAGAGCGGCATTTTACAGTTGGTTTGTCAAGACTTTCAACGAAATAGCAGCACCCTTATATAAGTTATTGAGCAACACCAAGTTTACGTGGACTGAGACTGCCGAACAAACGTTCAACCGAATCAAAAACATGCTAGACGATCGTTAGATGACGCTCAGACTGCCGGAACCAGGAAAACTGTTCACAGTGGCCACAGACGCGAGTGATCATGGTATAGGTGCTGTGTTGAGTCAGGAATACGCGAGTCGCGTCCTCACACACGCTGAACAGAAGTATTCAACCATCGAAAAGGAGTGTTTAGCAATCGTGTGGGCAGTAAAAAAATGGAGACCGTACCTTTTAGGTAGACGATTTCACATTGAGACCGACTATAAACCCCTGCAGTGGTTGAAAACAGCAAGATGTAGTGTCAGTTATTATGGCAAGCCCATCTACCTTATTCTAACTTGTGGACATCCTATTTAATTCATTTTATTTGAGTCATATTTTGACCTTGTCAATTATTCGCTTATTAGTCCTAACTGTTTTCATATGAGCGTATGTGTGTACATTTCATGTCCCGTGACTTATCACATGTCTGTCGTTTATTTTGTCCGCCTATAAATATTAAGTAATGCCTAGCTTGAAATGGAGTTGGCTTCCCAGCCATCTTCCCTGGGCGTCGTTTTGCTCTGTTCTATTGCATTCACTTTACATACAAAATATATGTATTCAAAGGCCATTCTCGTTAATTGACTTATCTAAATTCCGTTATTGACTAACGTGATTTAAGTCGACGATGATATACGAGAATAGGCGATAGCAAACATTCTTACACTCTGAATGGAGTCAGATCGCGGGCCGCCACATTGGTGAGCCCGCCGACGACGAACGCAACACAGCAAGCTACGTCGATGAAGAGATTTCTGCACTTTATACATTCGACGAACACACACAACGAGTCAAGCTCAATCTCTAATCCAACGCACTCAGCAAAGCCTGTGCAACATGACATGGACATGCTCAAGTCGTATTATCTTATTGTTACTTTGTCCCCATGTCAATTATCCTCATTGATACATTTGTCGGATTGTTCCATTACGATACAAATTATCGTTATTTGCTTATTATTACATTATTCTCAATATCATAACCGAATGTGGAATTAATAATCATGTTCATGCTGTCATTAAATTATGACATTTTCGCAATCATATTGCTCACCGAACAGATTATCATTTTATGAACACTCCACTTTATGACATTCAAAACTCACTGGAATATTTTTACTATTCAAAACATGAAATTTCCTGCTTTAAGTGAGTTCGTTCCATTTTTTTTTCATGTCATTTGATCTAATATTACATTCATTCACTTAGTCGAGGTCATTATTTTATGTTATCATAACACACATTCTTCATCGCCTCCTATTATGTCTGTGGATGCATCTAACTAGCTGATTAGAAACCATTACGTTCATCTTATCTATTCTTTCACATGCATAACTGCACGCCGCATCATTTACCAACCAAAAACGTTATTCAAGTACTGCAACTACTATTCTATACCCATCGCACGGTATATCAGAACATAGAGTTTAGAACTAGTCTCTCAAAGATACACTCTTGTTCGTCACATCCAATTCAGTCTCATACGTCGCCATCGCTAATCATATGTATTGGTATTTTTGTCATGCCTTGGTACAGTTTTGTAACAAACGAGATCGAGCGTATCTCCCTCAAACCACACAAACCACTCTAGGCTTCATGACCAAAAAGGAATACGACTCTACGTACTTCGTCTACTCAGTCACTATTCTGTTCCTCTGGTCATTCTACTAATACATACTTAACGATAACTCAATGCATCTGTCATAACGCAGACGACAACATTCACTGACTTCACATTTTATGATTATTATCAATTGCAGTACAGCAACGAATATCACCCGTCAATGCAGTTATCATTTCACGACTTGCCTATTGTCATTCTACGAATGGGGAACTACTCATTTAAATTCAAACTCACTCATCACTAGTCGATGCTACCTATTCTACTGCGGCTCAACAGAACATATATTTAACATATTTCACTATTCTATCGGCATCACAGACCAATTTCTGTCGTATTATATTTTACTTATTTTTACAATTTATTTCGCTGTCATACCTACAAACAATTTATCACTATTTTCACGATATTTTGAATCGTTCATATGAACGTGTTATTTTATTGTTCAGACAGTCATAACATTAGTACATGTTAATATTTTGTACGCTCATTAATTCGCTCATATTCGCATGTTAACATTTCCATTTTTGTCCGCGCCTTTGCAATATTCATGTATTTTCATAAAATACATTCACCCCTCATGTGACACTGTACTTTATCGAGTGTTGTACAATTTTTTTTCGCTACTTGTCGCTAACGTTAACTTCATATCACTTCAGTGTTATTTTCGAAAACAGACATTTTTTAAATGTGCTATTTTCTACAAGGGGGCTATGTAGTGTCAGTTATTATGGCAAGCCCATCTACCTTATTCTAACTTGTGGACATCCTATTTAATTCATTTTATTTGAGTCATATTTTGACCTTGTCAATTATTCGCTTATTAGTCCTAACTGTTTTCATATGAGCGTATGTGTGTACATTTCATGTCCCGTGACTTATCACATGTCTGTCGTTTATTTTGTCCGCCTATAAATATTAAGTAATGCCTAGCTTGAAATGGAGTTGGCTTCCCAGCCATCTTCCCTGGGCGTCGTTTTGCTCTGTTCTATTGCATTCACTTTACATACAAAATATATGTATTCAAAGGCCATTCTCGTTAATTGACTTATCTAAATTCCGTTATTGACTAACGTGATTTAAGTCGACGATGATATACGAGAATAGGCGATAGCAAACATTCTTACACTCTGAATGGAGTCAGATCACGGGCCGCCACAAAGAGACCCCCGAGGGAAGTTGGCGCGATGGATGATACGTCTGCAAAAATATGACTTCAGTATCGGCCATGTTCCAGGAAAAGAAAACGTAATGGCGGATTACTTGTCGAGACTAGACATGGAAGCCGACCTGCCATTAACAGCATACGCGGTGAACAGTTTAGAGGGAGACCCATTAGAACTCGTCCGGCAGCAGAAAGCTGACCCTAACCTTCGAGAGGTAATCAGAGTGATAAAAGAGGGAGCAGACGTAGACAAACGAACAATGGACAAGGAGGTAATAACGCTGCTTCGGCAAAAGGAACGACTGAGAGTGAACTCATATGGAGTCCTGACCTGGCACGACGATGACGAGAATCGGGTGGCGGTGATCCCGAAAGGCTGGCGGCGTAAAGTGATACACGAGTGTCACCAGGTAGCGCATACAGGAATCGCGAGAACTACGGATTTACTACGACAGAGTGCATACTGGCCGGGCATGAGAGACGATGTGGCTGAATATGTCTTAACTTGCCAGCAGTGTCAGCTAATGAAAGGCGATCGATACACACAACCGCCATTACAGTGAATCCCAGTAACCGCAGTCGGTGATCTATGGTCGATGGATGTGATGGGACCGTTTCCACAGACGGCGAGCGGTAACCAGTACCTGCTAGTAATGACGGAACATGCTACACGTTGGGTAGATGCTGTACCCATTGCAGACCAACGGGCAAGGACAGTGACCGAAGTGGTAATCCGGCATATTGTAGCATGTCACGGAATACCGAAGATGATATTAACTGACCAGGGTCCCTGTTTTGAAAGTGACGAGTTTAAAGCCCGTTTAAAGCAGTTTGGAATCAAGCGAATACGAACCACACCGTATCATCCTCAGACAAACGGGCTTACAGAGAGAAACAACCGGACGTTGAAGGAATGGTTAGCATCTAAAGGAGGAAATTTGGAAAAAGTGTTACCATTGATTTTGCTGACGCATCGTTCCTCCACACAAGGAACAACCAAGAAGTCACCTTTCTTACTCATGTATGGCAGACAGCCACGACTTCCAATGCATAATAAGACCTGGCCACAACAACAGAAATGGACGACAACAAGGTTAAGAAAAGAGAGGAGGGATGCAATAAGGAACGTGGAAAAGAAACAGATATCAGACATAAAGAAGGCGGAACAACAGAGGAGAACGTGGAAACCCTTTGCAGTGGGGGACCTAGTAAAGTGTAGAGAACGAAAAAGTAACATAGCAAGGGGAGCAGGGTCGGGAAAGCTGACCTCAAAGTGAGAAGGACCGTATGTTATCAAGGAGAGACGCGGCTCAGTCTACACGATCCGGAGAGAAGACAAGCAGAAGCGAGTAAACGCTAGTCAACTGGTTTCAATATCAGCATGGTCGTTAGTCACGAAAAGCGCCAAAGAAGACAGCGGTACTGAGATCAGAAAGACTACGACAGCAATTTATTAAAAGGGGGGACGAGTGTGGTGCGTGCTACTTATATTGATATAAGTAGTAAATAACGTGAGTTAAAAGAACGAAATGTCTGACAGCAGAACATGGGGAAGATCCAGAAAAGAAGAGCGAGAACACAATGGAATTTGTAAAAAATCGCATGAACAATGAAATGTGAGAAAATGGATTGGTGTTTGCAACAGCAACAGTCCGGTTTGATATGATGGAATGATATTTTGCAAATTAACGATTGACGATATGGTTTTCTTATTTTACCAAGTAACTCTGTAATTTGTGCTAAATACAATTTGGTTGTCCTCACCTGTGTTCTCCTTCACTACAAAGGTATTGGTATAGGTAGTCGTAGTTGTTCCTATAGTTGTTGTATCCGTATTTGTAGTGTGGATAGCAATGTTACTAGTAGTAGTATTTTAATTAACTAGAGGTAAACAATATGGAAAACGTCTATATGTGTTGCGTGTTATCACAAACTATCCACATAACGCACACCTCAACTTCATAATCAGTTTGTATTTTACAATGTTTCGGCTATTTAAACTTGGTTTTGAATGGTCTCCAACAGTTCTGCCTAGGCCGTGCTTTCGATGTTCAGAAACTATTCTCGCTATCAGAAGTCGGTGAAAACTTTGAAGTCACGTTCCAGCTTTCTACTATGTATAGGCGTTATTATGAGTAGCGTCCACTACAATAGTAGTGGTTTTTGTCGTAGTATTGGTGTAGGTACTTTGGTGTATGATACTTATGTCAGTGGATATGATTAGTAATATTACTAATTAATAGTGAATAGCCTGGAAGCAGAAGATTGATAACATCGAGTAAAAGTGTCCCGTACGTACTGAAGTCGTCAATTGCACATTCAAACAATTGAAAACTGAAAACATGATATTCTTGTTATCTTAGAAAGTCTTCAAAAATGGCTACTCACAATTGTTTGTTTTTTTCGGGGGGGGGGCTAACATAAATCAAAGAAACAATCGCTAAATGATTGAAGGTGATACTATAAGTTTAAACAAAATATTTAAGAATTTTTATCGGATAGTATTGTAATCATGCTGATCAAAATACTGATTGCGATAATAATAATAATAATAAAGACAAACTATAATGAGTGTCACAAATGAATTGATGAAATATTAAACAAAACAAACACTGGACAAATATTACACGTCACAATAAACATTAAATAGCCTTCCGACTATTGTGTTATGCAAAGAAACATTTCAAATGAATATTCCATGAAACTATTACGAAAGAGAAAAATAGAAACATTTAAAGGCGAATCCCATCGACCCAACATCAGAGTGGATGATGTTCAGCTTTCAATACTTCACTTCACTTCACTTCATTTATTTCTAGCGCTAGTCAGTCATTTCCAACACACAACGCTACAAGTTCTTCTTTAACCCGTTCCACTTTATTTTGACCGACTTCCACTTGAATAAGTTTAACTATCTTCGATCATTTTATCCAACTGCTCTATTTTACCACAGACTACTACATGTAAAAGTGTTACCAATAAACGGGTTTGTACAACTTCAGAAATCGATATCGTCGAAAAGAAACTATTTTTAATGAAACATCTTCATTCTATTTTTTCAATGAATCAATGGACTTCGTTCGTTTCTTCAAAATTATCAATAACATTAATATTCTCTGATTACTTTCTTCACCTAACTGATCTTCTCAATGTGCATACTGAAGTGACCATTATTCTATCATCACAGGTGTCACGTTCTAAAGGAATGTATTGTGGTCGATTTTAGGTTATTTCACTCAACCTATTCGACCAGGCAGATTTTAACCCGCTAATGTGTATGTATGGCTCTGATCGACAATCAATAGTTTAATGAAGTGATGCCATTAGTTGAAATATAATTAAGATAAATAAATAATTTTAACTAGGATTATTATTAAGTATAAAGATAAATCATTAATAGATGCCCCCAAGAGTAGGTAGTTTCAGATTCCTTCGAAACGTGCTCTCACATGGACACGCGTATTCACCGATTGTCAGGGACGTCCTACTCACTGACTTCTCTCGACGGTGTTGTTTATGAAATTGAGAGGATGAAAAGCGAATGTCCGGAGCTTTAACCGAGTTGGTGGACATGGAGAATCCACCTAGGGGAGTTGGAAAACCATCATTTCAAACCAATGGTGTACATGAGTCCCACTATCCTTAAAGAAACAAATGGTGCATGAACCGGCTACCATGGAATTGCATCTCCTAACGTTGCTCCACTGCTTTATAGATCAGACGTTTAGGTAGAAGGCTCGGAGAGTGGCTGTTTCAGAAAACCACCTTATTCAGTCTGGGCACCTGAGCAGTATTACAGCGCATACACAAATCAAGTGACTTGTGTGGTGCCCCTTTGTACCAATAGTTTAAATAAAAATAATCAAAATACATTATTAGATAATTATGTGAACTTACTTAGCTTTTTTACAAAGACGTACAAAATTGAATACACCAAAATCACCAATGACAACACGTGAATTATCTTCTAAAAATAAATTTCGTGTTTTTAAATCTCGATGTACAATGCCTTTAGCATGTAAATAACCCATCCCTTTAGCTATTTGACTAGCTATACTTATTGTACGATTAATTGGCATAATATTATCACGATCATGAATTAAATGATACAATGTTTCACCCTGATTATTGAAGAAGAAGAAAAAGATCATTAATACTATTAGTTTAAACGAAAATGTAAAGACGTACGTAGATAAAATGAAAAAAAGACGAATACAGTAAATATATATATAATCCAGTAAGCACGTGAGACGGTCTATTTATGTATGCAGCAGTTACAAGGCACATTAATAAGGTTAGTGATATTGTAATGTCTGTTATTATGTTAAGCCTATATACCTTATTCTAGCTTACGAACAGCCCATTCTATTCATTCTACTTGGAGTCAGATCCTGCGCCACTAAAGTGGAGAGCCCTTCGGCGAACATCGTCCGATTTAAAAATGAAGACAAAATACAGGGTCTTACAAAAAGTGGTGAGCTCGACGTGATCATTTGATTCATAAAGGATCGATCCGACGAATGGATCAATGAGGATAGTTGACATAAGGACAAAGTATCGACAAGATAATACGATTCGTGCATGTCCATGACGTGCTGTACAGGCTTTGCTGAGTGCGTCGGATTAGATATTGTGCTGGCTTCGCTGAATTCGTTCGTCGAAAGTATACAGTGCAGAAGTTTATTCATCGACGTAGGTTGCTGCGTTGAGTTCGTCCGCGGTGGCGGGCTCTCCACTTTAGTGACTCGGGATCTGAATGAATAGAATGGGCTGTCTGAAAGCTGAAATAAGGTATATGGGATTAACATAATAACAGGCACTACAATATAACCTAACGACCTAGAATTGAAATAAGTGTGAAGAAAATTTCGAACGTGCGATTTGTAAGTTGCAATTCACGTAATTAACTAAACCATCAAAAAATTGATCCATAAACTCAAAGAAAACAAGGGTAACAATATATCGCTTATATGGAAAAAAACACAAGATACTAATAATTTTAAGATATATTACACTTGCAAATATCACCATTCCAGTACTCCTTAAGAGCTTCTAAATGCCCTGGTACGGCCGAGAGTGGAAAGAGTCAGCTCTTTTTCTCGAAATGCTCTCAAGCAGTCAGGTGTAAACCACCACTTTCAGAGAAGTCCTACTCACTGCCTTCTCGCGTCCAATGTGTTGTTTACGAAATTGAGAGGATGGAAAGCGAATGTCCGGAGCTTTGACTGGGATGGTGGATATAGAGGATCCACCTAGGGGAGTTGGAAAACCATCATTCCAAACCAATGGTATACATGGGTTCCGTGATCCTTAACGAACAAATGGCGTATGAATCAATTTTTGGCCACCGGTTACCATGGGATCGCATCTCCTAACGTTGCTTTACACCTTTAGGTCGGTGGCTCTGTGTGTGGCCCTCTACGAAAACCAACTGCTTCGGTTTGGGCACCCGAGCAGTATCTCAGCCCTCACATAAGCCTAATGATTTATGTGGCGCATATCTGTTTGGTGCCTCGTCGTACCAATGTTCATGTTTAAATAAATAAAGAAATAAACTCTTTAAGATAGTATCAATGGTTAGAGTTTTGGCGATGGTTCGAAACAATTAGAACTCATTTTTATGTTTCGGATTTCGAGGGAGATGCCAAAAAATGAGCAGATCGAATAATAATGGGTTGTACTAGAATGGTAAGCGTTTAAATTCAATTGTTCAGTTGTTGGTGAAACTGACAGTTCCTTCACATAACTGGAAAAACATGTTATGTCCACCATAAAAAACACGGTTCTGTTTGCTTGAAAATATGGAGTTTTATGAGTGTGTAACAAAGTCGTATGCACCCTTCTGCTTTAAAAGAGATTTGGAGGTAAAGTTCAATATGGAGATTACAAGGTTAAATTTTCCTGCGACCTTTCCCAAAATAGGATAACAAATACTAAACAACTTCAGTGGAAACAATACCACTTTTTACATTTCTGTAAAGCTGGCAACTCGAATTCTCCTGTGGACATAAATATAATCTTGTTATTACCAATACCAACTGCAGTTTCATCGCTACAACATTTACCAGCCCAATCAATCAGTGATTTTTCAGAACAGAGAAAGAGAGGAACAGAGAAATCCATCTTTCAAAATAAGTTACACATTGATTTCTAGCTGAATTTTTATCAATATCATACTGATCTTAATTCAGTGAAGGCCAATATCATCTTTGTCAAATTCTATCGACTAAGTTACAATATGACTACAAGTGCAAGTGACTCAACATCATGTTTATTATGTTTTCACGTTAGGTAGTAAACCTTATTCGATATAGTTGCTAGTTCCTACTCGTCAACAAACCGCACCTGCAATTTTTAGGAACTAGTGTTTATTGAAAGATTTGAATCGGCATCACTCAGACAGTGATCAACTAATGTACTTCAGCACTACAAAATATCAGATCAGTAGTAACATTTCTAAATATGAAACTGAGTGATGTACATTCGGATAACACAAGAAGCATCAGTTCCCATTAAATACCAGGCACACCTCACTAATGAGTTGCCTCTTGAGAGCAGTCTAGTGTAACAAACGACTAATAGGCAAGGGGAATGTATTTATTATAAGAAGTTATAAAGTATTTATATAATACATCATGCATAGCTTTCAATCTTCGATTCACATCTTTCGGTGTGTTATGAAATTTGAAATGTCTTTTCGCTTGATCTCCAAGTGTTCTGCCAACGCCGTATATTCGATGGACTGAAACTCTTCACTCTGTCTGACAAATGCAAGAACGTTCCGTTACATGATACTTACAAACAATCTTGTAAGTGGCATCCACTACACTGGGTTCATGATTTTCTACCAACTACTTCCAACTGCTTAACATTATAAAAATTCCTTAAAAGTAAAAAAGAAAATAAGATACAAATACAGGGACATACACAGAAATAAAACACTTACTCGACTAAGTTGTGTAACAATAGCTAAATCAGGTGCTTTCATACAAGCACCCATAAATAGTACTAAGTTCTCATGGCGTGTTTTATGTAGCAATGCAACTTCACGTTTAAACGCTTCAACACGTATTGAATCATCAACATCTTCTGGATCGAAATCTATACGTTTAATAGCTACTTCACCGTGCCATTTACCACGATATACTGTACCAAATGTACCACGTCCAATTATTTCACCAATAAATAAATTTTCCATTGGTATATCCCATTCTTTTAGTGTAACCGATATCTATTATAATAAATAGGGTAAAACAATGATCATCAGTGGGTACACGAAACTTAAATGAACATATTTTATTTAATTATCAGCATAAGGTTATGTAGATTATTAAATTTTTGACTGAGATCATGAACCGATTGATGTTATACCAGTATTGAAAAAGTGGAAGCACTGGACAGTCGTTTCGTCCTATAGCGGGACTCCTCAGTAGTGCGCATCCACGATTCGAATACAGGGCCTTCGGTCTCGCACGCGAACGCTTAACCTTTAGACCACTGGACCAGCCGGCAACCAATGATGTTGATGTCTAACCTCAAACAATCCACGAAATTGCGCGACCATCTTCCATCGTAATTAGTAAAACCAATTTTGATATGAAAATGAAATAAAGTTGATAAATTTCGGAATCAATATTGTCGACCAGTGAGATTAATACGTCTGGTACACGAACCTTTGAATTCTTAACCATTCTTTAGACCAAAAGATGTATTTTACATTTCACTTTTAACCATAAGACATAAGGCAGGAAATATGGAAAAACGTTATGCGTCCAAGGCTATTACAACCATAGAAAATAAGAATATTTAGAGGCTTACTTATGACCTTGATATTCCAGAAGCTTATGGAATATTAAAAGCAGGAAAATGTCAGTAATTGTTCAATGAGAATAACGAACATTATAGGAAGACTCTACTGAAAGCTAACTGAACAGATACAGAATATCATCGTCCATCCTACTGGAGATAAACGATGTTCTATAAACATCAAATGATCGAATTTAAAAACTGGGATTTCAACTCAAAACGATTTTAAAGATGATGCATACACCATGAAACCTGAGTTAGAACCTTGGTAACAATTGACTTAGTAATTTTAAACTATAATGAAATAACTACTTAGTTCAAGGTTTGTAAAACACTAGCATTTAGTTTTGTACCCAGTTTATTCTACAAATTATAAGCTTTCATTTGATGTCATAGCCCTTTTCGTTCCAAAGTTATTGTGATTTGAACGTAATCTTTGGTAATGAATTTTCCTATCCTAATGCCGAGTTTGGACATAATCGTATTTTCTAATTGTTTGTAGGTTGTGATCTTGGGTAGTCAACTATTTATTCATGTGTCCTTTTACACTAATTTGAGTCGGGAAGAAATCAAGAAGTGTTACAGTTAACGTGTCTTTTCTCTCGCTTATCAACCAACTATATGACAGAATAGTTTTCATCTCTCTGCCCAAGGTGGTTAGTCTCAACTCGAACTCACTTATTTCTAGCCTCACGGTTAAACAAGTTAGCCTATCATCTAAAGGCCTTAACCTAGATCAAAATAAGTTCTCTCTTGTATATTATTGGGTAGACAAATCAAGGACATAATAGCTGATGTCAGCCGCTAACCGACATAATCTTTACTCTCAAGTTCACTTACAAAAACATGAAGCCAGAACACAGTACTGAAAAAAATTATGTTCATCAACACGAAGTTGAAAGGAGAAACAGCTGCAGAAGTCTTGAACACTGATTATTTAGTTAATTTAAAGGATATTTTATACAGCTGAGCCACATATTGTATTTTCCAGTACATACCTGATCTAAAGATGTATTAATGATAAACTCCATTTCAAGCCACCTCAATATGAAACATGATATACTGGCTGCACGAAACGTCCACTTTCCAAGCGCATAATGAAACATTACCTAGTACAGTTATCTAAAGCTAAGTCCCAATCAATTAACAGTTCTATGACGGAGAGTTCGCTCTCCCTCTCCAAATGCTCTCACATGAACACGCGTACGTAGCCTCTGCCAGGGAAGTCCTACTCACTGCCTTCTCGCGTCCAATGTGTTGTTTGCGAAATTGAGAGGACGAAAAGCGAATGTTCGGAGCTTTAACCGGGTTGGTGGACATGAAGAGTCCACCTAGGGGAGTTGGAAAACCCTGATTCCAAACCAATTATGCACATGGGCTCCAGTATCCTGAGGGAACAGATGGCGTATGAACCAATTATTGGTCACGGGCTTCCATGGGACTGCATCTCCTTAAGATGCTCCACTGACTCGCGGATCAGACCTTCAGGTGTGTCCCCCTAAGAAAACCACCTGTTTCGGTCTGGGCACCCAGGCAGTATCATAGCCCTCACACATATCAAATGAGATCTGTGTGGCGCATATGTATTTGATGCTCCTTGTATCAATATCTATGTGTTAGAATAATAATAGAAATAAAGTCTATAACGGAACAGTTGCACCTAATTGCTTTTAAAAGAATCTTCATTTAAAATTATTTACAAAGTCAAACGAGCCTATTTCCGAGTGAAGCGGGATGTAAAATTCGTGCTTAAAGTAGGCTTTGACATTTCATCGAGTCAAGTGTAGTCTCTATATACAGGGATGGTATGTCTTATCTTTTATTTGACATCGTTTCAACACTCCCTGTTAGTTTTGTTAATTATTTTTAAGACACGTTCATTACTTCTCTTTCTTAGATTCGTCAAAAACGGATAATTATCTTTCATATATCTCTCTTCTATATTATTGAGACCGTGAACCAGCCTAAATTAGACAACCATTAAAAACTAGGAAACATCGGACATTGTTTCATTCGAGTATGAAATCTCTCTCAGTAGCGTGCATTCCCGACCTTACAGGAGCATTTAAACCAAGACCTTCATATCTCGTAATGAGCGCTTAATCATTAGACCATTTGAATTTTCCAACCAACTCTTAATATATTGATATTAATGACACAATCATAGACTATGATGTATAAGTACAAACACGATTGTATAGCATTACCAAATCTCACCATAGAAAAGCAAATATTCTTCACTGAACTATCATTCTTTTATTAAATGATAATAATAGACACTTTTTTATCATTTACATTTACCAAAACATAATTAAACTTACACTATTCGTTCTCATTAAAGATGATTCATCTTGACTATCCATTGATTCAAACCGGTGTACTGCATTCTGAGTAAACATGAAAGATCAAAACATTAAGTAAACAGATTAAAATTACTAAGATGTATACATGTGTATGTGTTTATAAGTGATAGAGTGTGTGTGTGTGAGAGAGAGAGATAGTAGGCCGATATTCCAAAATAATTGGCACACATATTATTATACATAGAAACGAAAAACCATATCATAATTCGAAATAACTATTGAATGAATAGAAATTAAACGTGAATCAACAGTTAATTTCCAAATGAATGTCAAGAATTAGGTTTGGAAATTAAATAATTGACTATGGAACTCGGCTTTCATAGTCAATTATTTAATCTCCAAAGCTAATTCTTGACATTCATTTAGAAATTAACTGTTGATTCACGTTGGAGAGAACAAACCAGATTCCAGCGGAGAAAGAAATCGGGAAGAAGCGCCCGAAGCGGATAGGACACACGTTTAGGAAAGCACCCAAATGCGTCACAAGACAAGCCCTCACATAGAATCCTCAAGGCCAAAGGAAAAAAGGAAAACCAAAAATCACATTACACCGAGAAATGGAGACAGACATAAGAAAAACGAACAAGAATTGGATGGAACTAGAAAAGAAGGCCCAGGCAGAGTGGGTTGGAGAGTGCTGGTCTGCGTCCTATGCTCCATTAGGATTAACAGGCCTAAGTAAGTAACTAACTATGGATTTTGTGTTGCAAAGTTGGAAAATACATGGATTAAAGAAAAAGCTGATATAAATAAACTTGGAGAACTAGGTGAAACGAATAATTGATGAATGAATACTGATCTGCGGAAAATGATGATAAGAAATTTGACTGAGATCATAAACCACCATTCAAACCTGGACAGATCAAATACTAGTTCAATAGTTAACTTTTAGTCACCAAGTCGCACGTCCGAACTTCGCTCCATTTACTTTATTTTGGATAGCCGAGTAGTATCACCGGTGTTCAACAATAAGCTAAGTAACGGAATTCGCACTCTTTAGATGAACCTATCATGTTTATAACAAAAAAGTAATACAGAACTAAACGATAATTCAGAGAGGTAAATCTATTTGAGGTAGTATAAATGAATTCTTCAACAAACCATCATTAACATCCATAATCTGTTGTCAATCCGATACCCCATAAATATCCGTGAGTTGTAAGTATCATTATGAGGCTTACTCTTTTTCTTCTACATACCATTAAAAAAAGTATGAAATGGTAATAAACAGAAAATAGGTCGATAAAATGTAGCCTATAATAGCAAAACTTACGTCAACAACAGTTCGTTCACTTTCTCCAGACGACACAGTACTACAAAAAGATGATAAAAGAAATAATTAGAAGTTTTATAAGAATTTTCAAAGGTTAGAAAATAAATAAATACTATTTAAAGTAAAACTAGTTATTTAGGCCTGATAGGAATTGATGACTAAAAACAGACAAATCGCTCCACCAACTAAGAACGGCCTCCAAAGCCCTGATATGGTCAATAGTGGGGAGAGTCCGCTCTCCATCTCGAAATGCTCTCACACGGCCACGCGTACACAGCCTCTGCCAGGAAAGTCCAACTCATTGCTTTCTCGCACCACGCGTGATGTTTACGAAAATGAGAGGACGAGAAGCGAATGTCCGGCGCTTTTACCGGATTCCAAACCAGTGGTGCACATGAGTTCCAGTATTGTGAAGGAACAAATGGCGCATGAACCAACTGTTGGTCACTAGTTTCCATGGGACTTCATCTCCTTACGATGCTCCACTGTCTTGTGGATCAGACCTTCAGGTCAAAGGCTCTTTGTACCAATATCTGTGTTGAAATGAATGAAAAAATGGTACTAAAAATAGAAATTGTTGCTAGGTTCAAGTATTAGCCGACAAAAATTCTCCTAATCAAACCACGTAAAACAGTCAGGTTGAACCTTACACGATTTAATCAATAAGTCATGATTGAGCTATCACAATCATCACCACCATTCAGAAAGAATCATATTTACGAATGATATAACAATAACTGATTGGTATCATTTGTATAATCCATGTAGTTATATATATTATAATCTTAATAAGTTTGATCGGACAAATTTGATTTTATTGTTTTGTAATGATGTGATCTAATCTAATTCACAGATCATGTGAATAACTAATTGAAAGAAATTAATTTAAACACATCATTGATGATAACACGTTACTCATGATAAGCTATATGACGATTGACAGTTTGATGATTTAAGTAACACATTAAGGTTATAACATCCATCAATTCGATTGATTTGAACTATAAACATTTACAGTATATATTCCATATATGAATAGATCATAGGTTTTCGGGGGGGGGGCTGAATGTATTCATCATAGATTGACTTTAGTTGAAATGTAGAACACAACAATAGACAGGAAGAATGTATTTATTATAAGAAGTTATAAAGTATTTATATAATACATTATACATAGATTTCAATCTTTGATTCACATCTCTCGGTGTGTTCTGAAATTTGGAATATCTTGTCGCCTGGTCTCCAGGTATTCTGCCAACGCCATACTTTCGATCGACTAAAACTCACTTAGTCTGACAAATGTAGCAACTTAGACGTCACATTTCGCTACACAATACTTACCAACAATCTTGCAAGTAGCATTCACTAAAGAAGTACCATTGGCAACTAGGAAGTATTGGATAGATGTTTCATCCTAGTACAGGACTCTTCAGCATTCCTCAGGGGTCGAAATTAAGACCTTCAGGTCTCGAAACAAATGTTTCACAGTTACCGACCACTGACTGGGTCAGGGTCCAATGAAAACACTAGTACAGTAAAAGAAGTAGTCTACTGATTTAGATTACTAATAAAGTCATTCAATAATGACATTTTAGTTACAAATGACTATTATAACCCAATTTATACATATCTCTTATAGTTTGATTTACTGTATAACTAATAACACCTACAAGCTGAAGCTGATGTGAGTAAAACAGGTAAGGAATGGTGAATAGCTGCGTATAGGTAATCGTCTATTTCTTTTTTTGTGAAGAATACTTCTGTCCTTCTTGCAGAATGTTAGGGTTAAGTAATGTGAAAGCTTATTACTGTTTACCATTATCAATGGATATACATATATTGTCAAACTGCCAAATACATGAACAATGTCACAGAGCATAACCTCTGGTTAGATTATGTTAAATTATTTATATATTAAGCTGTTGGTTTCAGGGATGCAAATTAGCTTCAAGATAAGCTACATTAACTTTTATTGAGTGAAGATTGACATATAAAATAATAATTGTAAGTATGTGATAAAACCGATCTATTGGTAATGTGAAGCGGTAACCCAACACTTACCTAATTAAAGGACTATTATTATTCACATTATTATTGAAATTCCCGTCTACTAACTGATTATCTATGATTGGATGACTGACAACTTGAATGTAATAGAAATACAATACAAATATTATTCATGACATTATTGTAAACACGTTATGATTAAAAATTATACAAGTAAACACTAATCGTGAAACATTTGAATGTATCCAAATGTACGGTGGCGCAACTTTGTGGATTGGTTGAAGTTAGACATTAACACTGTTGGATGCCGGCTCAGTGGTCTAATGGTTAAGCGCTCGCGCGCGAGACCAGTAGGTCCTGGGTTCGAATCTCGCGGGAGGCGGGGTCGTGGGTGCGCACTACTGAGGAGTCCCATACTAGGACAAAACGGCCAGCCAGTGCTTCCAGGTTTTTCATGATGGTCTAGCTTCAATTGACTCAAGATTTCAACCACTGAAAAGTAGGTACTATACAAAAGAACAGTTCTAATTAATTACTGTTTACATCCTTGTTCTCTTCATTTCGATCTTTTCAATATTCTGCTGCCAGACATTCCACTTCAGATTAGTGCTGCATACTACTTTGTGTCTATCGACATAAGTAGACTACACCACGACAACAACTACACTAGAAAATCTAACAATGAAGATGAATTATCAGTGGACAAGATTTCGGTAGTTTACAATTTCCCATAGAATATTTAAAGCTGATAATCTATAGAAGCTAATTAATCACTGTCCCAGAGAACAAACCAACTATTAGCTGAAAAGGAAATTAGCAAAAGCACGCTGGAGGTAGATGGGATATACATTTGGGAAATCATAAAGCTCTATCAAAACTCAAGCCCCAGCTTGGAATCCTCAGCCCTGTAGCATGGTGATCTCGGGTGCTGTTGCATTTCTGAGAGCGGTTGTCACTTCCCGGTTGACCATACAGTGAAAAATATACTTCTTCTTTGCGGACCTGAAAAAAAAACTGGACTAGTAGTGGCATTATTGACCTGTGCGTGTGACCGCAGAGAGCAAGAGACAAATGCTTGACACTGGTCTAAAAACCTATTTATGGGAATTTTTATGTGTTGGCTCCGCATTTTAAAAAGCCTTAATGCCAGAGTAACGTGAGGTGTGGCTTTAAGGGTCCACCTTCCCTAACTCTCTGATGAGAAGACAGCATCGCTGCAGACATTGGTTGGTCGAGAGAAATACTTTAATGCTGGCACACCTGTCGACAGCCCACAGTAAAACTTCGCCCTCGGGCTTCAAGGTGCTGCTTTCAGATTTACCATTCTCCGACCGACCTGTCTAATATGATAGGACCTAAAATAACACATATTTCGGCCAATTTAGCTCGTTGGGTTTATCACAACAGGAAAGGAGATCCACTTATCGACTTAGAACAAGCAAATGACATAGTCCTGTTTAGTGAAGACGCTGACAAAATGCAGAGTCTTCTGGTAGCACTAAGCAACAATGCCAGAATGTTTGGAATGCGCTTCTCTCCCTCGAAATGCAAGTTGTTGCTTCAGGACTGGTCTGCGTAAACACCTGAACTAAGGATAGGGAGTGAAGTAGTCGAACGCGTTGACAACTTCACTTATCTTGGAAGTCTGATCAGCCCTAATGGGTTGGTATCCGACGAAATCTCAGCACGGATTCGAAAAGCTCGTTTGGCTTTTGCCAACTTACGTCACCTTTGGCGAAGACGAGATATCCGTCTGTCAATAAAAGGACGAGTATACTGCGCGGCAGTCCGTTCTGTTTTACTTTACGGCAGCGAAACATGGCCATTAAGAGCAGAAGACACTCGTAAGCTACTAGTATTTGACCACATACGCCTCAGAAATATTGTTGGCGTCTGCCAGGATCACCGGGTAAGTAATAGTGATGTTAAACGCAGGGTATTAGGGAATAATGGTAAATCAGTTGATGAGGTTATGAATCTTCATCGACTGAGATGGTTGGGCCACGTTTTACGTGTGCCTGAACACCGATTACCACGACGTGCAATGCTAACCAGTGTTGGAGATGGTTGGAAGAAAGTTAGGGGCGGCCAAACCAAAACGTGGCATCAGTGCTTGAAGTCACTAACTTCTAGTCTGAGTCATGTTGGGAGATGCAGACTACTTGGTTGGGGTCCGCGTGACTATCGTAATCAATGGTTGGAGACTCTTGGTGACATAGTTCACAATCGATCACAATGGCGTAGGTGTATACACTCCCTGTCTTCCCTTAAACTAAGAGATTAAAATCACTTCATATCTTTCTTTCTGAGAACTAATTCTTTCTTCCTGTACTATATCCTTATTGCAATCTTTCTTTTATATTTTAACACCTTTGACCTAACCCCTCCTATGAATCCGGTGTTCATCTTGCTGTGCTGATGAGGTATGGCAACCTGGACCGATGCACATATGTACCTGGTCCTACGTTGTAGCTGACTGACTGACTGACGAGCCCTGCAGCATATTTACACTGAATATTCCTAAGGTTTGAAAAATGATCTACGACATTGGCGACACAATTAGAAAGCGCTACTAATAACCTAGAAACTTTTATGCACCTTATAAACCAAAAAGTAAATAACAGACTAACAAATCTGTCGCTTAAAAAAATTTGCAGTAATGAAACTTAAATTTACATAACGGGCATTTTTATGTAGCTTATGACGTTTTCCAACGATTTTATGGACGATGTCATTTTCTATCTTAGAGCAAACTATTATTTACTTTCGATAGTCATTTATTCGAAATTTTGGTTAATGTATATTTCAGTTAATTTTAAAAAAATAATCTTCTAGCGTTGCTCCACTGTCTTGTGGATCAGACTTCTAGGTCAGACAACTCATTACGGTCCTAAAAATTGGTTAGATTGCCTCGGATACATGGGATGGGGTCATCCACCTATTGTTCGACGTTCAATAAGTATGTGGTATCCAGTGTTTTCGCCCACCTTTCCGTCAATTTAGTAGGTATATACTGTATGTAAGCGTAATTTTTACTGAAGATTTCACCTTAAGAATCTGAAGATATTCGAATCCGTCAACTATGAACGCAACAGTGTAGTGCAGTTCAGACTGATAGATGAAAAATGCCGAAAACCGGCGAACGATATTATTTTGCACTATTCATTAATACAATGATTATTCCAAATCAGTTCGCTAAATATCATTTGAACTTCCCTTTTCCCTATGCTGAGATTGTGTAGCGACTTAGTCGACACAAATTCATTCCAAATAACATGTTGTTTTTGGGTGCCTGACTCTTATCAAACTATTTAAAAGAGTCAGAAATACTTTCTTACCTGAAGATTGAACATGGTATGTAGTGTTCAGTCGTTCAAGGTTCGTAAAGCTTTATCTGGTGGTCTACTGGCTTTTCTGAAAAGTCTCCCTGTTTCAAGGCTCACCACGTGGATGTGATTTCGTGGGGAAACCAGCATCCCCGGGTCTTAGTGCGTGACCCGAACTAGGGGCAAGTATACGACACATGCACATCGGTAACATATAGGTTTTCACTTATGTATCCCATAGAGTACACATATGTATATTCACCCCCCCCCGGTGAAGAGCAGATGGTCTCCGCTCTCTTTGAACGAATTTGTTACAACTGGATGTCTTTTACATATTACATGTGTACCACTTGTATAAAGACTTTCACTCTTGCGCTTCATGACATATACATAAGCATAAGCACTTCCAAGGAGGGTTGACGGTCACCTCTCCTTAGTATTTGCTAACACATATTTTTACTGCGTTTTCGACCTGTTGGTTTAGATAGCCGATTTTATTAGACATAAGGGGAAAATTGAACACGTTACTACTTAGTTATCTAAGACTAGACAAGGAACTGATTATTAAAAAAACTGGTAGACCAAGTATCATTGTGTTTAATTTGTTTCAGCACAAAATGAGGTATGCGACTAGTGATTTTCCAACGAGATTTAATAAAGTGGTAGACGTAAATGAAGTGCTCGTCTACATAAAAATGCATATTATTGAGTAGAAGAAGGAATTATATGTACATAAGCAGAGCGCAGAACAGATAACGATATAAATGTATATACTAAATATGAATTTATACGAAAACGCTTACTTGGAAATTCAAAATGATTAAAGCATTGACCGGAATGTCGAGGAGAATGAGGTTGTTGTTGTGTATTAGTTACAATTCCAGCATTAACTGTTCCGTAAGAATGTATACTAACTGGTGAAGATAAATGACTTGGATTAGAAGGATTAAACATACAACCACCACTGTTGCTTAAATTTCGTAATGGAGGAGAAAATAATGAAATCATTTGACCAGTAGTACTACTACCATTACTACCAACACCAACATAACCACTGTCTAAACGAGTACAACATGATGCAGCTAACGTTGTACTAATCAATGATGTACCGGTGACAAATGGTGAACCTGGTGTAGAACTTGTACATGACGAAGCACTGTTTGAATCAGAACTCTGCACAGCACACAGATACAGAGAAAGAGATAAAAAAATAATAAAATGGCAATATATATTTGAATAATGTAAGTAATGTAAGTAAAAAGTACACGATAATTTTTTTGAACTGAAGATTTAAGAGAAAACAAAGAGCAAACATATCTGTTTTACAGCGACCAATTCTGATACACTAGTTACGAAAATCACACCGACACAAACCCGATAGTCTGCAATAACCTAAAGGGCTCTCTAATAACCAATAACTTAATGGACTGATGTCCCATTTAAGTTTGATAAACCTACTCCTGAACAAACCAACATTGTGTGTCAAAATAGATGATGGTTGGATATACGTACATACAGTTAATTATTTCCAATCTCATTTCTGTAAACAATCCGTTTAGTGATGATTATTGAAACCTATAACTGTTCATTTGATCCAAGTCAGTAGATGCAAATAACGAGGTTGGAACCTAGGCGCTGATTGCAAAAACAGTACTTTGAAACTTGTTAACTTTGCATGGTGTAAAACAATGAATAAGTAAATCCTGCTCTTAAGTAATAACAACAACAACGAAAAAAAAGGAAAGCCAGCTTAGCATACTTTCTGAATAAGTCGTTTATGACATAATCATCATTATAGTTCTGTTAATTACACACAATTAAACTGATTTCTCCATTACAGGTTATAATGATAAGAAGTTCGATACCACACAATGGAAACACTTGAAATCTATAAAAATCGAATAGATGGACTGTTTGTTTGTTTTAAAAATAATGTGATCAGTTTATTCAAGTAAAGTTTTTGTATCACTCAACGATGAAAGACAACGAAATTTTAAAAGAAACATTTATGTACTTTATAAGCAAAGATGATAGATGGTGGCTAGAAGTGTAAACCAAAATGCATGTTTCATGTTATTCGGAGCTGAACAGTTGAATGTATCTGAATCCCAGAGTTGAGTTGTTCACTCCAGGATTCGAACCTGATTATTTTATTTTAATGGTACTCAAGTGAAACTGATCACATTATACACGATTCCACTATAGAAAACAAATACTACTAATAACTAATCACAATTAAATGAAGTATCATTAACGATGAGAGGTTTTTGTTGAAACTCTTGCGTTATGAAGAACTCGGTAATAGAAACTATCCACTCAAAACAGAATATAGTGATGATGCTGGATAGTCTCATTGAATAGCCCGGTACTCTCACGCTCAATGAAATTAGCAACTCCACTTGAAATTTTTGCAATTAAATCATCTAGCTTAGGGAACGGGTGAATGAATTTCGCGCCTAAACCCAAGACCTGTTATCCTAAATCCGATTGGTTCGATCATAAATTATAGTCCCGCCAGTAAAGCTTAATATATAAGCAGCTTTCAACTAATAAGTAGGGATTTGAATTGCTGAGTAGTAATTAATGTCATATTGGTCTAGTCATTTTTGCCGATTGAATTCTATCAATCAAGTTGCAATGTGGTCAATAATCTAAGTGAATTGATATCGTGTGAGCTGAGTTTGGTATGAAATAATTAAAAGCAGTCAAGAGCAAACCTAGGTTTTGTGTTAGTTGGTACTCGTGCGCAGCGAAGCGCACATAAAACCATGAGGGAGCTTATACTACTCATAAAATCCAAATCTGCGTGGCTTAGCTTTTGCAAGTGTCCATGAAACACAGGCGCACACATAAGCAATCTTAAGAACCTAGCACAAATTTGTATTATTCCAAGTTGTCATGCTTTAGATACTCATAGAGTAATGAGAAGAAATTAACATGAGAAAAAAAAACAAAGAAATGATAATTAACAGCTGTACAAAAATAACAACCAGAAAAAATTTAGTTTAAAAAGGAATGAATTAAATCAAAACCATTCAAAGGAAGAATGACAAATGAATATGAATCCCGAATTCCAATAGCTTTTGATTTAAGCCATCGAAAAAGTCACTCAACTAATTAATACCATCTAGTTAGTAATTATACATGGTGAGATTATTAGTTCCGCTTGAGAATCACAGAGTTTCGTCTTTCTATTCTCTAACTAAGCTTAAAATGTCTTGTCTAATCAGCGTTTAAGAAAGAGTTCCAGAATAACGATAATACTCATTTTAACACAGCTCCAGAAGCTTTTACAGAATTATGTACAAACAATATGTATAATACATTTCCATACCTACATTAATCCTTCTAGGGATAGATAGCTCAACCTTTTTTCTTCTCTTCAAGGTAAAAGTGTACGAGATTTCTGAGGGACTAGGAAGCAATTAGAAAACCAATATCAAGCTCTCAAATATTAGATATATCAACCATATAACAATAATTGAACTAAAAATGGACAGCACTAAAGGTTCTAACTAGACTGATTGAGCCTGAAACGTGATTTAACAGTTATTTAAGCTATGACAGAATCCAAATGCCCTGGTACGGCCGAGAGTGGTGAGAGTTCGCTCTCCCTCTGGAGATGTTCTCACATGGACACGCGTATACAGCCACTGACAGGGAAGTCATACTTACTGCCTTCTCGCGTCCAATGTGTTGTTTACGAAATCGAGAGGACGAAAAGCGAACGTCAGGCGCTTTAATCGGGTTGGTGGACACAGAGAGTTCACCTAGGGGAGTTGGAAAACCCTGATACCAAACTAATGGTGCACTTAGGCTCCAGGATTCTGAGGGAACAAATGGTGTATGAACCAATAATCGATCACCTACTACTATGGGACTGCATCTCTTGACGTTGCTTCGTTACCTTGTGGACTAGACCTTTAGGTCTAAGGCTCCAGGTGTAGCTCCCTAAGAAAACCACCTATTTCGGCTTAGGCACCCCGGCAGTATGAACAGCTCATACGCAAATCAAGTAACTTGTGTGACACATATGTATTCGGTGCCCCTTCGTATCAATATTTATGTTTTCAAATAAAATAAAATAAAATGACAGAATCCAACAAATGATATAATTAAGGTTCGATACATATTACTTGTTTACTTTCTTCCATAATTATGTTAATATTGTACAAATAAGTCAAAAAGAATAAAGTATTATTACTATTATTATTATTATTAACTAACTTGAAATGCTGGAGTAGAATGGGCAGGACGAAGATTTGTTTGACTAGTTGTTAAAACATTTGTATGCAATTGACGAGGCATATTTGGAGAACCTTTAAAAGTAATGATTAAGATAATAAAATTACACAATAATGATATATCTTGTTAATATATCAAAATGTAATTTTATTTAATAGTTGAGATCATAAGTCAATTGAAGCTTAACCACCATGGGAAACCTGGAAGCACTGGATAATCGTTTAGTCCGATTGTGAGACTCCTCAGCTTCAATCACTTTAATATTCACAAAACCCCTTTTTGATATATATCAAAATGTATCAACTATTGTTTTATAATGAAAATAGACACATAGATAAACAGTACAATCATTAATATATACACATAGATCAATACATATTCAGTATAAAAATATTTACTTCAAAATTCAACAGATGGATTGTTTACTATTGTATATAAGGGTGCATAAACAAATGCTGTTTTTTTAAAGCGATCAGTCCTTTTTTCATAAATCTCGATAGAACAATGAGAAGATGGAGTTGATTTGATGAATATGGGATGTATTTGTGTCTTACATTTCAAACAATCTGATCACACATATACATGTCAGGGTATTTTATATGAAAATTAATAAAGGTCTATTTTGAATGAAAGTTCAAGTAAAAAAATTATAAAAAAATCAACAAAAATAAAAAAGGGAAGAGATTTCACTGGTTGAAATCATGAGTCAATTGAAGCTAGACCACTATGGAAAATCTGGAGGCACTGGATGGCCGTTTCGTCTTAGTATGGGACTCCTTAGCCAGTGAAATTTCTAAAAAATCTCCACAAAACCCAATCTGATAATAATCGCCTGCTCACTAGTGACTTACTTCAGGAGATACCCCTGGAGTTCTAGTGAGAAGCTGTTACCAGTGGAGTTCAACCAGGTCTGTTGTGAGATATCAACTCACTGAAGACAATGGTGTACGGTGGCGCAACTTCGTGGATTGGTTGAAGTTAGAAATTAAAACCGTTGGATGCCCGTTCAGTGGTCTAGTTGGTTAAGCGCCTGGCGCGAGACTGATAGGTACTGAGTTCGAATTTCGCGGGGGGTGGGATTGTGGACAAATTGTTTTTGTATATATAAGGGAGAGGGTTCAAATTTCTATAGTGTTAACAATAACAATGTCTATTGGAACAATGAATGATAATATCAACATTCATATACTAACTGTCTTCAAATAGTCGAATAGTTAAAAATAAATATGAAGACAATAAAATATGATCTTCCATACTAAACTGATGAATATCTTCAGCTGTCATGTAGAAGATTTGGTTTAGATGTCAAATTTTTTGGAGTGAATCGTTAAAACAAAATCATTTACCAAATGTACATGTGTTTATGTACTTAACTTTTAGGTATAAGTCATTTTTTTATGGAGATTTATTGTACTGAAGTGAATGAGAACTTAGATGGGGAAAACAAATTTATTATTGAATGTAAAATTAAACAGTACCTTCGTAAAATATGAAAATTATTCATTAAATAAATTATTTGCACATCTTTCTTCAGTTATCCTTTACAAACTTTATGATTTTTTTCAATTCTGTTGTTGTTACAACTGATCCTTATTTTAGTTTCTGTTCTCTTAAATTCAATGTTCCGCTTGTATGCATTCCACTTTAGATTGCTGCCACATATTACTTATATCTGTCAACACAAGAAGCATAAACTAGACTCGTCATCCGTTTAAACGGGAGTCACTTTCGAGTTCATTCTGCTGACCGTACCATTCTCTTCTCTGGTACAATCTGTCCCACGCCTCACACCGACATGTCAAGTCGACCAGCGCGCTGACCTCCACCAGAGTGATGTCGACCTACCGCACCATCTACGTTTCATGTCCGTTCAACAACCATAGTTTTCACTTCATCTCTTCAACAACAACGATCGCTACACCTAACACCGCTCCACCATGACACTTCATTAGATGTCTCCCTATTGCAGAGGTAATCACTAATTAGACACCATACTTTCAACCACACAACTACGTGTGCATTACTATACTCGTCGTCCTCTTTTTGTCAGCGATAACAAACAATGTGAACATAATTTAGATGGCTGAACACAATTTATTCTCAAGAGCAAAAGACTAAACAGTACCTTCGCAAAATATGAAAATTATTCATTAAATACATTATTTGCACATCTTCCTTTAGTTATCCTTTACAAACTTTATGATTCTTTCAATTCTGTTGTTATTACAACTGATCCCTATTTTAGTTTCTGTTCTTCTGATATGCACTTGACTTGCGATTGCTGATACATACTACTTATATCTGTCAATATAGGTAGTATGCACTACAATACAACTACCTGACTAATAAAATTAAAATAGATGAAATTGAACGCTCTAACCGATATAAGTTACCACTTTGTTAATTTAATAATCAGTGTCTATGTATCCTTGGTAAAACAAAAGAAAAAATTAACTAAAAATGTTTAGAATCATCACTTGAAAATAATTTGTAATTATAATTAATTATTTATTAAATACAAAAAAAATACAAACGTGATATACATGTGAAAAATTTATTTACAAATGTCACTACTACTAACTACTACTACTACCGATATGTATGTTACACATGACACGATAATCAAGTAAAATTCAATAACTAATTCAATAAGTCATAACTTATAAGTGACTTATTATTTATTTATTTGAATACATAAATATTGGCACAAGAGGGCACCAAATATATAAGCGCCACACAAAACAAAGAGAATGGGAAGAGATAAAAAGGAAGGTAAGGAGCGTAAAAGAAAAAAAAGATTAATAACGACCAGATTAGTGTAAGGTGGTGTGATAATAATAGTAATAATGATAATAATGGAGGAAACGGAAAGGTACAATCAGAAGAAATCTCTCAGTTAAGGAAGATACAACCACTTTTTATGAAGAAAGTAAAAGAAGCCTACAGCAGGATTCCCACTGGCTTCTATTCTCAGCCATATCTGATAACGTTTCTAGCCACTGTGTTGCACCACCTTTCGGACCCCAACCAGGGAGTCGTGAAGGACCAACACAAGCCAGTCCTTTGCAGCTTTCTTTCATTCCACGACACCATGTCATACACTGACCACCTCTCCGCTTTTTCCAACCAGTCCAAGAGTCGGCAAATAATTTACAATGTGGAATTCCCTGAGACGACATTCGTAGAACATCTCCAAGACACCGAAGTCGATGTTTCAACATGGTGACACCAATCGCATTATCGTCCCTGTACCCGAACACACGATGCCGAACCTCTGCATTACTAACATGGTGTCGACACTGGATATCAGCAATCCTTCGGAGACAACGACGATCAAACACAGAGAGTCGTCTAATATCCTCAGCTCAGAGAGGCCACGTTTCACAAGCATAAAACAGAACTGCTCTCACCGACGCGTTGTAGATCCGACCATTTACAGCTTGGTTTGCACAAGCCGCTCTGGCTTTCACTATACGTGCATTGATATCATCACACACGCCACCACCAGCACTTATGCAGCTACCTAGATACACGAACTTCTCGACTATTTCTATCTGCTCACCATCCAGGGTGAGTACGGGATTAGAATCCTGCCAGTCTTGTAGAAGTACTTTGCACTTCGAAGGTGCAAAGCACATACCATACCTACGGACATTGATTGCCAACTGATTAAGTGCGGATTGCATGCCTTGGGTATTATCGCACAGTAAGACAATATCATCCGCATACTCAAGGTCGAGAAGTCTTTCTCCAGGCAACAGATCCACACCACCATTACTTACATCCATCAGATCTTTTTCCAGAATTTCATCGATGGCAAAGTTGGAGAGAAATGGTGAGATTGGACAACCGTCTAACCTCACTGCTTGAATGGAACAATGGATAAAGGTGGTTGTATGCCCTCACTCTACCTGAGATGTTTGTATATAGGGCCTTTAAAATGTCAATAAACTTCTCAGGCACACCTTTCTTCAAATAAAATGAAAATGATGATATTTACTGAAAAAATTCTATTCTTGCATCCAATTATTGTTAAGGGTAACAAAAAGGAATTATATTTATAATAATTCCAGTAATTAATTGAAATTAAAATAGTTGAGGACGAACTTCTTCAAGGAAATCATTAAAAATTAAAAATTATCGAATTTATTTTATATTTATTAAATTGATATTGATACAAAGGGGCACTAAATACATATGCACTACACAAGTCACTTGATTGGTGTATGAGCTGTGATACTACCCGATTGCCCAAAATGAAGCAGGTGATTTTCTTAGGAGGCCACACCCGGAGCCTTTGACCTAAAGATCTGATCCACAAGGAGATGCAGTCCAATGGTAGCCAGTGACCAATAATTGGCTCATACGCCATTTGTTCACTCAGGATTGTGGGTCCCATATGTACCATTGCTTTGGAATCAGAATTTTCCAACTCCACTAGGTGGACCCTCCGTGTCCACCAACCCAGTTAAGGTGCCGGACATTTGATTTTCGTCCTCTTAATGTCGTAAACGACACTGCAGCCGCGAGAAGGCAGTGGGTAAGACTTTACTGGCTGTATACGCGTGGCCATGTGAGAGCGTTCGGATAGGGAGAGCTGACTCTCCCAACTCTCGACCGTACCAGGGCATTTCGGATACGTAAAACGACTTTATATTAAAACACAAACTATCTAAATGTATGAATATTGTTGAATGTGGAAAATTAGTTGTAGTGTTGATGAGAGTTATTTGATTTGAAATTATACTAAAATAAAAGCTGATTAAAGTATGCATGTAGATGACATCTTTACCATTAAAATGAACTTGCAATCAGTTGTTTAGCTAGACGTAAGAATGTCTACAATGCAATAAAATCTGGGTAATTTCATATATTTTCCCAAACATTTGATATATCATCTCTCATACTTATATTTAAGAGAATATTAAAATGGATTACCTTTGAATTCGTGTAATTCATTGTTTTTTCCACTGGAAGCTCCTGTGCAAGGAAGTCGTCTTGAATGAGAAATGCTACTTTTATGTACTTTGATTCTATGTACAGAGATTTTTTTTAAAAAAAGTCAAACAATTGTGTATAGTGTTACAATAACAAGTCAAGACAATAAAATCTAATCTTAAGCAAGTTATTTGTACACTCAATAATAAAAATAAAGCGAATTTAGAGGAGGAAATTTTCACTTTCCGAAGAAACCATTTACTTAAGCTGTACCTTCGTACTTATAGTTGTATGGTAAATATATGAGTCTATAGAAGGATAGAAAAGATTGCATCATCAAAAGATTCGAGACTCCAAATATCAAATGAGGTTGAGTAGAAATCAATGGATTAGAGAAGAATAAGGTAGTGAAAATAATTTACAGGTTACAAATATGAGAGATAATTGTCCACTTGACAGATATACAAAAAAGTGAAAAACGTAAAGGTCATAATAACAATTGAATAATATCAGTTTAAGGTTGTAGAGATTGAGTTTTGACCGAGATCACGAATCAATCAATGTTAGACCATCACTGAAAACTTGGAAGCACTGGACGGTCGTGTTTTTGTAGCTTGGGATCATGAATGCACACTGCTGAGGAGTCCCAAACTAGAACGAAACGACCGTCCAATGCTTCCAGGTTTTCAATGGCGGTCTAATACTGATCGATTCATGATCTCAATCAAAATTTAATAATAATCATGGAAAATTTATTAGTTGCAGTATCCCATAGTCACAGCAACTTTTGGCTTGATCTTATATAATGATTATTTTTCGTTTTATCTTGTTATTTGGTCTGGTCTGCTTGTATATAAACTACGTATGTCTGAAATATACGATTTACACAGCGGAGGCTGATATTTGTGTTCTGAACTGAATAGGAGGAGCTAGGTGAGAGGCTACTACACAGAGGACCAATAAGGTCTCAGAGTTGACTCAAGGCTTCTCGTGCCGGTTAACGCATCATTGGTTTAGCAGAGAGACAGGGTGACAGCAGTCGGTATTCTGATTGGCGATTTCGCCAAGTGATATTTGGCGGGTTATAGGACATAACAGGTGCAACTAGTATACTTTTTATAGTAAAATATAACAGTGCATGTATATTATCATTTTTTAAGTAAAGAAATATATTACCACACTTACTTGCAGTAAGCACAATGTTGTAGACGAAATCGCATTCGATTATTACAAACAGCGCATGGAGTACCTTTAACAAAATCACCAAATTTAGATTCTAATTCGAATCTGTGAAACGGAAAAATTGTGAAGTAACATGTTAAACAACTGTCACATGTTATAAAAATATATCGAGCCATACTGTGGTGTTTGCTACTTATATTGACATAAGTAGTATATGATATTAGTCGTGAACAGGTCTGGCAGCAGAGAGACAACAGGATCGAGCAGTAAAGAATGGAAATAGGATGCAATTTGAATGAAAATGCAAGAACAATGAAGTCTGGGTCATTTCGAGACAATTGGTGGACATTTTGCAAATTAAGAATTTACTTTATGATTGTTAGGTTTTATTAACAAGTCCTGTAATTTTGTGTTAAAAACATTCGATTGTCCCCGCTGGTGTTCCTGTTCACTACAATGTTATTAATATCAAACTATACGTAGATGAAGAAATTCAGTTTCACTGAGAAGCTGTCACCAGTGAAGTTTGAAGTGAGACAATCATATCAATAATGGCAATAAGTAGTGGTTAGAAATGTTGGATACCAACTCAGTGGCCTGCACATTAAGCGCTAGATGAGAAGCCTGAAGATTCAGGCTTCGGTACCAGGTGTGGTCGTGAATCCCCACAAGTAAAGAGTTTTATACCAAAATGAATAAGCTATTCAGTGATCCCTGGTTTTCTATGGTTGTCTAACCAAAGTCATTCAGTGATGTAAAATTACGACATGAAGATAGTTTATAAATGAATAATCGAATGATTTACAGTTGGTTCGTCAAACAAACACTTCTGAATTTCACAATTAAACTTTTAAAAACGCCCACTAAATGAACCTGACAAACATAAGGCATAAAATGTTTAGTGAACTCAATTACATGGAAATCGCAATTTCGGTTACCAGTGTGAACTTTAAACACTATTTTAAAAGCTGGTTAATTCCCCTATGATTAGCTTTTAGTTTTAAAAAACTTTGAATAATACTATGAAGTTCGACTTTGAACTATAGGAGTTATGTATTTTGAAGAGAGCAAAAGATTCCTTCAGACCGTGACAGAAACCAATACACATATATCTACTCACTTTTTACTATTAAATGACTAATTCACTAAGCAAGTGCCAAGTTGTATACAGCTACTACGAAAATACACATATATCTGTTAAACACAAATATAGACACTAACTCACTTGTGCATAAATCCACTTGCACTGAGAACAAATGTGGCCCCACCTGAGTTAGTCGGAACATTAAGGATACCTAGATTTAAATGAAAGCATGTCTAATTACTTCAAATACACAATTAACAAACTAGAGATGTTTATGGATACTCATTTAATCTACTGGCTAAAGTAAGTCATAGCTTAGGACTAATCAGAAATAAAATATCTTCTTGATTGTAGGTGTCATTACCAAGGTTTGATTTGATAATTTCGAATAAATTGAGCATTGGGTTCATTGTTATAAATAAAAATAATATATTTGTAATATCCCAATGAGTAGGAAATTGGATTTTCTGACGTTTCGTGACTTAGTGTAAGTCACTTCTTCAGAGAATAAATAACCAAATTAAAATTAATCCAAGTTTAAATAGTACAACGGAACAATGCAAGAATAATATTGGATCAATCAAAAACAAGTCTGAACAAGTTGATGTCATGTCATTTCTGTCAAGGTGATTCATAAGTGATATGTATGTAAATTTGTGTGTATGTATATGTGTATTGTTTAAGAATGAAAACTTGTGTGACCTTTCTAACTACAAAGAAAGGAGGGTAGCTGAGGCGTTCCATATAATGCTTAATCTTACTTCTCTCAATAGAAAGGAAGGTCTTACTATACATCCTACTTGGACCATCTATCCTAGCCACTCAATCTGATCACCTTGACAGAAATGACATGACATCAACTTGTTCAGACTTGTTTTTGATTGATCCAATATTATTCTTGCATTGTTCCGTTGTACTATTTAAACTTGGATTAATTTTAATTTGGTTATTTATTCTCTGAAGAAGTGACTTACACTAAGTCACGAAACGTCAGAAAATCCAATTTTCTACTCATTGGGATATTACAAATATATTAATTTTATTTATATCTTCTTGATCGTTGCAAAAACGGCAACTACCTTATGCCCCATTGACATGTTAGTAAAATTTTCATTTATTCGGTTCTTGATACGCTCAAAACTGATAAACATATATCCGTTGTGCAAACATAAAGTGAGTATGATCTGGTGTGGAAGCTACGTTACGAAAAACTTCATGTTGGAGCTTATAACGTCCGAATAGTGTGCCAAATAGGACAACAGGCTTTCTTAGCTAGGACTTTAGAACCTCGTGCCACCAATATGTGCTGCGTCTCCGAAACACGCATACAGGATCCGAGTAGCGTCATTCATTTGACATCACCATGTCAAAACAAAGAACCAACTCGATTCACACTTTGTATATCTCGAGGCCCAGATGCTGCTTCTCGTGGACTTGCCGGCGTAGGTATAGCATTGAGTCCTGGGGCAGAACTAGCTCTCTTAGACTGGATCCCAGTAGACAGTCGTTTGTGCGCTGTCCGACTAAACGGAACAATAAGGACTGCGAAGGGTAGGGACACTCGTCGTCTCTGCCTATTCTCCCACTGACTGCAGCTCAGATGATGTAAAAGATGAGCTCTACAGAAAGCTTGTCCAAAAAGCTAGGCGCTCTGATGTAGTAGTAGTGGCCGGTGACTTTAATGCTCAAGTAGGTAAACTAAGCGATAGGGAAAGACACCTAGGTGGATCTTATGGTGTCGTGGCTCAAAGAACAGATAATGGCGACCGTCTGTTGCAGCTATGCTCAGATAATCGCCTGTTCCTCGCAAATACCAACTGTAAGCATAAGGAAAAACATCTTTTAACATGGCGACCCCCTAATTCGTCCAAACGTTGGACCCAAATAGATCACATCGCTATCAGCCACCGATGGAGGGGCTCGATAGAAGACTGTCGCTCATTCTGGAGCACATGCTTAGATTCAGATCATCCTCTAGTGCGAGCGCGTATTTGCTTGCGTCTTACTGGACGTAGGAAAGACGCTGCAAGGAAACCTCTTAGGGGCCTACTTAATGATAGTCAAGCTAAGAGTATATTTCAGGAACAACTAGGAAAACAGTTAGGCAGCCATGTATGTGATGCCCACCCCGATGCAGCATGGAATGATATCCGAAAAGCTGTGGAAACAGCAGTGGTATCTGCTAGTAAGGTAAACCAGAAGGTTAGAGAGCAACACTGGATTTCAGCAGCATCTATCGCACTGATAGATGCTCGGAAACTCATTCCACCTGGCTCTGAACATAGTGAAGAGCGGAGTCAGCTTAAGCGCAAGCTGACAAGAAGTCTACGCAATGATCGCGAACAGTGGTGGGTAGCGAAAGCAAGAGAGATGGAAAAGGCAACGGCAATAGGTAATAGCAGACAATTTCAAGTGTAACAAATAAAATTATGAAAATATGCAGGCAGAGCTTTTTTCATTGGACCGAAATATACACCTAAGGGCTACAAATACTTCTTTATCTGAACACAAATATTGGTACAAGGGGGCACCAAATACATATGCGCCACACAAATCTCATTTGATTTGTCCCGACCGTTGTTGCTACCTTGACGTGGTGGTCGGGCTTGCCCAGCTTGATGAAGCAACCGAGCTATACTGGCTGGAACAACTGCTCCTCAAGGTCCTAACATGTCAGACAGGTCGGTTGAAGAGCGGTAAGACTAAAAGCAACAAACCCAAGGTCCGAAGGCGAAGTCGTACTGCTGACTGTACAGTGGTGTGACAGCAGTAAGGTGTTTCCTTCAGACAACTAGCATGACAGCGATGCTGTCTTCCCACAAGGAGGGGTGGGGTTAGAAAAAATCGACCCTAAAAATGCACACCTCGCCTTATCCCACGAATATTTGTCTCCGGAGGTAAGGTCTCAACAAGTACAGATATAACGCGAAAATTGCCCATAAAAAGGTCGTGCGTGACAGACCTCAAGCAGTTGTCCCTTGGGCACTGCGGTCACGCTCTCAGGTCATTAAGACCACCTCTAATCCAATTTCTTTTTCAGGTACCTACAGGACAACCCTTCCACGGTGTGGGCAACCGGGAAGTGATAACCGCCCTCATACCTCTAACAGCACTCGAGACCACTGTATTCATAATCAACCTTCCTCTTCAATTCCTATTATTCCTCCTACATCGACTTTCAACTCTAAACTTCCTCTTTCGGTTTCCTCCTCAAGTGTCACCATAGCCAACGATTCTAGTGCTCAAAACTCTGTCCCAGGTCTACTGAAACCTCGCTCCAAACTAAACATTGGAGCCTTCAACGTACGAACCCTATGTCGAATCGGTCAACAGGCTTCCTTGGCTAAAACCCGAGAGTCTCTTTCTATTGATGTATGCTGTGTCTCTGAAACACTCATACAAGATTCCAGTGTGGTCATTCACTTGACCTTACCTCGGCAAAACGTAGAGCCAACGAAATACACCCTACGTGTATCTGGTGACCCGATGGCCAGTTCTCGTGGACTGGCGGGTGTAGGCATAGCACTAAGCATGAGGGCCGAACAAGCACTGCTAGAGTGGATCCCCATCAACAGTCGTCTATGTGCTGTTCGGCTAAACGGCTACGTAAGAACTCGGAAGAATGGGAACACACGTCGTTGCCTTTTCGTCGTTTCTGCCTATGCTCGCACTGACTGCAGCTCAGATGATGTGAAAGACGAATTTTACAGAAAGCTTTCTGAACTTCTTCAGAAAGCTAAACGCTCAGACATAGTACTCGTAGGGGGTGACTTTAATGCTCAGATAGGTAGCTTAAACCAAACAGAAAGGCATTTAGGTGGATATCTTAGTATTCCGACACAGCGAACAGATAATGGTGATCGTCTGCTGCAACTATGCTCAGACAATCGCTTATTTTTAGCAAACACAAACTTTAAGCATAAGGAGAGACATCGTCTAACATGCCGACCCCCTACACCCAACCAACGATGGACTCAAATAGACCATATTGCCATCAGTCATCGTTGGAGAGGGTCGGTAGAAGATTGTCGCTCATTCTGGAGTACCTGCTTGAACTCCGACCACGCCATAATACGGGCACGCATCTGCTTGCGCCTCACTGGACGCAAAAAAGCCACATTAAAAAGACCCATTAGAACTGAGTTGAGTAACGAGAAAACCAAAAGTAAGTTCCAGGAACAACTGAGGTCACACTTAGGTAGTTCTGAAGACGAGGCTGACCCAGATGTTGCTTGGAAAGGCATACAATCAGCTGTGGAAACAGCAGTGACATCTGTTAGTGACTTAAACCACAGAGTTACAAAGAACCAGTGGATTTCTTCAAAGTCTATCACACTGATGGATTCTCGCAAACTCGTCCCATCACGTTCTGAACATGATGAAGAGCTTAAACAGATCAGATCTAGGTTAAGAAAAAGTCTAAGAAATGACCGTGAGCAGTGGTGGGCAACGAAAGCAAAAGAGATGGAAAAGGCGGCAACCATATGGAACACAAGACAGCTTTACAGACTAATAAAAGAAACTGGAATTAATAAGTCAAGTGTAAGTGAGATCATTTCGGAAAAAGAAGATACTCTCATCTGCTCCCAGTCCAGACGTTTAGAACGACGGGCGGAACATTTCAGAGAACAGTTCAACTGGCCTTCAGCTACTCTACAACTACCCTCCATTCCCAGACAGCGTGAATGGAACATTGAAGTAGGTCCCCCAACTCTTGCTGAAGTTCAAAAGGCTATAGATAATCTGAAACGAGGAAGGGCAGCTGGACCAGATGGACTGGTTCCAGAAGTCTTTAAGGATGGTGGTCCAATTTTAGCGATTAGGTTGACTAATATTTTAGCTAAGATCTGGGAGTTAGACGTTATTCCATCTGACTGGTCACAATCACTTATCGTCCCAATATATAAGAAAGGGTCAAAATCAAAAATATAATATCTAAAATACTAGCCTCGATAATTATCAGACGCCCAGCTAAGACTCGTGAACTGCAAACACGAGAGACTCAAGCTGGCTTCAGACCGGGTCGTGGCTGCATCGACCACATATTCACCATTCGTCAGATTCTAGAACACGGGCATACTTAACGGCGTTCGACAATGGTGGTCTTTCTCGACTTAAAACCAGCATTTGACTCGGTAGACTGCGAGATTCTGTGGCAGTGTTTGTCATTGAAAGGAGTACCCCAGAAGTACATGAACCTTGAGAAGGCTCTTTACTCAAACACTACTAGTTGAGTCAGAGCTTATGGCGAACTGTCATCTACTTTTGCAACCTCAAGTGGTGTCCGTCAAGGCTGTTCACTTTCCCCATTTTTGTTTAACTTCATCATGGATCTACTGATGGAAATAACTTTCTCGTCGACTGAGTTCTCGTGTATTGATCTCCATCCAGGAGGTCGACTTATCGACTTAGAATACGCAGATGACATAGTCCTGTTTGGTGAAGAGGCTGACAAAATGCAGTCTTCTGGTAGCACTAAGCAACAATGCCAGAATGTTTGGAATGCTCTTCTCTCCCTCGAAATGCAAGTTGTTGCTTCAGGACTGGTCTGCGTAAACACCTGAACTAAGGATAGGGAGTGAAGTAGTCGAACGCGTTGACAACTTCACTTATCTTGGAAGTCTGATCAGCCCTAATGGGTTGATATCGGACGAAATCTCAGCACGGATTCGAAAGCTTGTTTGGCTTTTACCAACTTACGTCACCTTTGACGAAGGCGAGATATCCGTCTGTCAATAAAAGGACGAGTATACTGCGCGGCAGTCCGTTCTGTTTTACTTTACGGCAGCGAAACATGGCCATTAAGAGTAGAAGACACTCGTAAGCTATTAGTATTTGACCACAGATGACTTAGAAATATTGCTGGCGTCTGCTGTGATCACGGGGTAAGTAATAGTGAGGTTAAACGCAGGGTATTAGGGAATAATGGTAAGTCAGTTGATGAGGTTATGAATCTTCATCGACTGAGATGGTTGGGCCACGTGCTACGTATGCCTGAACACCGATTACCACGAAGTGCAATGCTATCCGGTATTGGAGATGGTTGGAAGAAAGTTAGGGGCGGCCAAACCAAAACGTGGCATCAGTGCTTGAAGTCACTAACTTCTAGTCTGAGCCATGTTGGTAGATGCAGACTACTTGGTTGGGGTCCGCGTGACTATCATAACCAATGGTTGGAGACTCTTGGTGACATGGTTCAGAATCGATCACAATGGCGTCGGTGTATACACTCCCTGTCTTTCCTTAAACTAAGAGATTAAAATCACTTCATATCTTTCTTTCTACGAACCAATTCTTTCTTCTTGTAATATATCTCTATATGCAATCTTTCTCTTATATATTACCACCTTTGACCTAACCACTGCTATGAATCCGGTGTTCATCTTGTGCTGATGCGGTATGGCAACCTGGACCGATGCACATATGTGCCTGGTCCTACGTTGTAACTGACTGACTGACTGACATTCGATTTGTGTAAGGGCTATGATACTGCCTGAGTGCCCAAACCGAAGCAGGTGGTTTTCTTAAGGGACCACACTCGGAACCTTCGACCTAAAGGTGTGATCCACAAGGAAGTGGACCATCTTAAGGAGATGCAGTCCCATGTTATCCAGAGGCCGAAAATTGGTCCATACACCATTTGTTCCGTCAGGATCGTGGAGCCCATGTGCATCAATTGTTAAAAATCAGGGTTTTCCAACTCCCCTGGGTGGGTTCTCCGTGTCCACCAACCTGATTAAAGCAGAGGACATGCATTTTTTGTCCTCTCGATTTCGTAAACAACACCCCCGCCACGAGAAGGACTTCCCTGGCAGAGGCTGTATACGCGTGGCCATGTGAGACACTTCGAGAGGAAGAGCTGACTCTCCCCACTGTCAGCAGTACCAGGGCATTTGGTGGCGCTATAGATACCACCACATTGCTTAAACGGTAGTATATAGGATTTGGGTGCAACATATGACCGACTAACAGATGATGTACATAAACCACTGAGCCAAAGGTGAGTTGCTGTACATCTTATTAACGTTTTTACCTAGCTGGTCTCGGTCAAAATAAAAAAATTATGATGGAAAGTAAAGTTCAAGCAATGTAGGATTAATATGTTGAAGTTAGGTAACAATAACTTGGGATTACATTGCACAACCACTGTTGTCCGGTTATTAAACACATTCGTTCAATTTCTCGTCCCAGTATAATCCGCATTCAGTCACACGAAAATGTCAGCTAGAGTATTAACTTTCACACCATAATTACGAAAACAAAACTAGCAAAGTACGTCAAAACAAAAACAATCTGATCACTGACTCAAACCATTTTTTTCCTTTTAACTATGCCGAGTCACTGACTTTGAACAGACAATGACCTGATAAAGCCAAGCTCCACTACACGCATTTGATATAAATAAAACAAAAGTGCACATCTTAATTGGTTTTACTAAAACGGCCGTTATTCAAATGCTTCAAATGGTTGTGGACGGAAGAGAAGGATCTTTCGCTTAACGGTCTTCCGTGTCTAGTAGCAGTGAATCACCAATACCTCAAGGCAGGAACCTAGATACATTAATGATAATAGAAGAAACAGAATAAATTGGTAAATCATAATAAGCTGTTATCCTTAGACCTTAAGAATAGATCAAGTTTTCTTTTAAAAGACTCCTGGGAAGTCGCCTAGAATGCTCGGTCGGCAGCAAAATCCAGCATTTGACAACTCTTAAGGAGTAGGAGTTGCGTTGAGTTCTAAAAAAATTTCCAACTAGATGACCAAGACGAAAGACATTAAAGTGAGCAAATGCTATAAACATATCCACATGTTATTTTTGAGCCTCTTCCACTCCATAACAAAACTAAATACCCAACATATTGATGTATTTAGGGAATGCATGGAGCGCTTTATGTATATTGTACCACATGGTAATGACAATAACAAAAATACAAATACTATATAATAGCCATTATAAACTAAAGTTTTGTCTAAGCAAATACTTCAATAACGATTACTAGCCAGACAAGCACACAATTATTAGGTAAGTGACGCACAGGTTGAATAATGAGTTAGCAGAACAAAATACAATAAACAAAAGATTCAATATCGGCATTGCAAAAAAGTAATAATAATTTATCAGAACCCTGAAATCATGATTCAGATTATAGGATCATGGTTAAGAATGGAACATATTTGTTCTACGCTATCTGAACTTTTCAAACTTTTCCAATATTCAGATGCAACAAAAGTAATAATGTTCGTTAAAACAATGTTTACCGAGCTTTTAGATTAAATTGGTTAGTTTTCTTTTTGAAATCTGTCCAGTTTCATGTTTCTTCGTCGTTTTTTTCGGCTGGCTCCATAGTGCTTACAGTTTTTCATAAAGAAAGTGAATTTTTTATCACAATATGGAAAGGTCTTTATCATTGTCACTTTCGTCATCACAGGTGAAATGTTGCGCATGGGATAGTGCAGACTGTGGCCTAGTGATCAAACTGAAACTATCTCAGCCGCACAGCAGCCAAACACTTGTAGAACATGTCACCCTAACAATATGCATCTCATCAGAGACTCCTTTCCATCTCCATTGAGGATGATACAGGTATTCAGTGTTTGACAACGCTTCTACCAATAACACCTTCTAATATGCTTTGTTCCCACCGAGAGAAATCAAAAGACAGAGTCGAAGAGATCGGAAGAGTGTATTTGGCGATAACCAATATATCGGGAATCTCTGATCTAATCTGGCTAGTGATTGCGATTGTTGTTGAGCACAGCGTGACAGCACGTGATCTGGTGCGGATGCATGACCGAGCGCCTTCAGCTAGATGAGTCCACTAAAACATATGGTCAGCATCCAATGTCGAAAACCTATTGAGCTATTTAGTTTGGGGATTTATTTACCGCTACAGATCACTCCCCCCCTAGTGGGGCAGTGATGACCCTAAGACGTGGCCAGCCGGAAGTTTAAACCCAACGAGTTTGTCGTTGGTAAACACTCTTCTGATAGCTTACTAAATTTAGCAGCGTCTGGTCGTCTTTCCTTACTATATGGGGCCGGAGTACATCATAGTAAAAAAAGAAAATGTACAATGAAAAATTTCAGATCCTCATAAACGTCATCGTTCTTTTCCAGCCGTCCTGGAAAAGAAGAAAGAAAATGTAAGTGCATGTCGAAAATACACTCATATGTGCGTAAAAAAGGAAAAATAAACTCATGAACACGTAACAGCGTTAAAAAAAAATCGTTTTTTTGTTTTTTTTTGAAATAGAAATGAAAATATATAAGCCTATTAAAAAAAAAATTTATTTTTTAATAATATAGAAAATGTCGAGAAGTGCCTTACGTGCAATAGTCGTTTAAATGTTCTGGAAATCTCACTCTTCTTCCAGAACGCGTCGTTTTAAGTTTATTTTCGGATACTGTCGAAGTATCATCATGAGTGTTGGTTGTCGGATGTGGTATTATAAGTGTCGGAGTCGTGTCGTTCAATTGTACTGAAGGAAAATCCACGTAGATAGGATTTCCTTCTAAATACGCTGCTTTGAGGCGATCGATGCTGATGCTATCGTTGGTTCCGTTTTTATCGATAATATAGTACTTCGGTTCGCGTTGAAGAACTTTGAAAGGTCCTTCATATGCTGATTCGAAAGGTCGTCGATGCGAGTCTGGACGAACGAAAACGTGTGTACTATATCGTAAGTCAGGTTGAACGAAAACATCAGTTGATTGAGGTCGAGTGGAAGCAAGTTTAACTGAACGCATTGCGTTTGTAAGCCTGTTCGTGTAGGAAGTTAAATCCATGTTCATTGAAGAGGATGAAGGATCCACGAATTCTCCTGGAAGTCGAAGTGTCGTTCCATAAACGAGTTGAGCCGCAGTGTATCCAATGTCAGCTTTCACTGCATTGCGGATACCTAGTAAGACGAGTGGAAGAGCGTCGGTCCACTGTGAAACGTTTGCAGCTGATAGTGAAGCTTTTAGTTGTCGGTGAAAGCGTTCTACCAACCCGTTTGCTTGTGGGTGGTAGGCGGTCGTTCGGAAGCGAGTGCTTCCTAATAGTGTGGTCAGACGACGGAAAAGTTCACACTCAAACTGACGTCCGCGGTCTGTAGTGATGGTTGAAGGGCAACCGAAGTCTGCTACCCATCGTTCGACGAAGGTGCGGGCCACTGTTTCAGCAGTGATGTCCTTGATAGGTACTGCTTCTGGCCATCGAGTGAAACGATCTACACAGGTTAAGAAGTAGGAGTATTCATTTGAATCTGGTAAAGGTCCTACCAAATCCAGATGAACATGGTCGAAACGAGCGTCGGGAGTTTTAAATGAGCCTAAGGGACATTTATTGTGTCTGATGACCTTAGATGTTTGGCAGCTTACACAGGAGCGTGCCCACTCCCTCACGTCTTTATTCATACCAGGCCAGCAAAACCGTTCTGCTATAAGCTTGATGGTTGCACGAACACCTGGATGAGAAAGTTTGTGCAATGTGTTGAAGACATCGCGTCGATAATGTTTCGGGACGATTGGGCGATCTCTACCTGTAGATGTGTCACAAAGTAAGGTTTCCTTACCTGTTCCCATCTGTTTGATGCGTAGTTTAAGGGTTGTGGACGATAACTCTTGTAGAAGATCAGTGTCTTCTTTTTGAAGCTGGGCGAGTTTCATAAGGTCGATTCCTTGGAAACTGTTCACGGAATTTATTCGAGACAAGGCGTCTGCAACTACATTGTTTGCTCCAGAAATATGTTGAATATCTGAAGTAAACTGCGAAATGTAGTCCAGTTGTCGAGACTCACGGGGAGAGTACTTGTCTGAAGGAGAGCTTAACGAGAAAGTGAGCGGTTTATGGTCAGTGAATAGAGTGAATTCACGGCCTTCGATATAGTGCTGAAAATGCCGTACAGCACAGTATATAGCTAGGAGTTCCTTACCGAATGTGCTGTATCTCGATTCGGTGTCTAGCAACCGTCTAGAGAAAAATGCCTAGGGTTGCCAGGAGTTGTTAATCCATTGTTGTAAGACTCCTTCGATTGCCGAGTCGGATGCGTCTACTGCGATACTAATGGGTGCTTCAGTGTCCTGATGTGCGAGCATTGTTGCTTTAGCGATCAGTTCCTTAACTGTGGAGAATGCTCTTCGTGCGGCGTCGTCCAAATTAATGGATTTCGCATTTCCACGAAGTTGGTCAGTAAGAGGTTTCATAAGTAATGCGCATTTCGGTATGAAGCGTCTATAGAAACTTATCCGGCCGTTAAACGTGCGTAATTGCTTGACGTTGGTCGCTTCTGGGTAATACAGAATGGCCGCCACTTTGGTCCCAAGAGGTCGAATGCTTTGAGCATCAATAGTGTGTCCTAGGATGTCTAACGAGTCGGTTCCGAATTGGCATTTCTGAACGTTTACAGTAATGCCATTTTTTTGTAATAGTTCGAAAACAAGATCCAGATGCTTGAGATGTGATTCTCTGTCCGGACTTGCGATTAAGCAGTCATCAACATACGCATGTACGAAGTTGAGACCTCGAAAGACGTCGTCTATGAATCTTTGGAAAGTTTGCGCAGCGTTTCTTAGACCGAACGGCATTCGCGAAAATTCATAGAGTCCGAACGGAGTTATGATAGCTGTTTTTGGTATGTCGTTTTTAGCCATAGGGATTTGGTTATACGCTTTAACCAAGTCGATTTTCGAAAAGACAGTTGTACCTTTCAAGCTAGCTGTCAAATCGTGAATGTGAGGCAACGGGTAACGATCGGGAATGGTTTTTGCATTCAATCGCCGATAGTCACCAGTTGGACGCCAATCGTTGCTGTTCTTTTTAGGGACCATGTGCAACGGAGATGCATAAGGGCTGTTTGACGGTCGTATGATTCCTAAGTCTATCATGTGATCGAATTCGTTTTTCGCTAACCTTAGCTTTTCAGGAGCTAGTCGTCGTGCTTTTGAGAATACAGGTGGTCCTTTAGTCGTGATGTGATGTGTAACATTGCTGGTTACACACGGTAGTTTCGGTTGAGTTTGTTGTATCCCAGGGTACTTATCGAGTAGTGGTTGATAGAGTGGGTCTATCATATGCTTAACTGTGACTGGGGATAATCTACAACCAGAAAAAGAAGTTACGCAAACGAATAGTTTAGTATTTCCGTCTACTAGCCTCCGTTTGCGCGTGTCGATGATTAGATTATGATGTTGTAGAAGATCCATACCAATGATTGACATAGAAACATCTGCAACAACGAAAATCCAATGAATGGGTTTGCGTAAACCCACGTTAAGGTAGACGAAACTTTTGCCATACGTGGCGATCGGTTTTCCGTTTTCCGCCTGTAAGTTTAGAGTTGATTTGTGGAGCCGGTCGTTATGATTTGCTGGGAGAACGCTAACTTCTGCGCCAGTGTCGACGAGGTAGCGAACTCTCGTTGTCACATCTGTGACGTACAACAGACGGCTATGTTCGCCGGCTACGGTTGCCGTTAACGCGTAACGGCTGGGAAGTTTCCCGAATTGTTTTTCGAGTCAGTCGTTTTCGTGTTAGGAAAATTGCAGGGTTTTCTGCAATTTCTGGAAGATTTTCCATAATGGTTATGATACCAGCACCAGTCAGGGTTATCCGTCTCTCGTGGTCTAGAGACAGATCGTTTACGCGAAATGCTTCTACGTGGACTGCGTGAGCGACTACGGTCGTTACGAAGATTAAGATAACGCGTGAGTGTATGACATAACTCGGTTATGTCATTCTGAGTCGTGTGAGGCTTTTCTTTGAAGGAAAATACCTCTGAAGTAGACGATTTCGTTATTTCTAAAATACGATCGGCAGATGCAGCTAGCTCGTCTAAGGCGTTGTTTTGAAACGAGACCAGAACCGCTTGCACCTGTTGAGGAAGTTTAGACAAGAAAAGTTGTTTAAATAGACCTTCGTCGAAAGTCCTTAGGCCTCTCACTTCTCTCATTCTTTGCAACATGTCAGTCGCAGAACCGTGTTGCAGGTCGATGTTATTGAAGAGTTGATCTAACCTTTGTCGATCGGTTAGGTCTCCTCGTTTAAGAATCGAACGTTTCAAGATTTCGTAAGGATCAGAAACATCACTAGTAAACATACTAGGTGTTACGTACCTGTTGAATTCGCGCGGTAGTGCCTTGACTACTGCGAGGAATTGTGCACGTGTGTCGATCACGCCGTGCTCGGAGAAATCGGATTCTGCGTAGCAGAACCAGGCTTCGATATTGTCGGCCAGAAAGGCATGAGTTGAAACGAAGGCGGGGACAAAGTCTTAAGCTTGAGTACTTTGGGTGTCTGTTCAGCCATGATGAAATATGAAGTACGATAATCAACGAGGGGAAAATATATATATCCAAGGTAAAACACGAAAAAAAATCACAATGTTTAAAAAAAATAAGGTAATGATATATAAAAATCCCAAAAAGGAACAGACTCACAGTTGCAATTAGGTGTACCAGATTACGTCGGGCTCACCAATGAGGATGAGACAGGTATTCAGTGTTTGACAACGCTTCTACCAATAACACCTTCTAATATGCTTTGTTCCCACCGAGAGAAATCAAAAGACAGAGTCGAAGAGATCGGAAGAGTGTATTTGGCGATAACCAATATATCGGGAATCTCTGATCTAATCTGGCTAGTGATTGCGATTGTTGTTGAGCACAGCGTGACAGCACGTGATCTGGTGCGGATGCATGACCGAGCGCCTTCAGCTAGATGAGTCCACTAAAACATATGGTCAGCATCCAATGTCGAAAACCTATTGAGCTATTTAGTTTGGGGATTTATTTACCGCTACACCATAATAAAAAGACTGCATTGTGCAGAAACTCACAAAATGGTAGCTGAAATTATCTTAATGTAACCCTTACCTGTTATACGACACAGTTCGGACGAACACCTCTTACATCAAATTCAACCATCACGTTTGTACTGACGATTTGGAGAACAGTACTTGGCATTTATTCTCTCAGGAAAGACAATAATATACGAATGAGACCAGGCATGCCGAGTTTGGTGAAAGTCGCCTGAAAGGTTCTCAGAAGAATTTTATTCTCTTAAGCGATTGAAGTGTGCAGGAAATTCCACAAAATCCTGTTCTTCAGGTCGAAGCGTATGATCTTAAGCAGTGGATATCAAGAAAGATGAGATATTAACATCATTGCAGGATTGAATAAACATCCAACTCTGTTTTCCATATCCTGAACTTTTATAACCCTAATCTTGTCCAGTATTTAGCTGCTCGTTGTTTCGATGAGCATTTCGAGACGTATGTTGGGAAAAATGGTCAATCGAGGTATTTATCTAATAATTTTTATGATGGTTCCACGGACTGGATTTGTTGGCCAGTAAATTGTGCTGTAGCAGCTGAGAGTTTGTGGTCTTTTGGAATATACAAGCGTCTTTTTTGACTACTCATTCAGTCAAAGTTTGACCACCTGTAGAGCTGCGATCCACTCTCACTGATTTGAAATTCGGGGTAATATTAAGGAAGTCTAGAGAAGAGCCATGATTGGGCTACGCAACACCATGTTGGTGAGGTACGATTTATCAGTGCTCTGTCCGTCTGTCAAGTATTTACCCACCTGCCTTTTTAACTATCCTATAGTCAAAAATAAGGAAACTCTCTTTTAATAAATAGACGAAGTCAGCTGGAACCGAAGAGCAGCTCCACTGTTCGTAAAAAATGATGAGTTACAGAAGGAATTGCACATTTACAGTTGAGAAATGCTGGGTTCTACATAAATGTTTTGGTCTTTTTAGTGCTCGCATTCAATTATCTCTCTATTTCCTCCTTTTAGTATGAAAATCTGGACAAAAGGCTATTTCCTCAGACGTAGCCAGAATAGATCACTAATCTCAGCCGGATATGTTTTGTAGAAGATCCGAGGTAGAGCAAGTAAGGTACTGATTAAAGCTGCTATAATTTAGTCTCCTTGAAAAAGAACGGGGTCACGGCATACAAAAAACACACCGTTTTGTTTTCATTGTTTAAATGTACGAAACACTAAAAGAAATCAAAATTTCTTTACATATGTGCCTAATTTTTATGACTAAGCACGAAATGTAGACACACCTCGTTGAAAATCTATATTGCCCATCTAACATTTGAAAGCAAACGTGAAGAGATATCGTTTATATTTTTGAGCTGTGTAATTATTTTGTCAGGCAAGCGGTTTAATACCACATAAGATGGTTCATTTTGTCTCCATATCTTATCCATCTGTGCGTGCAAGTGCTTAAGACCTAGAGCACGTAAGTGGCTCACGACAACTCACGTGTGTTTACCGGTTTAAGTTGAACATACGCTAATGTAGTTGTTTGATATAACGTCCTAGAATAAGCTTGCTATTTTCAGTACAAGTATTGATGAACTCGCCTAGTAACCTTAAAGTCGCAGAGAAGGCTAGATCTGCTGCTGAATACTTTGAGTCAGTTTTGTCAGCTGTTCTTATTCCCGACACAACTAATGTCCGGAACTCTGTCCACTAAATGGGGTTTGAGTGTGATATTAGGGTAGCACTTAACTGATGGTGACAACATGCTATCATCCCATCGGCTCAAAGATGATATGCCGTGAAATTTATTCTGTTGGAGCCTGGAATTTCGAATAAATTGTTCAGCAGCTCGGATTCGGTTTGGGTTCAGCTACCAGTCATCACCATAATAGATTTACAATAAATGGTCAAATCGAAATACTGAGGGAGCATTACTGGTGAACAACTTTCAGCACAAACGTCGAGACAATTAATTTTATTCCAAAAAGTTGAAACTTGAAGAACTACTAAAACCGCCTTCAAAAAGTAGGAGCATCTAAAATTTATTACCTACACAAGATACTATAGATCAATCAACGTGATAGCATTAACAACAACCTACTATGTCAAGGAGCAAACGAATTTCTATCTGAAGAGGAAGTTAGGTAAATATGTTGGGCGTGAGGGGATAATCAAACTACATCGCCAGACAGGCCCTAACTCAGTGTCCTGAAGGAGAAAGTTAAAGTGGCTAACCGAAGGACGTATCCTACCAACGATCAACGAGGGACATCAAAAGAATTAACCGAACTTGGAAGCAACCTCAATTGTTGTTCTGGATTTACTTAAAAGTAGGTAAAACTGAAGACGTACATGTTTCGTGCCTTTAGATAACCCTCGTGCTACTGATAGAAGAAATTAGACAGGTAGTGAATAGGTCTTTATTTAGATCTTCGCGCAGTCACAGTGGAGCGTGGGATTATTTGTTGAGACAAACAAAGCCTCTCATTATTCAATATAAGATAATAGGAAACATAACGCCTATACAAAATATGGAAGCGAATGAATACTTGAACTATACTATTTTGATATATGCTTGGTTGTTTGAAGTGAACTCTTAACCAACCAACCTAAGCTGTTACATTAGTTCCTTTCTGGAATCGACTTCCGTACGAACGTCGATTCTATTAACCTATCTATCAAAAACACCTTAGTTCTGTTTTCTTAGCCCAAGGGAAAATTATCAACTCTCTCACTGTTTGACTTCCGATCACTGACAACCAACTTCGTCAACAATCATGGATGTCTCTTGATTTTCTCGCTTGTCATCTTACTTTGTAGCATGTGATTTCTTCTACAATTACAGCTGACGGTTTGCCACGGGCTCGCAAGAGAGTGTGAGAATGTAGAACGAAATCATCTTAGGAACGTCCGCGAGTGGGCTACCCAACACCATGTTGGTGAGGTACGATTTATCAGTGCTCTGTCCGTCTGTCAAGTGTTTACCCACCTGCCTTTTTAACTATCCTATAGTCAAAAATAAGGAAACTCTCTTTTAATAAATAGACGAAGTCAGCTGGAACCGAAGAGCAGCTCCACTGTTCGTAAAAAATGATGAGTTACAGAAGGAATTGCACATTTACAGTTGAGAAATGCTGGGTTCTACATAAATGTTTTGGTCTTTTTAGTGCTCGCATTCAATTATCTCTCTATTTCCTCCTTTTAGTATGAAAATCTGGACAAAAGGCTATTTCCTCAGACGTAGCCAGAATAGATCACTAATCTCAGCCGGATATGTTTTGTAGAAGATCCGAGGTAGAGCAAGTAAGGTACTGATTAAAGCTGCTATAATTTAGTCTCCTTGAAAAAGAACGGGGTCACGGCATACAAAAAACACACCGTTTTGTTTTCATTGTTTAAATGTACGAAACACTAAAAGAAATCAAAATTTCTTTACATATGTGCCTAATTTTTATGACTAAGCACGAAATGTAGACACACCTCGTTGAAAATCTATATTGCCCATCTAACATTTGAAAGCAAACGTGAAGAGATATCGTTTATATTTTTGAGCTGTGTAATTATTTTGTCAGGCAAGCGGTTTAATACCACATAAGATGGTTCATTTTGTCTCCATATCTTATCCATCTGTGCGTGCAAGTGCTTAAGACCTAGAGCACGTAAGTGGCTCACGACAACTCACGTGTGTTTACCGGTTTAAGTTGAACATACGCTAATGTAGTTGTTTGATATAACGTCCTAGAATAAGCTTGCTATTTTCAGTACAAGTATTGATGAACTCGCCTAGTAACCTTAAAGTCGCAGAGAAGGCTAGATCTGCTGCTGAATACTTTGAGTCAGTTTTGTCAGCTGTTCTTATTCCCGACACAACTAATGTCCGGAACTCTGTCCACTAAATGGGGTTTGAGTGTGATATTAGGGTAGCACTTAACTGATGGTGACAACATGCTATCATCCCATCGGCTCAAAGATGATATGCCGTGAAATTTATTCTGTTGGAGCCTGGAATTTCGAATAAATTGTTCAGCAGCTCGGATTCGGTTTGGGTTCAGCTACCAGTCATCACCATAATAGATTTACAATAAATGGTCAAATCGAAATACTGAGGGAGCATTACTGGTGAACAACTTTCAGCACAAACGTCGAGACAATTAATTTTATTCCAAAAAGTTGAAACTTGAAGAACTACTAAAACCGCCTTCAAAAAGTAGGAGCATCTAAAATTTATTACCTACACAAGATACTATAGATCAATCAACGTGATAGCATTAACAACAACCTACTATGTCAAGGAGCAAACGAATTTCTATCTGAAGAGGAAGTTAGGTAAATATGTTGGGCGTGAGGGGATAATCAAACTACATCGCCAGACAGGCCCTAACTCAGTGTCCTGAAGGAGAAAGTTAAAGTGGCTAACCGAAGGACGTATCCTACCAACGATCAACGAGGGACATCAAAAGAATTAACCGAACTTGGAAGCAACCTCAATTGTTGTTCTGGATTTACTTAAAAGTAGGTAAAACTGAAGACGTACATGTTTCGTGCCTTTAGATAACCCTCGTGCTACTGATAGAAGAAATTAGACAGGTAGTGAATAGGTCTTTATTTAGATCTTCGCGCAGTCACAGTGGAGCGTGGGATTATTTGTTGAGACAAACAAAGCCTCTCATTATTCAATATAAGATAATAGGAAACATAACGCCTATACAAAATATGGAAGCGAATGAATACTTGAACTATACTATTTTGATATATGCTTGGTTGTTTGAAGTGAACTCTTAACCAACCAACCTAAGCTGTTACATTAGTTCCTTTCTGGAATCGACTTCCGTACGAACGTCGATTCTATTAACCTATCTATCAAAAACACCTTAGTTCTGTTTTCTTAGCCCAAGGGAAAATTATCAACTCTCTCACTGTTTGACTTCCGATCACTGACAACCAACTTCGTCAACAATCATGGATGTCTCTTGATTTTCTCGCTTGTCATCTTACTTTGTAGCATGTTATTTCTTCTACAATTACAGCTGACGGTTTGCCACGGGCTCGCAAGAGAGTGTGAGAATGTAGAACGAAATCATCTTAGGAACGTCCGCGAGTGGGCTACCCAACACCATGTTGGTGAGGTACGATTTATCAGTGCTCTGTCCGTCTGTCAAGTGTTTACCCACCTGCCTTTTTAACTATCCTATAGTCAAAAATAAGGAAACTCTCTTTTAATAAATAGACGAAGTCAGCTGGAACCGAAGAGCAGCTCCACTGTTCGTAAAAAATGATGAGTTACAGAAGGAATTGCACATTTACAGTTGAGAAATGCTGGGTTCTACATAAATGTTTTGGTCTTTTTAGTGCTCGCATTCAATTATCTCTCTATTTCCTCCTTTTAGTATGAAAATCTGGACAAAAGGCTATTTCCTCAGACGTAGCCAGAATAGATCACTAATCTCAGCCGGATATGTTTTGTAGAAGATCCGAGGTAGAGCAAGTAAGGTACTGATTAAAGCTGCTATAATTTAGTCTCCTTGAAAAAGAACGGGGTCACGGCATACAAAAAACACACCGTTTTGTTTTCATTGTTTAAATGTACGAAACACTAAAAGAAATCAAAATTTCTTTACATATGTGCCTAATTTTTATGACTAAGCACGAAATGTAGACACACCTCGTTGAATAATCTATATTGCCCATCTAACATTTGAAAGCAAACGTGAAGAGATATCATTTATATTTTTGAGCTGTGTAATTATTTTGTCAGGCAAGCGGTTTAATACCACATAAGATGGTTCATTTTGTCTCCATATCTTATCCATCTGTGCGTGCAAGTGCTTAAGACCTAGAGCACGTAAGTGGCTCACGACAACTCACGTGTGTTTACCGGTTTAAGTTGAACATACGCTAATGTAGTTGTTTGATATAACGTCCTAGAATAAGCTTGCTATTTTCAGTACAAGTATTGATGAACTCGCCTAGTAACCTTAAAGTCGCAGAGAAGGCTAGATCTGCTGCTGAATACTTTGAGTCAGTTTTGTCAGCTGTTCTTATTCCCGACACAACTAATGTCCGGAACTCTGTCCACTAAATGGGGTTTGAGTGTGATATTAGGGTAGCACTTAACTGATGGTGGCAACATGCTATCATACCATCGGCTCAAAGATGATATGCCGTGAAATTTATTCTGTTGGAGCCTGGAATTTCGAATAAATTGTTCAGCAGCTCGGATTCGGTTTGGGTTCAGCTACCAGTCATCACCATAATAGATTTACAATAAATGGTCAAATCGAAATACTGAGGGAGCATTACTGGTGAACAACTTTCAGCACAAACGTCGAGACAATTAATTTTATTCCAAAAAGTTGAAACTTGAAGAACTACTAAAACCGCCTTCAAAAAGTAGGAGCATCTAAAATTTATTACCTACACAAGATACTATAGATCAATCAACGTGATAGCATTAACAACAACCTACTATGTCAAGGAGCAAACGAATTTCTATCTGAAGAGGAAGTTAGGTAAATATGTTGGGCGTGAGGGGATAATCAAACTACATCGCCAGACAGGCCCTAACTCAGTGTCCTGAAGGAGAAAGTTAAAGTGGCTAACCGAAGGACGTATCCTACCAACGATCAACGAGGGACATCAAAAGAATTAACCGAACTTGGAAGCAACCTCAATTGTTGTTCTGGATTTACTTAAAAGTAGGTAAAACTGAAGACGTACATGTTTCGTGCCTTTAGATAACCCTCGTGCTACTGATAGAAGAAATTAGACAGGTAGTGAATAGGTCTTTATTTAGATCTTCGCGCAGTCACAGTGGAGCGTGGGATTATTTGTTGAGACAAACAAAGCCTCTCATTATTCAATATAAGATAATAGGAAACATAACGCCTATACAAAATATGGAAGCGAATGAATACTTGAACTATACTATTTTGATATATGCTTGGTTGTTTGAAGTGAACTCTTAACCAACCAACCTAAGCTGTTACATTAGTTCCTTTCTGGAATCGACTTCCGTACGAACGTCGATTCTATTAACCTATCTATCAAAAACACCTTAGTTCTGTTTTCTTAGCCCAAGGGAAAATTATCAACTCTCTCACTGTTTGACTTCCGATCACTGACAACCAACTTCGTCAACAATCATGGATGTCTCTTGATTTTCTCGCTTGTCATCTTACTTTGTAGCATGTGATTTCTTCTACAATTACAGCTGACGGTTTGCCACGGGCTCGCAAGAGAGTGTGAGAATGTAGAACGAAATCATCTTAGGAACGTCCGCGAGTGGGCTACCCAACACCATGTTGGTGAGGTACGATTTATCAGTGCTCTGTCCGTCTGTCAAGTGTTTACCCACCTGCCTTTTTAACTATCCTATAGTCAAAAATAAGGAAACTCTCTTTTAATAAATAGACGAAGTCAGCTGGAACCGAAGAGCAGCTCCACTGTTCGTAAAAAATGATGAGTTACAGAAGGAATTGCACATTTACAGTTGAGAAATGCTGGGTTCTACATAAATGTTTTGGTCTTTTTAGTGCTCGCATTCAATTATCTCTCTATTTCCTCCTTTTAGTATGAAAATCTGGACAAAAGGCTATTTCCTCAGACGTAGCCAGAATAGATCACTAATCTCAGCCGGATATGTTTTGTAGAAGATCCGAGGTAGAGCAAGTAAGGTACTGATTAAAGCTGCTATAATTTAGTCTCCTTGAAAAAGAACGGGGTCACGGCATACAAAAAACACACCGTTTTGTTTTCATTGTTTAAATGTACGAAACACTAAAAGAAATCAAAATTTCTTTACATATGTGCCTAATTTTTATGACTAAGCACGAAATGTAGACACACCTCGTTGAATAATCTATATTGCCCATCTAACATTTGAAAGCAAACGTGAAGAGATATCATTTATATTTTTGAGCTGTGTAATTATTTTGTCAGGCAAGCGGTTTAATACCACATAAGATGGTTCATTTTGTCTCCATATCTTATCCATCTGTGCGTGCAAGTGCTTAAGACCTAGAGCACGTAAGTGGCTCACGACAACTCACGTGTGTTTACCGGTTTAAGTTGAACATACGCTAATGTAGTTGTTTGATATAACGTCCTAGAATAAGCTTGCTATTTTCAGTACAAGTATTGATGAACTCGCCTAGTAACCTTAAAGTCGCAGAGAAGGCTAGATCTGCTGCTGAATACTTTGAGTCAGTTTTGTCAGCTGTTCTTATTCCCGACACAACTAATGTCCGGAACTCTGTCCACTAAATGGGGTTTGAGTGTGATATTAGGGTAGCACTTAACTGATGGTGGCAACATGCTATCATCCCATCGGCTCAAAGATGATATGCCGTGAAATTTATTCTGTTGGAGCCTGGAATTTCGAATAAATTGTTCAGCAGCTCGGATTCGGTTTGGGTTCAGCTACCAGTCATCACCATAATAGATTTACAATAAATGGTCAAATCGAAATACTGAGGGAGCATTACTGGTGAACAACTTTCAGCACAAACGTCGAGACAATTAATTTTATTCCAAAAAGTTGAAACTTGAAGAACTACTAAAACCGCCTTCAAAAAGTAGGAGCATCTAAAATTTATTACCTACACAAGATACTATAGATCAATCAACGTGATAGCATTAACAACAACCTACTATGTCAAGGAGCAAACGAATTTCTATCTGAAGAGGAAGTTAGGTAAATATGTTGGGCGTGAGGGGATAATCAAACTACATCGCCAGACAGGCCCTAACTCAGTGTCCTGAAGGAGAAAGTTAAAGTGGCTAACCGAAGGACGTATCCTACCAACGATCAACGAGGGACATCAAAAGAATTAACCGAACTTGGAAGCAACCTCAATTGTTGTTCTGGATTTACTTAAAAGTAGGTAAAACTGAAGACGTACATGTTTCGTGCCTTTAGATAACCCTCGTGCTACTGATAGAAGAAATTAGACAGGTAGTGAATAGGTCTTTATTTAGATCTTCGCGCAGTCACAGTGGAGCGTGGGATTATTTGTTGAGACAAACAAAGCCTCTCATTATTCAATATAAGATAATAGGAAACATAACGCCTATACAAAATATGGAAGCGAATGAATACTTGAACTATACTATTTTGATATATGCTTGGTTGTTTGAAGTGAACTCTTAACCAACCAACCTAAGCTGTTACATTAGTTCCTTTCTGGAATCGACTTCCGTACGAACGTCGATTCTATTAACCTATCTATCAAAAACACCTTAGTTCTGTTTTCTTAGCCCAAGGGAAAATTATCAACTCTCTCACTGTTTGACTTCCGATCACTGACAACCAACTTCGTCAACAATCATGGATGTCTCTTGATTTTCTCGCTTGTCATCTTACTTTGTAGCATGTGATTTCTTCTACAATTACAGCTGACGGTTTGCCACGGGCTCGCAAGAGAGTGTGAGAATGTAGAACGAAATCATCTTAGGAACGTCCGCGAGTGGGCTACCCAACACCATGTTGGTGAGGTACGATTTATCAGTGCTCTGTCCGTCTGTCAAGTGTTTACCCACCTGCCTTTTTAACTATCCTATAGTCAAAAATAAGGAAACTCTCTTTTAATAAATAGACGAAGTCAGCTGGAACCGAAGAGCAGCTCCACTGTTCGTAAAAAATGATGAGTTACAGAAGGAATTGCACATTTACAGTTGAGAAATGCTGGGTTCTACATAAATGTTTTGGTCTTTTTAGTGCTCGCATTCAATTATCTCTCTATTTCCTCCTTTTAGTATGAAAATCTGGACAAAAGGCTATTTCCTCAGACGTAGCCAGAATAGATCACTAATCTCAGCCGGATATGTTTTGTAGAAGATCCGAGGTAGAGCAAGTAAGGTACTGATTAAAGCTGCTATAATTTAGTCTCCTTGAAAAAGAACGGGGTCACGGCATACAAAAAACACACCGTTTTGTTTTCATTGTTTAAATGTACGAAACACTAAAAGAAATCAAAATTTCTTTACATATGTGCCTAATTTTTATGACTAAGCACGAAATGTAGACACACCTCGTTGAATAATCTATATTGCCCATCTAACATTTGAAAGCAAACGTGAAGAGATATCGTTTATATTTTTGAGCTGTGTAATTATTTTGTCAGGCAAGCGGTTTAATACCACATAAGATGGTTCATTTTGTCTCCATATCTTATCCATCTGTGCGTGCAAGTGCTTAAGACCTAGAGCACGTAAGTGGCTCACGACAACTCACGTGTGTTTACCGGTTTAAGTTGAACATACGCTAATGTAGTTGTTTGATATAACGTCCTAGAATAAGCTTGCTATTTTCAGTACAAGTATTGATGAACTCGCCTAGTAACCTTAAAGTCGCAGAGAAGGCTAGATCTGCTGCTGAATACTTTGAGTCAGTTTTGTCAGCTGTTCTTATTCCCGACACAACTAATGTCCGGAACTCTGTCCACTAAATGGGGTTTGAGTGTGATATTAGGGTAGCACTTAACTGATGGTGACAACATGCTATCATCCCATCGGCTCAAAGATGATATGCCGTGAAATTTATTCTGTTGGAGCCTGGAATTTCGAATAAATTGTTCAGCAGCTCGGATTCGGTTTGGGTTCAGCTACCAGTCATCACCATAATAGATTTACAATAAATGGTCAAATCGAAATACTGAGGGAGCATTACTGGTGAACAACCAACTCCGTCAACAATCATGGATGTCTCTTCATTTTCTCGCTTGTCATCTTACTTTGTAGCATGTGATTTCTTCTACAATTACAGCTGACGGTTTGTCACGGGCTCGCAAGAGAGTGTGAGAATGTAGAACAAAAACATCTTAGGAACGTCCGCGAGCGAACTACCCAACATCATGTTCGTTAGGTACGATTTTTCCATGCTCAGACTGGCTATCATGTGTTTACCTACCTGCCTCTAGATTCGCCCGCAAATAAAAGGTAAAGAAGAATATACTTCAAAGGTAATGGTGAAAACCAATAAAACTTGAAGAATTGTTCCACTCCCTGCATAAAATAATGAAATAGAAAATGGAAATACATGAATATAATTGATAATTGTTCGGTTTCACGTAAGTGATTGACCTTCAGAACGGATTGGTATTCTAGAGGGAAATAGACATAGTGTATATATCTTGTGCACGAAAACGCACGAAAACAAAAAAAATTCTCTTTTATAATGCACATATGTAAAAGTGTAAACTTGCTAGAAGTTGGACTCGGTCAAACCCGATCAAACGTGTGACCTTGAGTCTATAGTGACCACTTTTTATAACCTGGTACGTAACGAAGTGTGCATAGGAATACTCCACAAAACGGTAAATAATATACGGTTAAGGAGGAAAAAGTTATGTAGGGCACGATGATCAAGTACATTTGTGACAAATCCTCGTTTCTGGTTTGATGTAAGTATTCATGATATATTGAAGCAATATTTCGTCGATTCATTGCGGTAACGAATTGGTCTGCACCTCAGAAGTGTGTAAGTCCTATTACCCATTAGTATTATGGATGATTAATCGGTGTAAGGAAATATTTTAGTCATTCCCCTCACGGTCTGACGTGATCTGTTGGCTAAGCTCGCGGTCAAGCATTCAGTAGGGCAGAGGTCCGAGTGAGTGTAAGGCCTGCGTTTTTGTTCACAAAATATCCTTTGCATACGATGTTGGTTGCCAGTAATTCTCAAAAAATGTGGGATTGTTGACCTCAACACTTGAAGACCCCATAACAGCACTGTTGAGGGTAGGAGATAAAAAGGATGGGATGGTGTATATGTCGAATTAGGGAAGATTAAAGAGTTGTATTGAGTGACCTGACTTAGATAGTATCTAGAATCAGTAGGTGGGTTCCCAAATAGGTCAACGTTATGGCTTCCTTGTGTGCGGTGGGCAATCTTAGTCCACGTAAGGTGCTCGTTTCAATCCACATAAGGCGCTCGTTTCAAAAAGGGAAGTGATTTTTGTACTTGTTGTGATTATACTTGCTTTGGGTACTTATTGCACCAAGAAGCATTCTTGGTCTACGTTAACTTAAAGTACTTCGGTTAAAGTTTGAAATTTTTTGCTAAATTTTGTCCTGAGTACCTTTTTTACTTCTGACTAACACTTACGTTCACATTGTGATCATTTTGTGTATTTTAAAACTTTTAAATCGAATTACAATGGTTGGAAAGACTCACAAGTGTGGACAACCAAATTGTTTGTTCCCCGTGGAGGAGGGAATGCAATGTGACGATCGTAAAACGTGGTACCACGAAATGTGTACACGCCTAAGTCCGAAGGCTTACAAAAGATGTTCGAAGCCTATTTCACATTGGCTTTGTAAGTTCTGCTGTAAGGATAAAAAGGTACTAATTCGGGAGGCTATGAATTTATTGGCTTTGGCCTACAAGAAAAAAGATGGAAGCACTGACGGAGAAGAATGTGTCAGTGTAGTAAGGGCCGCTACCGGACCCGTTAAACAGCTGACTGGGGTTGACGGGAACGTGAAATCTCCGTTGACATTAACAAGGAATGAAGTGCAGCTTGATATTGACATCGGCAGTCATACACTTCTAGTCGAAATAGAAGATCCGAATAAAACTCACCGTTCCACGTAGTCCAGGTGTGGCCGTCCTGAGTGGTGACAAATGGACTTCAATAAGAAGAAAAATAAATGGGAAGAAAAAGACTGTGGGCTAAACTCAGCTGGTCAACAAGGCATTGAAAGGGATGTTATCAGAAGAAAAATCCTCCCTGCGTGACAAGACAGATCTCTCTGAGAGATCAGTCATTTTTCATAAGATAAGAGAATCTTCAGATAAAGAACCGAAGGCGAGATTTGAATTTGATCTCATTCTTATTAAGACATCATTAAGTAAACTAGTCCCAGATACAGTTTCAGGAGTCAGTATTTGTAAGCTTTATAGAATAGGAAAATAAGTGAATTCCGAAAGTCCTCAGAAAAACCGCCTCCTGAGAGTTACATTCAACACGGTAGAAGAAAGGAACCTGATTCTATGTAAATCACGTAAACTGATAGGATCCGGAATATATGTTCGTGAGGATCTCAGCCTAGCTGATCGTATTAAGAGACGAGGTACTGAAGCGGAAGTAAATGAACGTCGTCAAAACGTTCGGAGCAAAACGATCCTCAAGCAACTCTGGGTGGCAAGGGAAAGCTCTCCACAGACTTAAAGGTATGCTACACAAACGCTCGTAGCCTACTAAATAAAATGGCGGGGCTTAAGCCAGTGGTGTTTAAAGAAAAACCGGACGTTATTGCTGTCTCGGAAACTTGGTTAACGTCAAAAGTATTAGATAGTGAAATCCAGTTGATTGTTTTCATAACCAGTAGGGCTGATAGATTATACCGTAGGGGAGGCGGGGTTATTCTGTACACGAAAAGTATCCTAACCATAAGATTAGCTGAGACAGTAGAACATGTTTCAGGGACATGTGAACTGGTGAGATGTAAGTTGAAATGCCGAAGGCAAGATATTGAAGTAGTTGTAGTATATCGCAGTTCAGAATGTGTAGCAGATGATTTTCTCTTAAGTAAACTTAAGTCCTGGTGTAACAAGGGTAAAAGTCTTGTAGTAGGCGACTTTAATGCACCACATATAAAGTGGGTTAACTTAGAAGTAGGGTCATCCATATCGTCGTTTGACTGCAAACTGTTAGAAACCTCGATTGGACCAGCATTATTCCCACACATTAGAGATCCCACAAGATACGACTTGAGAAACTTTTCCTCTCTTTTAAATTTAGTTTTCACACACGGTGATGACGTTGGTCAAATGGATTTTCTCCCACCACTTGGGAGAAGTGACCATGCAGTCACCTTAGTCAAATTCATGTCTGAGATTGCCTGTCAAACAGTTGCACCGACCCGTCTCAACATATGGAAGTCAGTTATACAGGCAATTAATTCCGCAGCATCGGCTGAAAACCGGAAAATCGACTCAAAGGCATCAGTAAAAGAGGCATGGACTCTATTCAGGCAGTTATACAATCAGGTAACTCAAACATACATACCCTGGACTGTCCCAAAGAAAAAGAAGCACGGACATCCCTGGATAGGGCGGGATATTCAACGTTTACTGAGACAAAAGAAGAAATGCTGGGATGTTGCCATCCGCCTTGGCACAGCAGGTACGCTGGAACGTTACAGATCGATAAGAAACGAGTGTATAACTAAAATTCGGGAGTCAACAAACCAGCTGCTCACCGTGGACTTCGACCAAAACGATGTGCTTAAGGCTCTTAGCACCCTAAATATGGAGAAGTCAAGAGGACCAGATGAACTACACCCCAAAATCTTGGGACATATTGCCCAATATATCGCGGCCCCACTGACTGTGATATTCAATATGTCACTTGACCAAGGTGTGCTACCTATGAACTGAAAGGACGCAATCGTCGCTCTCATACATAAAACAGGTCCACGACAAGTTCCATCGAATTACAGACCCGTAAGCCTCACCAGTGTGTTAAATAAAATACCAGAAAGAATAATCAAATGGACTATAACGGCATTTATGGAAACCAATAACTTGCTGAACATGGTGCAGCATGGTTTTAGAAAGGGTATATCCTACACAACGAACCTCCTTATAGCAAGGGAGTTCTTGATTAATGCGCTAGACAACTGAAACTCAGTGGATGTTGTTTACATAGACTTCAGTAAGGCATTTGACAAGGTGCCTACTAAAAGACTGCTATTGAAGTTGAAGAACCTTGGTATTTCCGGACCTCTTTTAAAATGGATTAAAGATTTCCTAGTAGGTCGCAGACAAAAAGTAAGAATAAATTCCAAGTGCTCCATCTGGAGACCAGCACTTAGTGGAGTACCCCAAGGTTCCGTCCTAGGTCCTTTACTTTTTATAATGAACGTTAATGATCTTACAAGTATAGTACAGTCTCCAATGTTATTATACGCTGAAGATGTAAAAATTTGGCGATTAATAACTGGAGACAAAGATTCATTTACTCTTCAGACAGATTTAGTTAATATGATGAACCGGTCTAAAGAGTGGCTGATGCCTATCAACGCGGAAAAGTGTGTCTACATGCACTTGGGGGATTCAAAGGTTATTAAGTACAACATAGGGGATGTGTCATTACCCGTAGTCCGGTCTCATAAGGATCTAGGGGTGACAGTGAGTAATGATCTTAAGACGACGGCCTATTGCCAGGAGGTCGCAGCCAAGGGGTTTTGAACCCGCTGGGCTTTAAAAAGGACATTCACTAAGTTAGATACTTCCATGTTAACCACTGTATACACATCCTTAGTGAGAACTAAGCTAGAGAACTGCGCTCAGACTGCAAGCCCTTGTTTAAAAGGTGACTCGGTCATACTAGAAAAAGTGCAGAGTGCAGCTACCCGTGCAATTCCGGAACTCCGGGTGTTATCATGCAAAGAGTAGCTTGAAAAACTGAACCTCTTTACTGTGTCCTATCGCAGACTAAGGGGAGATCTAATTTTGATGTACAGAATATTGAGAGATGATATCGGACCTAACTTATTCTCTCTCTTTCTTCCCACTAGATCGGGACACATTAGAGAACATAGAAGGTGATTAGAAAAGCCAAGAACGAACAAAATACCCGTGGCATACAGGTTTTCACACCGCGTCAGGTTTATTATACACAATGACATTCTGCATACACTGAAGTCTTTTCAACACTTCGGTTGATATATGGTCAATTACTTTTTTAGTGTTTTTTATAATTTCCAGATCGGGATTTTCTGGAACACTGATTAAATATTTGTACGGTAATAGGTCTTGAATAGTTTGGGTGAGGCTAAGTTCTGTTTGGCTGCTTCTAGGTCTATCAGTGGTGAGATTATTGGAGTTTATATCAACGTTTTTAAGGTCGATATGGTCACATACAGGCCTGTTGCAGGTGTCTAGCGGGTGGTCACTTTGTGCACACTTATTTGGGGGATGGGGTATAAGTCTGGGTGAGTAGTCAAGATCTCCGTCATTGGGCTGGCTATTGTAGGCAGGCTTACATGTAATCCGTGAGCCGCTACTTAGGATGGCCGATTGTAAAATTGTTGAGTGTTTGAGCTCAGCCGCACTGTTTAAATACTGCTCACAACATGCGATGCTTTTGTTTGGACTGACAAATGATGTCGACCCTGGCGGTATGTGACTGCTCTTATTTATATCTACAAGTGAGATACAAAGTAGTGAGTGATATGTCTTGTCCAAGTCAACGGTGCACGTTTAGTGTAGCTGAGGGAAGATCAGAGTAGGATGCAGACTGATCAGTGTGTTTATAAGGTATCACGTTATTCGCTTTAGTGACTGATTTGGATCTTTTACAGGTGCTATAGACATCAGGAGTGATTATGTGTTTTTTAGATGGCCTGGACATTATTGCAAGTGATATAAATATAAAGTTTAATTAGGTGGACAGCGACAGTCATAATTTAACTTAATGCACGTGTAAAGTTCTATGGTCCAGTATTAGTTAAGACCAAATATACTAACGTTTAATAGTGATGAAGAAAGCGTGAAAACTAGCAAGATTACTGTATGACGTTGAGTTCCAAAATAAGGTGTCAAGTTCATAGAACCCTATCAGTGACAAATTATTTGTCGCTATTAAGTGTTAAATTAATGGGAAAAACTAATAGGAAAATAATACTACGTGAAAAAAAGTTACAACCTTCAAAAGCGCGCGACAACACATACTCACAGGGAGTTTGTTATATGCTTCTCTCCAACATTTTTTACTTGTATACCCTTTTTATGATTTTGATTAATATTACTCAGCAATTGTTAAGAAATACCTAGCTTATGTATCCAGTACTCAAAAAATTTGACATAAGTAAAAGATCTGGGGAGTTCTGGATAGCATAATATCAAAAACTTCTGTTTTTGGAATTTTTTTGTCAATGGAATAAAATAGGTGAGACGGTATGAAGAAAAAATGTAATTTTCAAATAAACGCAGAACCTTATTAGATACGTTGTTAGATTATATTCTGCAGTCAAAAATATTAATATCCAGGAGTGACTAATCGGATGTGCCCAGCTAACCGTTTTAGTCATTTGCGAAAACTCAGCGATTTCACATTTCGATTACATAATTTTTCTTCAGTTAAACGGTCTAACAACACGTATGGTGGTATATGATCGCGACACGACGATTTTAACCTATCAACACTTACGGAGTCGGTGTTTCCATGATTTTCTATTGTACTGGGGGTCGAGTCTTGGTTGACTATGAACACCGCTACCAAAAAACGCTCGTCAAATGACTACATAAAATCCCCCGGAGGCCAAATATCAGAAGGCAGTTAATGGACCAAGTCGAGATAAATTTGCTGGCGATCTCATGGTATCGAAAGTATACCGAGATCGTGCCAGGATACAAGCTTGGTTACAGAACGTAACCGAATTCGCGCGAAGTCACAATCAAAGTGTGTCAATAATGGATGCTTTTTAGCACAGTTAAACAAAAGCACATTAAAACAGTCACTGGTACAGTTGGTTATAATAACAATTGTTTTTATCAAACCAGTCGTGTTCTCGTGATAAATGTGAGTCACTGCACGATCATGAAATATTTAAATTTTCTTGAGACGACTTTGAAATGACTTTCAAATGGAGGACTAGGCGGTGCTTTTATTTTGTCACATCTTATCCAGACGTGAGTGCAATTGCTTAGATCTTTAGGTATATATATGGCGCGGGATTGTTCACGAGTAGTAATTGGCTTAAATTTTGACATATGGTTCCGTAGTTGATCTAAGTAATTTTCTAAATTATGTTTCTGACTGTTAGTATTAGGGTTAATAAATTCATGTGGCAGTCTCAAAGTTGTTCCGAAAACCTGTTCCACAGCCGAACACTGTGCGTCAGTTTTGACAGATGTTCGTATTGTGATATGCCCTAACTAATTCAAATTTAGTAATTATTATTATTATTATTATTATTATTATTATTATTATTATTATTATTCACAAACATCTTATGGGTACATAAGTGTTGTGAAGAAACCATTTCGGGTTTCTTCAGAAAATGCAATAATACACAATTTTCAATAATGTTGACTTTATACTTGCCATATTTTTAAAAAAATTTTTAGAATAATAATAGTACAGTTGTTCTCGAGTGGAAGTCTGCATTTTGGCGAACAACTGTATTTTCTCCATGCGTGTCTTCGCCAGCATGTTCTACCAACAAGTGTAATAATAATAGTAGAATATTGATAATAATAAATCGGGTCTTTGTAATTGATAAGAATATTGAATTGAGTTTAAAGAAGGAAATGGAGAAAATAAGGGAATAGAAATAAAGGAGACGTGAAATACGCAAACAGTCTAATAGACGTGTTTATGAACACAGAACAAGAATAAACGACTATGTGTGTATCGTTAAATTAGTAACAAAAAATAATTAAGATAAAATAATTTATCATTGTAGTAAGATATGACTCTAGAATAAATGTTTGTGCAGTTATAGTTTAGAGTGATGCTATGAAAGTCACAATTAAGTGGAAAGGATAATAAAATATCACTCTGTATGAGTCATATATGCATAGTGAAGATAAAACGAATCTGAGAAGTTAATTTAAATGTAACACAAGTTATTGTTTTAATTACAAACTTTGTAATCTTAAGAATAATATTTATTCAGAGGGAAAGAAAAGAAGTGAACACCTAGTGAAAAGGTTCTTCCATGATAAGAATAATAATTGTGTAATGAATATCAACCTCAGAAATAAACCAGCAATTGAAACAAATAAAAAAAAATAATAAAAAATAAAAATCCTTTAAAGCACTCGGATGAATACATTTAGATTTATGTAAGTTGGTGGCTAACCATGTCAAAGGCTTGTAGCGTGGCGTCGAGTCCAGATTGACTATGAACACCGCTACCAAAAAACACGTGCCAAGAAAGTCAGATGGCGTAGATTGAACGTAACCAGATTTATTCGTTTGGCGATCTCGTGGTATCGAATGAACACCGAGATCGTGCCAAGAACGGTACAAGCGAAAGCAGGAGAACATAGTACGTTCGAACAGTAGCAAAAACCGCGGAACAATAATGGAAGGTAATGGAAGCACAAAATGGCTATAATTAGCAAATTTTAACAAAAGCACATTTAAACAAACACTGGTACAATTGGTTATAATAATAATAATAAAAAAAATAAGTCTGTACTTCCCGGCACCATGCTTTACCTTACGCATCGTAGGGGAGATTATAAGGGCAGACTTGATTTAAATGTCTCACAAGATGGCCACTGCAATCATTATGTAAGCAGGCCTACTATTGGACAGACCAAAATGAACCAACGCACCCTACGGTTATCCTCAAACGTTTTAAATAACAAAGCTGTAAGACGTAACCATTCTCAACACTTCCCTATTAGGCAAGACGGTTTACCAAGTTACTCAACATCAAACGTCTTAAATAATAAACCTCCAAGACGTAACTATTTTTAACACTTTCTTATTGAGCAAGATAGATAACTAGGTTACTGACAATCAACCCAACCTCAACTGGCAAGTGCATGTCTTAACCGTCCGCCTAGTCTAGTTCAACAAACTAATCCACTTTATCAGAATAATGGTTTTATTGGCCTTCAGAAATCCCTGGTCCCAATAGAAATACAGTTTGCTTAAGCGATAGCTCATACGATCAGGCAAACATAATTAATCACAGTCTATGTAATTCCGAAATACATAACGTCAATAAGGAAACTTTCGGTTTTTATTACACTCCATACTCCCTTTTTAAACTTATTACTTATCAATGCACGTTCACTTCTGAACACAATTTTAGCCTTGAGAACATTAGCTTTTCTAGCCAAGCCTTCTTTCATAATAATTGCTGAAACATAGTGCTCTCAAGCAGTATGTGATTCAGAATTAAATATCCAGAACTGTCGACTCTATGGCTGTGACAGAGAAACTAAGCGAGGAGGTAGCTGTATTATATATGCTTTGGACACCCCAACAACTAATAAAGTTGAAGATAGTGTCCTGAATAGTTTATCAGAATCAGTCAACACCCTGAGTCATAGTCTACTCCTTGGATGTAATAATAATAATAATAATAATAATAATAATAATAATAATACAAAATAATTTATTCTCAAATAACAGTTTGTTACATGAGGCATGCCAGTTTACAGGCAAGATCAAATTGATACAATATCCACTGTAGTAAATTACATAGCTGGGTTGTTAATTTATAAGATATGAATGTAGATGGTTTTAGTCATTATTACAGTTGTCGCGCATCATGAAAGTTGTGTTGCAAATGTGCAACTGATGGTCAAGGATAGATTCATTCAAGGTATGAGCTTCTAAATGTCGCAACCTTATGTCCCTTTGGAATGTCTAAGGCTTTGAGGATGGTGCAGGATGAAATCTTTCGTTCCATATCACAAGGGGGGATGAAAGAGGGAGCAAGTAAAAGAAAGGATGAGAGGCAGCCCAAGCAACACAAAAATGGGAAATAAAGCGGAGGAAAAGCGTAAATAAAGGGGAAATTTCGCTTTTTCCCCCTTACGCCGTGTAGTTAGGGGAAATTTGTCGACAATTATACGTAACGTCCAGTTTTTGAATGAACCGCATCCACAACTGGTGTTTTCATAAACTTCGACAAATTTAGGCACCATTTAATTAAAAAACAAAACTAATTTCATAAATACAAGGTATTCTAGAGTAGATAATATTCATGAAGGAATGTTTAAGGTATGATTACTCAGTCTAATTTTCTTTTATTAAGGTATTTGTTAAGAAAGAGCATTTTAATAGGCTAAAGAAAATAAGTGTTAACAAGGTATGAGTGGACATACAACTGACAAATGTAGGCGATTCAGAAAGGAGTTGAGAGTATGGGATTATGTGTGGTTGTAAAATAAAATATAGTGCTAGAAACAGTATTGTGATATAAAATTGGCTATCTTCCTTTTTTTGTCGAAGCTATTAAATCCCCTTTCATTATTTTGTACTATTTTTTCCAGGTATCAAAGGGTCTTGAATAGGCTTCGTATATTAGCGAATTGTCTAGTTTGCTTGTAATAGGATTACTGGGTAGGAAGTGAAACCAATTCAACGTTCGTAACACAATTTAATGAGGTATTTCGCATGATAAATCAGCATTAAAACCTTAAGTTCGTGACATCTCACTAAACCATAAGGAGCCGTAATTAAACAAAATTTTCTGCCCTACAGACATGGGTGGATTGAATTTATCTCCCCACCATCATGTTTGTTGGTCAGTAACGCCACCCTCCCTCGTTTTGTGATGTTAGGCTCTGTTACGTTTGTGGCAAGTATGAATACTGCTTTAATCAAAGCCCATAGTTGGAATACACTGTCTCTACTAGGTCCAAGTTACAAGCAAATCAGATACTTGAAAAGTCGGTTTTATGGGTTACATGTCCACATAGTATATCGCACTGCTATGAAAATAACTAATGGTTTAAAGAAGTAAGGACTAATAGCAAATCAAAAGATATGAGAGGGTATAAAATTGTAGAAAAAATTTCAGGGTACGTCAAATAAAACATTGAGAAACTCACAAGACATTGTGGCGAAATTTTGAGCTTTGTATGATCCATAAGATTGAGCTATCTGTCTACTTGCAGTAGAAAAAAAAGCATGACTTTTAGGAAAAATAATGTACATTTAACCTGTAGAGATTTGGGGTTAGGAGCATGAGGCCATGATTAATAAACAATGAATAATAGGAAAGGATAAGCCATATATTCTGTAACTTAGTTATGTTCATATTAATAATAGTCAGGCTCGTCATATTCTTGTTCTGTCTAGATAATATGCGGTTCATAATAAAGTGCCTCATTGGTAAGTGGGAGCTCAAGGAAATATTGAAGATCTTTGGAGTCTAGAAATTGGGTTATTAACTTTTTGAATCTGGTAAATGTATTACAGTTACGGATAGGCATTGACAGCCTGTTCCACAATAAACTATACCGTACTGTAAAAAACTTACAACGTATTTGTTTTTGGTGTTTTACGGTAAGTAGTGTATATGCGTCGTTTCTAAGTCTATAGGCTGGGTCGTGGGTGATAGTCGGGCAGGAGGTTAGAAAGGAGAGCCCATATATCGCTTTGTAGAGAAATATTAAATTGTTTTTCAACTTACGGTGCCATAAAGGTTCTAAAGATGGATTCTTACATCTATCTGTGTAATCGAGATTTGAGTTACATCCTAGTAGCTGACGTGTAAAACGTCTTTGAACATCCTCTACTCTTATCTAGTCTGTGATATTCATATTAGAGAAGACAAAAGAGCAGTATCCAAGGGAGGGTTTTTTGAATCTGGGATACATTCTTGTTTAGTGTCACAGGCTTATAGCTGTATACTATTTTGAGATCATCAGCATATAAGTATGGTTTTCCAAATTCTATGGTGTTACATATATCGTTTATATACATAAGAAACAAAAGTGGACCTAATACGCTTCCCTGGATGACTCCACTGGTGATTGGTCTCGGGGACGAGAGACATTCATTGTACTTTACCATCTGTTAAGAACGAAGCAAACCATGAGTACAGTGGGTTTTTTATTCCGAAGGACTTTAGTTTGACGAGTAGCCTTTTGTGTGGGACCTTATCAAAGGCTTTGTTAAAGTCTAGGAATAGGACTGATACAAGGAGTCCGCTGTCTCGTTTCAGAGTTATATCATTCAGGTAGTCTACTAGGCATGTATCGCATGATCTGGACCTAAGAAATCCATGCTGGAAGGCATCCTCCGCCTCGTCCATTCAATCTGTCGCTTCTATATTTGAAATAGTTATCAAGAGATATACTCAGATCGGAAATATTATCATAATAAGTGATGGTTGATATATAGATACAAACAGGGTTAAATCCGTCTTTTTTTGCAGATCGATCGAGCGTTGATAAGACATATATTAAGCAAGTGGCCTACTAAGTTAAAATGGGTGAGGGTATCTCGGATAAAGTCGTCGTAACCCTCGCGGGTGTGAGATGAGTTTGAAATGAGGGATTGAATGTTCTTCATTAGCTCGGTATTTTGATAGCTAGACTTAGTGTGAGTTGTATCGAGTGAGCTAGTGAAGTTGATTGAGAAGTTTACTCAGGAGGAAAGGGTGGGAGTACTCTTTGATGGAAACTGTACGGAAGAAACAAATTTATGGTTTGCATGTGGTTTGAAATAACCTGGGCTATATACTTCAACAGAGGTGTCACTAGGGGTCTTATTCCAAAAACGTCTTATACAGGCCTACTGTGAAGTGTATGGTTATCTGCAACTCAACTTAGGTTCATTCAAGTCTACTTGTGGAATATCTTTAGGAGACAAATTTTCAAGTGTATAGGTTTAATTGGATGTGTGTTGTTACACGACTCACATTTTAGTACATTACTGAACGAACAACTGGGATTAGTCATGTCGTTATGGTCTTCGGTGTCAGTTGGGGTCCGTATCTTATCCGAAGGTTTCTGATCTGTAGACTCATCTAGATCAACAGAGTGATCAGCCGTTTGTAGAGTGATGTCATGCTTATTGTCCGTGTGTTTTAAACTATTTGCTGTGTTGCAAACTGTCTCTGGCTGATTATTAACTGTAACACTCCCATTCAATTCTATCGCTTCACGTCTTCTGACATGACGTTGGTAGGGCGTAAGGTCTGGAGTGACTTTTATATTCTTGTATGGAATTAGTGATCTAATATTTTTGCTCAAATCAATAAACTGCTTAGCAACATTACAACAGCCAAACATAAAGAAAATGGGGCAAGTCGATCTGTCTGACTTTTTTTTGAGGCGGATGACTTTGCAGTTAACGTTCGGCATACCGCATGCTCTGAGGCAAATATCCCTTAACTCAGATGGGTGTGTGCGGTCGGGAAGGTTATACACAACTGCATTGAAGGAGGACATCACTCTCTTCGTCACTTCTTCAGCCACAAACTCCAAAATACACTCAGATTTAGTGAGTTGCTCAAGATTTCTATCACTGTCAAGGCCCCATATATGAGTGAGGGGTGTTAATTGCTCAAGTTTGCCGTTAATTTCGGATAGAGAGTTTTGCAGCTGTCGGATTTCATTACTATATCTATCAGTATTTTGGTGTGTAAGAGGAGGACCATTGGACTCTTTAGTTTTTGAAATTTTAGATTTAGGCCTTGGTAGCACATACTGTCTAGTAGACTGTGCTGTCTTGTATGTCAACCAGTCTTACCGTTTGCATACTGCACGTAGAGATAGAGGGGCTGTGACATGGAGAATCTGGTGATGATAGAAACATTTGTGTACAATACACATATTTTTCAGTAGTTAAAGGTTCGACATTGTCAAACACTGAGTCGTCAGTTGCAGGGGTTACAGATTTGGACCTTTTATTTGGTTTAGAATTTGGTGAGATTTCTCTTTTACTGGTGTTATTGGACATGATATGAAAATAAATGAGCACAGTGCTCGTTAAATTAGATATAATATCTGAGTATTAGTTGTTATTAAGTATTAACGTGGTTAATAATAGGATTAGAGACTATGAGTATATCATAAACTGCAGATCTATTTACGACTTAAGTCCGCAATAGGTACAATACGAACTGGTAATTGTCCGTCGAATAAAAATAAGTTTTTTCCCTATTTTGCGGGGTAAGATGTACCCGATGTACAGGATTGGATGATAACCACAGTATAATACACCCTACAAAAGAGCAAGTCGAAGAATTCCTAAACCACGTGAAAAAATGCTACCACTTTCAAAGTTCGCGCCGTGTCTTGTATATACAGAGCTCCTGATAGTTCGAATAATGGGAATGATCTTATTATCAATGCATTCATACATGCATCCTCTCTAAACTTTAATGCTAAGGTTATCACTGGGAATTTCAATTGTCCTGGGATTAACTGGAGTGCCGGTAGTTGTCAGTTATGCAATGATGAGATCTCGTCAACCATTAACATGCACCGCTGGGCACAATGGGTTCGTACCCCAACTAGAGGTGATAGTGTACTCGATCTAATATTTAATAGAGATGTTATCCCACTATCTGTAAAAGCATACGATGAATTTGAAAGCAGTGACCATATAATAGTAGTTTGCGCTCTCCCTATCTATCCCTCTTATAAACGACCCATTCAAAAAACCTGCCAATATAGAGACTATAAGCATGCTGAATGGGACCTTCTGCATTCACTGATTAAACTTTCAGACTGGGACAACATTTTTTCATGTAATAGTCTCATGGATGCTATCCGCTAATTCTATCTGATCATAAACTTTTGTTAAGATCCCAGTGCAACACTTAAAACGTACAGGTTTAGTAAACCTTACGAATTAGATATACCAGCTAAATATCGTAATAAACTAAAACGCCTACAGAATCGTTATTTTAAGTCAAATGAATTCACGGCAGTTGCGCAAATAACAATAATTTTTAATCAAATTAAAGAAAAACATAGGTTAAAAGCCATTAATGAGGAGCTGTTAGCCCTTAATACTAATTCGAAAGTACAAAACTTAACACTTCTTTTCAATAAACGCGCTAAAGCAAGTCGAAATGTTGATATACCGTGCATCCAGCATAATAGCACTTTTATATACGACTCTAAAACCATGGCCGACCTTTTCAGTAGTATTTTTGCGATTGTTGTAGAAATCATAAGTGGCTTTGCTTCAAGAGTTATGTGCATGACTAGCAACTCAATAAAACCTATCTCCTTCACATGCATGAAAATTAATAAGGCTAAAAATACTCTTAAGCTTTCGAGAGGTCATGGAGTAGACGGGATTTCATCATTTCTCTACAAATATGGTGGTTCAGATATTCCATTTCTTCTTCTCAAGTTCTTTACTCACTCTATGGAAACTGGTTCTTACCCTCACTGTTGAAAAACCGCGTACATCATTCCACGTTACAAATCTGGAGATAAGACTGACATGAACAATTACCGGCCGATAAATATTACTCGTTATTTCTAGGATTATGGAAGAAAATTATAAGTGATGAACTTTCCAACTATTTACTTGCTGGAAAATTTATGAATGATACTCAGCATGGGTTTGTAGTGGCATTGGACCATAACCACACAATCCTCAAAGCTGAATACGAGATTACTCGGAAAATAGATATTCAATATTTAACGCGGAGAAATACCTAACGATGGAGAAGGCACGAACAAGGAATTGAATGAATTGGAATTGATAGAACGGCATGGCTCGGCATGCAAGCATGGTCACTGCTGAATGTTACCTTATATCTTCTATTCATAAAATAAATATATTGTTCTTTGTCTATCCTAACCTTGTTCTTCAACATGTATTGGTAATTGATACGATACAGTGAGTTGGTTTAGTGGATGGTGTGACTTCCACGTAAGATCTTATAGATTAGGCAGTTATATCATGACAAATCTACAAATTTAGGTTTAGGTCTATTATTAGAGCAGTACTAATATTATAGTAGACCATAATTCTACAGATTCCTTAAAAATCGTTCTTGTATGACATGTCATTTTGACTTCTTTAACTTAGTATATTTTCTACATAGTCAAGGAATTCTAGTCTTAGTGCTATATCTGGACATTTCTAAAGCCTGTAGTGACTCACATTTATCACGAGAACACGACTGGTTTATAAAAACAATTATTATTATTATAACCAATTGTACCAGTGTTTGTTTAAATGTGCTTTTGTTAAAATTTGCTAATTATAGCCATTTTGTGCTTCCATTACCTTCCATTATTGTTCCGCGGTTTTTGCTACTGTTCGAACGTACTATGTTCTCCTGCTTTCGCTTGTACCGTTCTTGGCACAATCTCGGTGTTCATTCGATACCACGAGATCGCCAAACGAATAAATCTGGTTACGTTCAATCTACGCCATCTGACTTTCTTGGCACGTGTTTTTTGGTAGCGATGTTCATAGTCAATCTCGACTCGACGCCACGCTACAAGCCTTTGACATGGTTAGCCACCAACTTACATAAATCTAAATGTATTCATCCGAGTGCTTTAAAGGATTTTTATTTTTTATTATTTTTTTTTATTTGTTTCAATTGCTGGTTTATTTCTGAGGTTGATATTCATTACACAATTATTATTCTTATCATGGAAGAACCTTTTCACTAGGTGTTCACTTCTTTTCTTTCCCTCTGAATAAATATTATTCTTAAGATTACAAAGTTTGTAATTAAAACAATAAATTGTGTTACATTTAAATTAACTTCTCAGATTCGTTTTATCTTCACTATGCATATATGACTCATACATAGTGGTATTTCATTATCCTTTTCACTTAATTGTGACTTTCATAGCATCACTCTAAACCATAACTGCACAAACATTTATTCTAGTGTCATATCTTACTACAATGATAAATTATTTTATCTTAATTATTTTTTGTTACTAATTTAACGATACACACATAGTCGTTTATTCTTGTTCTGTGTTCATAAACACGTCTATTAGACTGTTTGCGTATTTCACGTCTCCTTTATTTCTATTCCCTTATTTTCTCCATTTCCTTCTTTAAACTCAATTCAATATTCTTATCAATTACAAAGACCCGATTTATTATTATCAATATTCTACTATTATTATTACACTTGTTGGTAGAACATGCTGGCGAAGACACTCATGGAGAAAATACAGTTGTTCGCCAAAATGCAGACTTCCACTCGAGAACAACTGTACTATTATTATTCTAAAAATTTTTTTTTAAATATGGCAAGTATAAAGTTAACATTATTAAAAATTGTGTATTATTGCATTTTCTGAAGAAACCCGAAATGGTTTCTTCACAACACTTATGTACCCATAAGATGTTTGTGAATAATAATAATAATAATAATAATAATAATAATAATAACGCTGTTGCTGTTAGAAGTGTTGTAATACAAGGTAGTGTCTTAAGCCCTTTGCTCTTTTCAGTGTTTACCAATGATATTTGTGAAGGCTTTTGTGTGGGCAAGCCGCTCCTATATGCAGATGATCCTAAAGTAATATATCCATTTTCTCCATATGAGCTGAAAAATATGCAAAATTGCATTAGGATGGAGCTTAACAAGGTAGCACAGTGGTGCTTAAAATGGCAACTGGAGTATAATACGGCTAAATGTGGATCCATATGCTTCGGCGATACATCACTCAACCTAGACCTTACCATAAATGGAGAAGCGTTATCTAGGTTACATGCAGTAGTAGACTTAGGACTGAGATACTCGCAAGACTTCTCGTCTACCGAACAGTTATTGAAACAGACCTCCAAGTCTCAACGTCTAATAGGTTACATAACTCGAAACCTTTACAACAATGAGTCACGTATTCTAATGTACAAAGTTTGTGCTCGACCTCTTCTAGAATATTGCATGTTTATTCTTAGCAGTGCGCGCATAAGGGATAAATTAAGGCTGGAATCAGTACAGAGACGATTTACAATTTGTATTCTTGGGGCTGATTGTACATTAACTCGTATATCTCGATGTAATAAACTTGGGCTAGATCCTTTATGAAAGAGTAGACTCAAACTTAACCTTATCTTTTTCTTCAAAGTACTTCATAAACGATCGTTTTCATCCAGTCACGTGATTTAATATGCAGAAACTTCTCATTATGACATCCCTAATTCCTTGTCACTAGTGAAACAAACTTATTCTAAATCATCTCTTTATATGAATTACTTCACCTGTAAATTTCCTAGACTCTGTAATAACCCACGACAATCTGTCCTTACGATGAAATCACTCCCATTATTTGTTCGCTGCATCGATGCAGACTGCTCCTCTGAAAATGCATTGGATGTTCTAGCACCTGTAAGTGCATCTCATTCCACAAGTAATATTATAGGAACTTTAAATGTTTAGCCATTTTTATCAGTGCATTCCCTAAGTAAAACCACCTACTTGCTGTCATTTTATGTTAACACTGTCCCTAGAAACTTTAACTAATTTGAATAATATCTAACATCATTAGTATATCACTGTGTCACATGACAGACGCATTTAGGTAGACCTGATTGACATATTTTGGTAATTACTACTTTGCTGTTCCGTGCTCTCTGTTTTCGTTTTAATTTCTCTAGTTATAGATAATTATCATTATTTCGATCTGGCACACGAATTGACCCTAATTACACCGTTCATAAATCAGCATACTGTCCATTTAAGAAATATTAAAAATTCCCGGATAATGCTTTGGATCGCTGTAATATATGTACCACTTAAACAACTAGTGAACTAGTATACTTAAAACTTTCTTTTATCACATGTTTGTTTTCTGCACGTTTAACGTTATTACTTATATCAAATTGATCATGCCTGTAAACTGTCTTGAATTCTGTAATTATTATTTTTCAGAATACAAATTAATTATTATTGTTATTATTAAACTGACTAATGAAACGGTAATACTGACCCGGTTGCCCATCAAAATACATCATATCAATCTTAGGCAAAACCATGTTACTGACCATTAAATGTAACGTGTCTTTCAGTTCCTCAACCCGATCGATTTTTGAGATGTTACATACCTTCCCTGAGTGATTATTACACCCAGTATCACAATCCGAATAATTCTCCACTTTAGCATTTATCCCACATTTATCTACAGCTAATCGTTCATCGTCCTCGACGGCCTTGAATTCTAGTTCGGCGATATCAACTTCTTCTTGAAGATCTAACATCTAAAGTTCCCGTTCGAATCCAAGTATCTTTTCTAAATTCTTTTTCCTCAGTAATGTCTTATCTAACTTTATTCTAGAGGTACTAAGCAGACCAGAGGATATACTATTATTACTAACATCATCACAGTTATCATCATTAACTTCAGAATACCACAAACAGCTTAAAAATTTTACCATCCATTTCGTAATTTTCCTTCAGCCTTTTGCTCCGCGTTTCCATCGTATTGATTGTTCCAAAGAAATCGATTACCAAAACAATTCTGAGTTAATCCAAACGAAATCGACCAATAGGACCAGGAAATTGAACCCAAAATATCCAGACAATTCAAGGTACGAACACATAACCAATAATTGAAGAACTTTATGTTACCTCCAAGTTTTGCTCGTTCTAGTTATTGAAGTTTGGACTATCGATCTACTTGCAAATTACGAACCCAAATTAACAACAGAACCAAGCTCCAATTTAGACACCAAATTTATTCGTATTTCACAAATAATCGACCAAATGTCGTTCTAACAACAATAATTATAACAATTAATAATAAAATATTTCTGCATGTGCAGGTACACACCGTTTTTACAGGAATGATCTATAAATTACAACATTTGTTGGTTCACAAAATGTTTCCCAACTTCTTAAGTTTATAGTTGTTATAAAGTGATATCGTGGAGTGCTTGCTGTTAACTATGACCTTGAGAGGACGCGTACATCAAGTTTGTCCCAAACGTCAGAAGTTTCATAGCTGTGCTCTCAGAGCAAAATTCTGAAGAAGAAACAAAAGAGAAACAGAAGAGCAGCAAGGCACTTGAATATGAACGCCAAACGTTGCTTAACATAGTGTAGTAGAACGGAAAGAAGTATAATAAATAAGAATAAATTCGTATTATGTCTTGTTAGTGAAATGAAGTTAGAGGCTCCATATTAGCGAATGTACTAATAAAGAACAATGAGTTGTGATGTTTAACAAGTTGGTGTAAGCTCACACGAAGGAAAGGGAGTCAAGGCTGGTACAAAGAAAGCGCAATAATTGTCGTAATTTGCCTTCGTTAGAAATTATAAATGGTGTTTTTATCACGAACGGACATCAGCTATAATGCCAGACATTTATTTGGCAAAATGCATCAAAGGCTTTCGCGTTAAACACCGAGATCTATTACCTTATACCTGACAGATTCGTCCACACATTATAGTCTCGCCGTTTTATTTGTTATAGCCGTTGAAATACCACGTTTTGTACAAAATCCTCTGTGAACTGATCGTACGTTAGCACTAAGCACTGAATTTGATGCCATAACCTTTGAATCTCTAAAGCGCTTCTGATAAGCTCGTTGATAAATAAGAGTCTCGCCGGTCCAGTCTTTTAAAATATTCGGATATAATAAAAAATTCTAATATCTATAAATATATATAGAAAAGTGTTGAGAGTGTTCTCAGCAGCTTTACTGAATGATTCTAAAAATAGGCTCATACCTCAACTTTTGGCTTCCTTACAGGCTGCAAAATCAGTGTCGCAGACGATTTCACTTCTATGCACTGTCCCAATGCATATAGATTTAAACATGCTTCTCTAAATTTCAATGTGTGCGTCATTGTGTGAAGTTTAACTTACCCTGATACAAAACGGTATACTAGAAGAGGTCATTCATGTGATGATGAACTTGTAGTGACTCACATTTATCACGATAAATTGGTTTTGAATGCTTGGCATACGCTTGGTCTCGAACTTGGTTGTTACGGTCGCTTCTGGACTTTTGGCTCAACGTGGTTTCGTCCCACGTCTGCAGCGTTTGTGGTCCGCATTCCGTACGAACGCCATCTTCAGATTCTAGATACAAACCACTCGTGTGACATGCCAACTCAAGCAACAAATACAGCACATCGCTCCTGGTACCGTTCTCCAAAAATGACCTTCGTTGGCAACTCGACGATCAACGACCGCTTTCCTGTTTGCCAATTCATGCGTCCTACAATCGCTCATCAGTCGATCAGTCTCACGATTCAAACCGCTATTTATCGAAAGTGTAAACCCTTTCTAGCGAGGGGCTCCTGTAGTGACTCACATTTATCACGAGAACAAGACTGGTTTAATAAAAACAATTATTATTATAACCAATTGTACCAGTGATTGTTTTAATGTGCATTTGGTTAACTGTGCTAATGACAGCTATATTGTGCTTCCATTCTTATTCTTACACTTTGATTGTAACTACGCGCGAATTCGGTTACGTTCTGTAACCAAGCTTGTATCCTGGCACGATCTTGGTATCCTTTCGATGACACGAGATCGCCAGCGAATATATCTCGATTTGGCCCATTAATTGCCTTCTGATATTTAATTAATTTATATTCTGAAAAATAATAATTACAGAATTCACGCCAGTTTACAGGCATGATCAATTTGACATACGTAATAACGTTAAATGTGCAGAACAATTGGTAGTAACGTTCACAGTCGCCACCTTTATCGAAGTCTCTTTACCTTTAATACCCAACTGAGTAATTAATCCTTCACATACAAGCGAAGTGTTCAAACCACTATCTAGAAGTGCATATGATTCCAAGCATCCTTTGAGACCGTACAGTCTGACTGGAACGATACCCAAACAAACCTTTGAGGAGTTCCAATCCTTAGCTAAATTCACCACATGGCTATCAATACCATCAATATGCAATAATGAATCATGCCTAACCTTGCAATTCTCAACGTGGCACTTGAAGCCTGAGTTGCATGACATAGCTATGTGACCTTTCCTCAAACATAAGTAACATAGACCACGTTTTCTTACCGCCTGCCTCCTTTCTCTTACATTCATTTTTGCTAACTCTGGACAATCTGTCGCCTCATGATCACCTACGCAGATTTCACAACGTGATATCTTGACTGAGTTATTTGAGTCTCGTCTAATTGCATGAAAGCGTGATCGCCTATCACCTTGGCCTTCAGAATTCGTTTTACCGAACCTTGAGTTACATCGTAATAATCTACTATAACGGATTCAAGCAATTCTGGCTCTCTCTTCTACAAAGACCACAAATTCTTCAAAGCTCGGCTCCTTCCCATGCATCATGATCTTATCGGCGACTTCCACCCGCTTATTCTGCAATTCTAGTGGTAGGTATGAAACCATTATCTCCAAATTAGCCGTAGAATTGACGTCAGACATGTTTACCATTTCTTTCAACGTTATACATACATAACGTAACTTAATCCCAAAGTCAGTTATTACGACAGCTGTTCCTTCGACAGATTTATGGTTTAATAAGTCAGTGATTAGTTCTCATGCAACAAGATGCTCTTTACCAAATAAATCATATAAAATTCGTTTAGCCCTATCATAGCCTAAATGACTGGGCAAAGAAACGCAAGATTCAATTGCTGTTTTGGCCTTTCCTTTGCAATAATATAATAAATACGACATCAATTGGCTGTTTTCTGACAGTTTATTCTGTATAAGGCTATTAAACTGACTAATGAAACGGTAATACTGACCCGGTTGCCCATCAAAATACATCATATCAATCTTAGGCAAAACCATGTTACTGACAATTGTATGTAACGTGTTTTTCAGTTCCTCAACCCAATCGATTTTTGAGATGTTACATACCTTCCCTGAGTGATTATTACACCCAGTATCACAATCCGAATAATTCTCCACTTGAGCATTTATCCTACATTTATCTACAGGTAATCGTTCATCGTCCTCGACGGCCTTGCATTCTAGTTCGGCGATATCAACTTCTTCTTGAAGATCTAACATCTTAAGTTCCTGTTCCAACCCAAGTATCTTTTCTAAGTTGTTTTTCCTCAGCAATGCCTTATCTAACTTTATTCTAGAGGTACTAAGCTGACCAGAGGTTATACTATTATTACTAACATCATCACAGTTATCATCATTAACTTCAGAATACCACAAACAGCTTAAAAATTTTACCATCCATTTCGTCATTTTCCTTCAGCCTTTTGCTCCGCGTTTCCATCGTATTGATTGTTCCAAAGAAATCGATTACCAAAACAATTCTGAGTTAATCCAAACGAAATCGACCAATAGGACCAGGAAATTGAACCCAAAATATCCAGACAATTCAAGGTACGAACACATAACCAATAATTGAAGAACTTTATGTTACCTCCAAGTTTTGCTCGTTCTAGTTATTGAAGTTTGGACTATCGATCTACTTGCAAATTACGAACCCAAATTAACAACAGAACCAAGCTCCAATTTAGACACCAAATTTATTCGTGTTTCACAAATAATCGACCAAATGTCGTTCTAACAACAATAATTATAACAATTAATAATAATATATTTCTGCATGTGCAGGTACACACCGTTTTAACAGGCATGATCTATAAATTACAACATTTTTTGGTTCACAAAATGTTTCCCAATTTATTAAGTTTATAGTTGTTATAAAGTGATATCGTGGAGCGCTTGCTGTTAACTATGACCTTGAGAGGACGCGTACATCAAGTTTGTCCCAAAAGTCAGAAGTCTCATAGCTGTGCTCTCAGAGCAAGATTCTGAAGAAGAAACAAAAGAGAAACAGAAGAGCAGCAAGGCACTTGAATATGAACGCCAAACGTTGCTTAACATAGTGTAGTAGAACGGACAGAAGTATAATAAATAAGAATAAATTCATATTATGTCTTGTTAGTGAAATGAAGTCAGAGGCTCCATATTAGCGAATGTACTAATAAAGAACAATGAGTTGTGATGTTTAACAAGTTGGTGTAAGCTCACACGAAGGAAAGGAAGTCAAGGCTGGTACAAAGAAAGCGGTTTATTAGAAGGGTGTGTATATAGAGGGTGAAGTGTTAAGAATACTACTGACTACATTTTTTGTTGTCTAACTTTTTTTCCCTTTTTTGTTTGTCCGATGTTAGCCACACAATCCTAGTGTAAAAATCAGAGTTAGCATGTTATAGGTTGTCTCAGTAGAATAGCTAATCCAGCATAATATTGGAAACATGAGTTTGAGTGGTGAGCGTAGAAAAACAATCTATATCACAGATTGATTGACCTATTCTCATTCATGAGGAGCCTGATACACACAAAATGTTCTGTTCCCACAAACATGGGTGGATTGAAGTTATCGCCCTCACCATCAATGCTTGCTGGTCAGTAACTCCACCCTCAGCCCTTTTGTGATGTTAGTCTCATTTAGGCTTATTTTTGTATATACGTCATACCTCGCACAATCCTCTGTTTCACAAACTGTTGGAAAGCACTATTTCTATAAGTACGATTTTACAAGCTTATCAGGCAGTTACAAGCTATGAACTGTGGGTAAAGCATCGATGCAGTGCCTCTGTTGACTATAGTATAAAGTATAGTTTGCCAATCAGAGTATAAGCGTTAAGAAGGGCATATTGTAGGATAGTTGTTTATTTAAGCAGGTGGAAAAAGTATAGAAGTGTATGAGTTGTGGATAAGGCAACGAATGGAGAAATAATATTATTTGCTAGTCAACATAGTGTACTGAAGAGTAAAAAGTTATTACAGGATAAACAGGAAGGAACTTACAGTAACTGGTGCTGATTTATTTTCTGTTGTCCTAACCAGTTGTTTGGTAACAGGCTCCATAGATGCAAGACCACTGGTAGTAGGCACCCGATTGTGCGGTCCTCTTGACGTTTTAGGGTGGTAGTGAGTGTCCCTTATCGACCGAGTTTAGTTTAACAGTAATGATAGGTCCAGTGAGTTACCTGTCTACTTCAAGTGAAGAAATAGGGTGGAAAAAGTAATTAATACAACTGCAAAGTAGGAAAAATAAGGCAAACTGAACTTGAAGTCCATTTTGGTCTAGACGTGGATAGAGCCTATGATGTCTGAGTGGGGCGCAGATGTGTTCGTACATGCAAGATCAGTGCAAGTGAGGGCTTGATCAAGCAGTTTTACAAACGTATGTAATTCATCTGCCATGCGAGTTTCGGAGGGAAGACTGTTCCATATTACTGCATACTTAGTGAGGAAGAAGTTTTCCCGAGTTTCTGATCTGTATTTCTCAACTTTGACCGTGGATACTTTGTTTCGAAGTCCGTATTCATGTGAATCTCGGGCAAGAATTACCTTACATGTTGAATAAGTAAGGTTTTTGAGTAGTTTGAAGTAGAGAATCAAATTAGACCTAAGCCTTCTCTCCCAAAGGGGTGCTATTTCTAATATTTGGCATCGGAAACTGTAGTCAATGACCTAGTCAGCCTTAGGTACTTTGCGGGTGAAGTCTCGTTGTATTCTTTCCACCTTTAGTATATCAGATAGGCGCAGGTTGGAAAATACGAACGAGCAGTATTCAACGATAGGTCTTACACAAACTTTGTCAAGAAGGATTTTAGATTCATTTTGATAGAAATTACGGAGAATAAAGCCAAGCAATTTCCGCATTTTGGATGCTTCGGCTGAGACGTGTTCAGAGAAATTAAGACTGTGTGAGTAATGTACCCCTAGGTCAGTTACTGATGCCAGTCTTGGCAGTGTGTGATTGGTAAGTGTTAGTTTCGTTTTGGGAGATGTGTCTTCTGTACATAACCAGCCGCATTTCTCTGTGTTGAGCTCTAACCTCCAGCGTTTGCACAAGTCGTTTACAATGTTGAGTTCATGTTAGATTGTTTCCATAGTACTGCGTAAATCGCAAATGTCAGTTTTATAGATGACTTTTAAGTCATCGGCATAGAGGTAGGTCTTACCTGTGCTTAAACACTTGCATATATTGTTGATGTAGATTATAAAGAGCAATGGACCCAAGACACTACCCTGCACAACACCACTGGTTATAGGTCGAGGTGTAGATGTATTAGAGTTAATCTTGGTTATTTGATATCTGTTCGTAAGAAAAGACTTGATCCATTGCAAAAGGGGATTTATAATTCCAACTGACTTAAGTCTATTGATTAGAAGATTATGAGTTACCTTATCAAAGGCTTTCTTAATGTCGAAGTATAGTATAATAACTAGTTTCTTCTGGTCACGTATACGAGTAACCTCGTTAAAGAAGTCTATCAGGCATGTACTGCACGACCTTGTTCTAATGAAGCCATGTTGTGACGGGTCTATCAGATCTTCCTTGAGTAGGTGATCAGATAGTTGATTTTGTATCACTTTTTCCATTATGCGTGATATGACTGGAGTGACATTTATAGGTCTGTAGTTTTCAACCAGGTTTCTCGGTTCGGATTTGTGTTTGGGAGGAACATACGTTACCTTCCAGGTGTCCGGATATGTACCTGTCTCTAAAGCTAATGTGTATATTTTGAGTAGTAGCGTCTGTATGTCCGGTCCTGACATTTTATAAACGATTGAAGGGATGTCATCGGAACTAGAACTCGCATTTGGCTTAAGAGATTTAATGACGGTATTTATACTCCTAATGTCGAAGTTTATGGTACTAAGATAGATTTTGCCGGTGCACTTTATGTCGATGTCTGGAGCATCAGATGTATTCGTATTGTGAGAAAACCATTCACTTAATAGTTCACCTATGACGGTTTGATCATTATACGTTACTCCATCGTGCAGTAAGGAGTGAATGTTGTGGTCTGTGTTCTTTCTTATGCGCTTCGTGAGGAGACGACATGGGGCTTGGGCTTTAGATGAGGCAGTGAGCGCAGTACGTTCCTCTACCTGTTTACGCTTGTTGTGTTGACTTTGTACTCCGTCAAGTACAGAGTATATCTGGTGCACGGCACTGAAATCTTTTGATGTATAGTACATCCTTTTCAGTTTTCGCAGTTTAGACCTAGTCTTTTGGTTTATATAAGGAGCAATTGTTTTAAAACCAATTTTAGAGGGTACAGTAGTGTCTAGTGCAGACTTGGTGGTGATATTGAATATTTCTAATGTTTCTAAGAGGTTATTACTGGCAAAGAAACTGCCCCAGTCAGAGTGCTTTATCGAAAGTTTTCCCAGTCAGCATTTGCATAGTCTCTATATTGGAATCGCGTGTTTAATGTCTTTAATTTGTTGCATATGGCAAGGATCGGAAGGGTGCAGAGGACTATTTTATGATCGCTGTTGTGAAACTTTTCGCCAACCACCATCGATGTTGGTGTGACATTATGACAGAATATCAAGTCAAGAATGTTGTGATTTCGTGTAGGCAGGTGTACATGTTGTTGCCAGCCGTGTATATCTAAGGACCCAAGTATGCTTTCAAAGCATAATGGGCCAGAATGTGTCTTCCAGTTGATGGTGGGAGGGTTGAAATCACCACATACAATTTTGTAGGTGAAGACAAGCGAGGTAGCCTGAGCAAATGACTCACTTATAATAGTCTCATTTGAACTAGGAGTGTTATTAGCACGATATATGCATCCGATTAGTATTTTACATTCATGAGTGTGCACAGTAATCCATATCGATTCAGGAAGTTTACTGAGGATGTGGTCGCTATAGATTTCCGCTCTCAAATTTTTTGATACATAAACGAGACAACCACCACCATTCTTGGGGACTCGATCACAGCGGAAGAGCTCATAGGTGTCTATTTGTAGAAATGTATCTGTGGTGTCGGAGGACAGCCAACTTTCCGTTATCAAAACAAGTGAGGGGTTGTTTAAAAGTAAAAGGGTGCGTAGGTGAGTCATCTTACTTTGTACAGATCAAGCGTTGACTAACATAAGTGTCAGGTACGGTGGCTGTTTGTCTAGTAGATGGGTAGGATGTAAACCCAGTGATTTGTCTGTTTTGCCACGAGAAAAGGAAGAACTTGGAGCGTTGACTCCATATTGATGAGCGTTTAGTTTATTACTAGTAGGGTTAATGCAAGAAGGGTAGTCGGGTGTTCTTTTGGTCAATGACGTATGTCTAATAGTGGAAGGTAGAGTTGAATGGTTAGTTAATGTGTCCGGGGAATGACCAGGGGGTCCAGTCAAGGAGTTTTCAAGACTAGAGACATTTGTCGAAGTTGAGAATGATCTGCCACTCCCCATCAAATCGGAGTATATAGATGATTTTAGAATAGTGGGATTGTCGCCCTCAACATTGGGAGACCCCATAGCAGTAATGTTGAGGGGCGGAGAGATAAAAAGGGATGAGATAGTGTGTATTTCGAATTAGAGAGGACTAAACCGTTGTATTGGGTGACTTGACTTAGATAGTACCTAGAATCAGTAGGTGGGTTCCCAAGTAGGCCAACGTTATGGCTTCCTTGTGTGCGGTCGGCAATTTTAGTCCTATTGTGGTTAGTAGGGGAGGTTGTATGTTTCTGATAAGGAATAAAGAAATGCCGGTTATTGTTGCTAAGAGAGGTGTTTCTGTTGTGTATAGTTTTGTGTTGGTTCATGGGGCTTACAAGGTTGACACTATATGACTTATGGGTATCACGTGTGGGTGTTGTTCTTGTCGAGTGCTGTTTCACATTAAGATGAGTGGGTGTTGCCAGTTCACTATTTTATTGTAGGACATTCTATCGCTATGAGAAGGTGCATGTTTTGGGTTAGGGGTGCTGGAGTATTGGTGGGTTTTTACGAAGATGTGGTGTTTGAATTGACTAATGACACCTTTGTGTATGTTGAATGCTCGATTTCGAATTCCAAATACAGTACATTCGCTTGTGCTTATGTCTTCTTAATTCAATCGCGTTATTTCTTGGACTCTTAGTTAGTGCTATAATTCAAATAATTCGAAACATTATATTGGCGTCGCGATTGACTCTGCAGTGGAAAAGTTGGACATTCATTCAACTTTTGAAGCTTTTGAGGATTATTTCGAAAGGTTCGAAATCTGGGTCATGATCAAGGAAGATGATGAGGATGTTAATATTGTGGCATATTTCCTCACATTCATCAGTAAAGAAACATACAGTTTATTAAGAACTCTGGCTATGCCGGAAAAGCCCATTTCGCTTCCTTATACAACGCTCAAGGAATTACTACTAGACTATGTCAAGTATGCAAGTTTTGATTGCAGTAAAGAAGGGAAGTTTCCTAAAATAATTCATCAGGACATCAAAAATTCTACTACATCACGTCATTCCAATCCAGTGCATACTCAAGGTTTTGCAGATAATTCATTGAGGGGTTGCAGTGCGTTTCACGAAGATTGGCGCAAGTTTGGTCAGTTTTTGTCCTGTGACAAGTTCCACGCATTTAATTCATGTAAATTTCGTAATTCTAAGTGCTTCAAATGTGATGATATTGGATATATTCAGTCAGCCTGTAATACTACTGTTCATCTTGCTGTAACTAATACTAAGTCTTGTAATTCTGATTCTCCTGAGTCGGTTATTTATAATGATGATTTATCTTTATCAACGATTGCAATAGACAGTGCAGAGTCACAAAGCAGTTCAGAGTTAAATCAAATTCAGAATTCTTGCGAAACAACAGTTTCTCACCAATCGATTTATCAGAATTCTCATGCTTTTGTACCAGGTATGGTTGTTCCTAATGATTCACATATTTCCGATGAAATTCCTTGCAAATCTGAAAAAAATATGTTCAGTGAACATAATTATGATCAAAAACCTGATGTAGTTTTGATAGATGCTAATTTTTCTAATGATCCATTACTCTGCAACGACATTCCGAATGGATTTCATGAGAATATTTCAGAAGAATCAAATCCTGATGTTATATCATATATTACCTATCCTTATAATGCATTTGATCCTTGTGAAAAGCCTGTTCAATGCGAAGCACGAGTATGAAGTGAACTCAATTTTGATTACAACTCGGGTGATTTCATACCAAATGCTGTTCATCCTTATCACAAATCCACTTCCAATGTATACTCTAGTCAATGTGAGAAATATGTTTTAAATGAAGTCACATTATTCATAACTTGGGGATATAAAGATAAAACATTATTTCGTGTGGGGGGATAGTGTTGAAAAATATATGGTTCCAATTCTAGATATTAATGATTTCGGTACAAAACCGACATGCTGATTGTATACAATTCCAGTTTAGTGTGTTCCGATTTTGTTTGTTAATTCCAATACTAATGAGCACATTCTAGATACTATAAAGTTTTTATCCAATACAATGTCGGACAGACTCAGGATAAACTTAACAAGAAGACATACAACCGAATACAAACACTTATACTTCTATTTAAGCTGTGGCGGATGTGGTGTTTGAATTGACTAATGATACCTTTGTACATGTTGAATGCTCGATTTCGAATTCCAAATACAGTACATTCGTTTGTGCTTGTGTCTTCTTAATTCAATTGCGTTATTTCTTGGACTCTTAGTTTGTGCTATAATTCAAATAATTCGAAACATTATAGGAGAAATTGGTATTATTTCGTACAGCGGTGTCTCAGAGTCTGTACCTGTCAGCGCAATTCCTGGGAGGGTCATTTTTTGGCATTTTACGGGGGCCGCTAGGGTAATACTTGGACGCTATTGAGGCATAAGTGGTTTGGCATTTTGGGGTAGCTGAGTGTTTGTGCTGAGGGTGAGTGGGTGTAGCTGCTTCATGTGCGAACTTGTCCTTAGGACTAATAGCAGTGTCCAACGTGCCTCCGTTTTATTAGGGGGAGCAGTGTATGATATTTTAGGATTTTTGCAGTGACAAGAGCTGTAGCTGCCGCGGCTACGTAGGCTGGGTTGATCAGTTTGTGTTCCATTGCAGATACGACGCTGGATAGCGGTCCTGTCATGAATGATCCTAATCTTTTTAAATGTTGGAATACGCCTCAGTAATGACTGACTATTAAGGAGGTGATTAGCTTCAGTGGTACTACCAAACTGAAATAGAATGAGACATGAGGCTCTAGTGTGTGCTTTACGTAATCTCCTTGTTACACACCAAGATTGTGACAATCCACACTCTTGTAGTAGAGCATTTTTAGCAGTCTTTATGTTCGTACTATCAGGTATATTATACACAATGACATTCTGCATACACTGAAGTCTTTTCAACACTTCGGTTGATATTTGGTCAATTACTTTTTCAGTGTTTTTTATAATTTCAAGATCGGGATTTTCTGGAACATTGATTAAATATTTGTACGGTAATAGGTCTTGAATAGTTTGGTTGAGGCTAAGTTCTGTTTGGCTGCTTCTAGATCTACCAGTGGTGAGATTACTGGAGTTTATATCAACGTTTTTAAGGTCGATATGGTCACATACAGGCCTGTTGCAGGTGTCTAGCGGGTGGTCACTTTGTGCACACTTGGTTGGGGGATGGGGTATATGTCTGGGTGAGTAGTCATGATCTCCGTCATTGGGCTGGCTATTGTAGGCAGGCTTACATGTAATCCGTGGGCCGCTACTTAGGATGGCCGATTGTAAAATTGTTGGGTGTTTGAGGTCAGCCGCACTGTTTAAATACTGCTCACAACATGCGATGCTTTTGTTTGGACTGACAAATGATGTCGACCCTGGCGGTATGTGACTGCTCTTATTTATATCGACAAGCGAGATGCAAGGTAGTGATATGTCTTGTCCAAGTCAACGGTGCACGTTTAGTGTGGCTGAGGGAAGATCGGAGTAGGATGCAGACTGATCAGTGTGTTTATAAGGTTTCACATTATTCGCTTTAGTGACTGATTTAGATCTTTTGCAGGTGCTATAGGCATCAGGAGAGATTATGTGTTTTTAGATGACCTGGACATTATTGGAAGTAATGTTAATACAAAGTTTAATTAGGTGGACGGCGATAGTTGTAATTTAACTTAGTGAACGTGAAACGTTTTATGGTAAGATCAGACCCAGTATTAGTTAAGAGCAAATATATTACAGTTAATTGGTGATAGTGATAGCGTGAAAACTAGCAATATTAATTAATGACGTTGAGTTCTTAAATAAGGTGTCAAGTTAATAGAACCCTATCAGTGACGAATTATTTATCGCTATCGAGTGTTAATTTAAAGAGGAAAACTAATGGGAAAATAAAATAATACCACGTGAAAAAAGTTACAACCTTCAAAAGCGCGCTAGTAGTGAACAAAACAAACCTTCAATTTTGTAGGTTCTCGGAGCGAATCTCCCAAATACCAAACCAAAGACAAGAGAGTACCAAAATACCAAACCAAAGACACACCAAAAAGTCCGAAATAGTGATATAATTAAACAAGTTCAAAAGTTAAGTAAAACAGTTACATCCAAAAACACAGTAAAATAATAATTTACAAAAAGGTTTCAACCCTCCAAATGTCTTCAGTTCCCCCGTGAAAGTTGGAGCACACGGAAATTGAACTATACATTTTTAATGACCATGATTGACTGTGTGATTACCATGTAAATGTGAGTATGGTATTAAGAGTTAGAAAACAAGGGTCACAACAAATTTCTAAACAACACAGCAACGTTTAAACTCGTAGTTAATCATTGCTAAAACTCATTTTATTTAACTCCATTTGTACTTAGGAGACATAAAACTGATGTGAAAATTTTACTAATGAATTATGTTTCATTGTTTATCTACCAGTTGTCTGATATCACGTTGTTGAACGCTGTTGAACATGCGTCAGTATTAATAATCACGTGTGAAATCTGATTTCTAAATGTGGTTTGAGAATAGATTTTATGGTGGTGTTTGAAATGACTGTTTCAACTGATTTGTCGATAGGTCACATCGTTAGCTGGTGCTTGTCGTAAGACGTATGGAAAATGCCAAATATTAAATACCCGTTGCATATAAGGCGACAAATAAGAAGCAATATGCCATCACAACGGTGAAAGTGATTTAGCCGCATAATTTCCAGAAGCCATTGAGCCATCATGTCATACAAGTAAAAACTAAAGACATTTCAATAGAATTAACATTGACACAGCATCAAAATGGACCGTGTTAACTTTCGAAATGTCAACTGCGGTTCGCTCATTTCAACCATTGTTCAGGCAATTAAACTGAAACTTTATTTTTGATTTAATTCAATGGTTTGACATGAAATAAGTGGAATGTGAATAAAAACCGTTGTCATTCAGTACTTAAATTTCGAGTTGTTTTGGAAATATAAACATCAAAGTTTGTGCATACGATGCTGAGTTGACACAACTAATTTGGGCACACTCATGATCAAATATCGGATTGATAAAATTGTATCCATTGCGATAATTACCAACTTGTTTCATATAGTGAGAAAGTGCCGATTTATCCATCTTTAATAATAATACATCCAATCTTATGACCTATGAATACGATTGTACAGCTTCGGAAATTGATATCGTCAGGAAACATTGTTCCTACAAAGCATCAACTTCATTCGCTTTGATGATAATTGATGATATCCCGATAGATAGTCAATCGTGATTTCGCTTCTATAATGATTATCATTGATTGTTTGATGGTTTGTCAATTTGTATTTTGTCTTCTCCATCTTGTTCAAGCAGACACTCCTGTTTCAATGCTCTTGTTCATTTTAGACCACAAAACAAAAAAATATGAAGTGCCGTGCCAATTAATAATAATAATAAATATGTAGATATATATAATAGACGTCTTCAAAAAATCGAGGCTCACCAAATAATTGTGGTGGACCAAACAGATATGAACACAAAAATATAAACAAAGTTATTAAAACTCAATAGTAATATTAATATATACAATTAATTGTTACAAATACAATAAAGATTAGAGACGTTACTTAAATTGATCAAACGTTGCGTGTTCTAATTAGGTCCAGTAATGTTAATCCACAATTATAAATACTTGATGATTCTTAGCAGGTTGGCGAACTCTCTAGTGATATAGTTCGACGTAGGATGTGATATATTCCGATTACAGTCTATAAATGTAGATAGTATTTGATTTAGACTTCAGTTAGCTCAATCACAAATGAAAATAGAACGAGGAATGTGTGAGAAGCAGTGTATTTGTTAGCCAGCAGCAGTATGTCACGCTATGTAGTAGTACAACGGAAAGTGTGTTCAAGGTCATTTACTAAAACAACAGTTACAGTCGTTTAATGTTAAATATACATACAGTGGAAGGTTGACAAAATAAATACAAATAGCATTGAAAACTATCTACAAAATAAGGTTGTCAGTCCCATCTCCACATATTCATCAAATTACAAAGAACAATGGTGAATTAAATTATCATTTCGCATATCATAGCTGCGTTTATGAAAATCAAACAAAGCGATTCCACACACTTAGGTGGGCAATTCACAAAAAGTTCTCCTTCAGTTTTGGACAAAATCTGTGACCATTTACGATATGAGTTAGATGGTTGTGTTTCTATAGAATTATCTAGTTATCAAGTACTCAGGTTATCAAATTACGGAGCGCTCAATAATAATTCAGATCCGTTTAGACTCGACTGGTTATTATTTTCCATGTATGATACCAACGAGACTGTGGTAAAACGTCCGGTATACATAATTCTCATCACGTTTTGTGTATCGCTTTGCACCAATCATTATGACAGATAAACTCTCTGTTACCAAATATTAGATAGATAGTAGATACATTTTACTGTTAACTTCATATGTGTTTGTGTATTTACCGAGAAAGAGTGACTTACGTCCACTTTTTCAGCTACTGTAAGTTCATCCAGCTCAAAGGAATGCTTCTACAGTTGTCATCAGTAATTATGATTTTCAACTTGTGTACGTATCCCGTTATTTATAATTTTACCTACCATCAAATTTTTATTCATCGTATCCTAAATAAGAATTATCTACAACTGGTGTTTACCAGTGCTTTGAAAGCAGTTGAATGGAATATCGTTTATTTATTACCACTTGATTTCCAATTGTCTGACTTACATCAACACTTGTGTTCAATAGGCGCTCACACTCATCAGCATCATGTTTTGAACAATATATGATGAGAAGAAATTTATCGAAAAAACTGTCTGAAATTGAGTCGTTCTGAACTTAATTCGTGCTTGTTAACACGGAGTAACAAAACGTAAAGAAACGTTAATTGAAGAAACTGTCTGAAATAGTACTTCCATGAACGCAATTCGTGTTTGTTTACACTAAGTAACGACGTGTGTACAAAAAATTTCAATGGTCTAACGCTCCATATGTGATTCAAATATGTGTCATTCAGATAAACACTCTGAGGTGTTACGAATGAGCTTTGTAGGCTGAAAACTAGATACTGGTACCACTGACATGTTTACAGTTCATTGAAGTTCATTACACTAAATTGATCAATGAAATCTGATCAACATTAGAAGATAATACTAACACGAGGTCGACTAATACTTTGTATTTTTGCTGTCAGTATGATGGTTTATGGAAATGGCAGTAATTTTTTGGTTGAATGCATGGAATCCTTGTTTTAAATCTCGCGTGTGCGGTAGCGAATGCGCACTGTTAAGGAGTCTCATACTGCGAAGGAACGGTCATTCACTGCTTACAGGCCTTACATAGTGTTCTAGCTTGAATTGACGCATGAATTCGACCCAGTGATTTATCAACTGGAATTGCCTCATCCATTCATGTAAATTTGGTTCATACTTTGACGTAACTAGCAGTCGAAATCATATCGTAATCAATCACAGTGAACTCATGGAATTTATTTATAATAATGTTGACTGAAGTGTGCATTTGGCTGTAACTACCTGTTCGATTGGTAGGTACTCATATTAATGGTGAAGGCAGTAATGTTAATATTACTAGTTCAAGTGTTATGTAGATTATGAGAAATCATAATTAATAAGACGGTCAAACAGATGAGATTCAAAACTTTTGTATCAGTATTATTAGACTAAGTATGCTGAATAATGTTCCACTCATGAATTCAAAAATAGAACTAGAATGAGAGAACAACATAAGAAACATTTTTACAGGTACATGGAACGTCCGGACAATGTCGGAGAACAGGAAGATCAGTCGAATAGCAGCGTAAATGGAGAAATAAAATTCTTTAGTAATCGGAACCAGGGAAACCCATTGGACCTCGACCGGACAGAAAAGGCTATATATGGGTGAGATGCTGATGCACTTTACCCACAAAAAGGAAAATGGTACACACACTCAGGGAGTTGTTCTCTCCAAAGTAGCAGGAAACGCGGTAGGAAGATGAGGATCTCACAGATCCAGAATCATCAAAGCACCATCCAAAACAAAGAAGGAGGGGATGACAATGCATGTTTTCCAGTGTTATGCACCCACCATCGATAGCAATGAACACGATTAACATCATAACGAAGTACCTCACCATTCTGACTTGAGATCTCAGCGCTAAATTTCGAATGGACAACATCAGATATGAAGATATCGTGGGAAGACATGGACTGTGAGAGAAAAATGAAAATGGGAAAGATTTGCAAATCTATGTGCATTCAACTAATCCATGTTAATTGTTTAAAGATTCCCGTCATTTTAAAAGACTAGTAGTTGAACGAAGAATCATGTTTTCGATAAATTCTCTTCAGGTTCTACAATTATATATCCAAATTAATAATCCGAAAAAATGGCCAGGTTACTTCGTTTAGAGCATGTGAATTTAGGATTGTGATAAACAAAATACAATAAAATTGTTAGTGTTGATATGACTTATATGTTATGTGGCATATTGTTTTCTTACCAACGTATACAGTAATCTACATGTATCTCACCGGACCACACCACATAGAACCAAATAGATCATATTTGCATCGATAAAAATTCTGAAGGTCGATAGAATACGTGAGAACTTTCACTCATAATGTTTGATTTCATCTCTATGAGATCCTCAACTATTACACAACTTTGTGTCGACATTCTACAAACTTACATTATTACTTGAGTTATTACAAATACAATTGAACATGTGAGGTACGTGATATGTGTGAAATCGTAATAAATTTGTTTGACTTGTTTTTAATTCTCTTCAAGAAATGCATTAATTACTGAAAATTATTTTATTTAGTGTTAATCGAGAACAAATTTGACAAATTCTCTGAATTTATCAACAAATATTGGGTAAAAAATACATTTTTAGGGTTTTGTGTGACTCCATGCTTACTAAATACGACACAATTATTAGCTATCATTATTTTTTGACCGTCGTGGTGCGTGGTGTCTAAGATATGACACTAACTCACCATATAGTGTTTATAGGTCCCCTGAATGATCACTAAGCATGGAGATAAGGTTGAAGAAGAATTCTATATAAGGGAATTAATTTGGTCAAATATTAGAATAATTTTTGAATGCATATATATTTCACACTTCTTGATCAGCGCAGTCAATCAGATGGACGAAGCAAATAGAGAGAAGCTTAACGTCACGCAGTGGAGAAGTTATGCAAGCTGACTCGATTTAACCAAGCGTCATACAAAAACGTATAATAAGTGTACCCACATACTCTCATAGAAACAGTCAACGTTGATTGATGGATAATTGACAAGGTCAAAACGCTACTCGTGAAGAATGAACAGATTGGTTTGTTTGGAAGCTAAGATAAGCTGTGTGGGAATCCCATCGCAAAGAACTTTACATGGCCGTATGTATAAAATATCACAATAATTTGGAAAAATGTTTGTTTTCAAATAAATACTGAAGATATTCGTTGCTGCGAGACAATTGATAGTAACCATAAAAATGTGAAGGCACTGTGCGTTGTATTTGCGTTATGGCAGATACATAGATTTATCGTTGAATGTGTAAGCAGGACAGATATGAAGATATCGTGGGAAGACATGCACTATGAGAGAAAAATGAAAATGAGAAAGATTTGCAAATCTATGTGCATTCAACTAATCCATGTTACGTGGCATATTGTTTTCTTACAAACGTATACAGTAATCTACATCTATCTCACCGGACCACACCACATAGAACCAAATAGATCATATTTGCATCAATTCGAAATTCCAAAAGAAAATGGAGTTTGTGAGAATCAGAGGAGGCGCCTACATAGTTTCAGAGCACCACTTTGTTGTGACCACTGTCAAACTGAAGCTAAAGAAGCCCCAGACAACTTGACAAATTCAACTAATTCAATATATTTCTCAACAACAGGTTCTGAGCCTTACGAAATTTACAAAAGTAAGAAGAATTCTCTTTGGAGTATAACTGAAAGGGTATCAAAAGAGCATCAACTTCAACATATCAGGAGGTCTTTGGCTCCAAGAGCATTATTATAAGGAATGGATCTCTATAGAAACACTGAAAAAATCAAGTGAGTGTTGCCGAAAGACGCAGAAGATGCCGAAATTTGAGATCGACAGACTGAATTCCCTAAGGGCCAACCGTGCTCAGATCAAATTACGACACTACAGATCATCGTTGAACAATCAGTTGAGTGGAACCTGTCATTATACATCAGCTTCATTGACTAACAGAAAGCGTTTGACAGTGTAGATAAGAGAACATTATGGAAGCTTCTTCGATCCTATGGAGTTCCTGAGAAGATTTTCAACCTTACTCAGAACTCATACGACGGACCAAGCATAAAGTGATGCATGGAAGACAACAGACAGATGCATTCCGGGTAAGGACCAGAGTCAGACAAAGCTGTCTTATTTCTCGCTTTTCTTTCCTTCTGATGACCGACTGGATTATAAAGATCTCAACATCTGAGGGAAAACATGGAATACGATGGACAGTTTAAAAACAGTAGGACCACTTGGATTTCGCAGATGACTCAGCCCTCCTATCTCATACACACGGAGAAAAGCAGATGAAGACAACTTGTGTGGCAGCATCCTCTGCATCAGTGGGCCTCGGCATGCAAAAAGGAAAAATCAAGATCCTGAAATACAACACCGAAAACGCCAACACTATCACACTTGATGGCGCAACTTTGGAAAATGTGGTTGAATAACAAGTGGAAGAGGCTGGAAAGAATTGCTCAAAACAGAATTGAATGAAGAGTTTTGGTGAGCGGCCTATGCTAGTACACGAGGAGTGACAGGAATAAGTAAATATCATACTGAATTAACATTGAATAAAACAAATTACTGAGATGAATCGAGTGGTCTATCGAGGACCGCAAAAACGACAATGATGTTTCTGAGACTAAATTTGGTACTATCGTGTTTAATGTTGTTATATTCTCTGCGTTACTTAGTTAATTCGGAGTACATTTACTGGTTGTTCCAAGTTCTTTCTGAAGGCACTTAATGTAACTTATCGTATTCTAGGCAACTTTATTTTCGTATTCAAGTTGATTGCCTTGTTCACACGACCTTTATCCGGATAATCATATCTTTCTATCTAGCAATTTATCGATTTACATAAAATTAAATTAAGAGATTGCTATAGTAATTTTTGAGACAATGACTCAATTTCACCATCCATTAATAAGCCTTACGTATGTAAAATATTGAAAGCTTTGGAATTGATCAAATTGCTACTCAGGATGATGATATCTTAGATTAAAAAAAAAATATCTCGCTCATTGTACAAACAACGCACGTTCAAATTCAGACCGAATTTTCGGAATCACATCGAGATTCCTTTGAAACCAACACATCATGCCATATGAAGCTTGCAAGGTTAAGAAAGTGACTGACACAATCAACTACTTCAAATCTCATCATTAGTTCAGGCTTGATGCATAACATGCAACTTTCGAGTTCAACCATTCAAGATTCGAAATATATGGTGCATGTTCCAATATTACTCGTGACAAATTTCAAAAGTCAACCACAAAACTCGTTTTTTGTGAAATTATCTTAGAGCAATATATTTTCCAAGGACGTAGAATTTATACTGTTAAACCATGTCAGTTCAGGTAAAACGTTCGATCAGTGTACTTTGCATAATTTATTGATCGTAACCTCGTGTTGTAATATGTAATTTGTTTACATGTAAAATTCTATTACCAGATTATTCAAGTTGCTCAGATTGTACAGTGAAATAAGTCAGCCAGCAATCATGACGTTATGTCATACTGCATTTGTCACCTGGCTGTCCACTGGCGGCCTGCTTGAATATCTGGGCTACCTGTTTCTGCATTCTAACTATTTCGACAAGTTATCTGTACTTTCATTTGTTTTAACATCTCATTATGTCCATTATTCTCATTACATATACAGTCTTGTTTACGAAAAGCCTACGACATTTTGCTGCACAATTTACAAAAAGTATTATAAAAGACAACGTGGTGGTTGGCACCATGAGCTAAAGAAATTAAACAGTAATGGTATGTCGATTCTTGAGCTGTTAAAATGTAATTGCTGATCACTAATCAACAACGTGGACTATCTGCAATTCTTACTTAGTCAAAATATCATACATATAGTTCCCTATATCATTTTGAAAAGAGCAAGGACAAAGATTCTAACAGAATAGCATGAATTCATTTTATTTCGTAGGTTCTCGTCAGCTGCTTACAACCTGTGATATTTAAAAATCATAATTACATAATGGGTTTAAATTGCCAACTGAATATTGTAAAAATACATACCTAATGTGAAAGAATATTCTACAACATTAATTGTGACAACAGTTCAAAAGTGGATTAGAATCAATCGATTACATAATGAATAACATTGAAGAAATGTAGTGAGTAGAGTTCAGTTGAAAGATTATTAATTTGAAAGATAGTTGAAAAAATAAAATAGAGTCAGTGACGTAATTAATGCCAAAGAAAAAAGAAAAAATTAAAATTTTGTGGTGCAGTGAAGGAAAATTTGTCACCAGGGCAAGGAAAGACTAACCACCGTTTCCTTTTGAATACATAGGTCACCACTGTTCAGAGTCTTTCTTTCCCTTGTTCTAAGACTTTTTGGAACATGTTCAGAGAATCTAAGATATGCTCTCCTTTCAGTTGGGCCGATGTTGCTCCTTTGGCAGGTACACGTAAATTTACAAATACAGTTGGCGATAACCTGAAAGGGTTGCTCGAACAGAACGACATATTCGTCTTTCTTGATGTTGCCAGAAAACGCAGGGGAGACGGGACAGTACAACGTTCAATTTATAGAAAAATTAATTGGAATGGCCTCTACCTGAATTTCAGTAGTTTTTGTCCAATAAGTTACAAGAAGGCGTTGGTTAAAACACTATTTTACAGGGCAGAAAAGATATGTACCACCGACAAACTGGAAGAAGAATTATTGAACGTAGAAAAATGTCTAAAAGAAAACTTTTATCCACAAAAGTTTATTGACTATTATAAAAGGCCCAAGGAAAAAAAGACGGTAATAACTATGGTCAATAAAAAGCCAGTATATATAAATTTTAACTTTAAAGATGATGACGTCGCACAAATTATCAACAATATACTGGATACGGCGCTAGCCAGAACTTATCCGGCTGCTAAACTTTTAATTCTCCATAAAACAACATGTTCAATTGCCCAATCAAAGATCGACAAGCAACCCTTTCAGGTTATCGCCAACTGTATTTGTAAATTTACGTGTACCTGCCAAAGGAGCAACATCGGCCCAACTGAAAGGAGAGCATATCTTAGCTTCTCTGAACATGTTCCAAAAAGTCTTAGAACAAGGAAAAGAAAGACTCTGAACAGTGGTGACCTATGTATTCAAAAGGAAACGGTGGTTAGTCTTTCCTTGCCCTGGTGACAAATTTTCCTTCACTGCACCACAAAATTTCAATTTTTTCTTTTTTCTTTGGCATTAATTACGTCACTGACTCTATTTTATTTTTTCAACTATCTTTCAAATTAATAATCTTTCAACTGAACTCTACTCACTACATTCCTTCAATGTTATTCATTATGTAATCGATTGATTCTAATCCACTTTTGAACTGTTGTCACAATTAATGTTGTAGAATATTCTTTCACATTAGGTATATATTTACAATATTCAGTTGGCAATTTAAACCCATTATGTAATTATGATTTTTAAATATCACAGGTTGTAAGCAGCTGACGAGAACCTACGAAATAAAATGAATTTGTAGTGACTCACTTTTATCACGAGAACACGATTGGTTTATTGAATACAATTATTATTATAACCAACTGTACCAGTGATTGTTTTAATGTGCATTTGTTTAACTGTGCTAATGACAGCTATATTGTGCTTCCATTCTTATTCTTACACTTAGATTGTAACTTCGCGCGAATTCGGTTACGTTCTGTAACCAAGATTGTATGCTGGCACGATCTTGGTTTCCTTTCGATGCCACGAGATCGCCAGCAAATAAACCTCGACTTGGTCCACTAATCGCCTTCTGATATTTGGCTTCTCGGGGATTTTATGGAGTCGTTTGTCACGAGGTTTTTGGTAGCAATGTTCCTAGTTAATCTCCACCCGACACCAAGCTAAAAAGTCATGCTATTCTGCTAGAATCTTTGTTCTTGCTCTAAGTCAAAATATGTGTCGTAATTGTGGTGTCATCGGAATTCAAGTATCTTGGTTAGGCGATTTACATGACGACTAACTATTTCACAAAGTGATTTCGAAATTTTTTGTCAGGCTCGATCAAACAAGAAAACGAGGTGTGGCGACGGTGTTTCTACGTTTGTAAACTAAAACTAGTGGCGATCTTCGTTTGTGTGTTTTAAGTTTTCAGATGACTTTATCGACTTTTTAACTCTAAGATGTCATCCAAAACATCTTAATAAATACAAACATGTTCATGCTATCAACATCTACATGACTTCAGACGGCACATCATCTGCGCTATTTGTTTTCGCTAATGAATCCACTGACTTCGCTATTACTACCTTCAGTGATTCACTTGCGGTTGTATGTGGGGATTTCAATTCATGTGACTGTAGCTTCCTCACGTCACTAGGTCACAAAAACGTAGTAGATTTTCCTACTCGTTTGGATGCTCATTTAGACTTCGTTTTCATTAATGATGTGGGTGTATATGTGACTCGTAAACGTGCTCCATTGTCTACCTCGGATCACTGTATAATTCGTGTTCTAACTAAAGTATATGGGAAGCATGGAAAGAGTACACTCTTACATCAAACCAAGAAAGTCAAACATAGAAATTACTCAGAAGAAAATATCCGAAATCTGAAAAACATGTTTCATACAGCTAACTAGGAATTATTTACAGATGACTCTCTGGAAAACACTACTGATGTTATCACTTGTTACCTTAAATTTTGTTTTGATATTTGTTGTTCCACTGAAACCATTTTTGTAACTTTTGATTGACTAACATCTTCACAACTGAAGCGACTACGGAAGGCGAAAGAAAAAATGTACAAGGAGAAAAACTCAAATGAAGTTCGTAAGCTGAATGGTCTGATAAACATAGAGATTAGACGTCTGAATTCTGTGTTCACTCAAAAACGTTTGTCTTGCAAAAATTATCCAAGTATGTGAAACTGTTTAAAGAACTTACAGGTGACAGACAGTTTGAGAGCGATAACTAGCTGAACGTTTGTGACTAAAATAAGTCTTTTGTGCGTCAGTCATCTGATGTGATGCTCCCTTTATCCACAGGTTCAAAGAATAGCTGTTCCTAGTTCCACTGAAACTGATGTACGAAGATGTCTCCAGCCACTTAATTTATCTCAATGTTCGGGACCTGATGGTATCCCAAACATCCTTTTTAAAACGTGTTCTGACGTCCTATGTTATCCGTTCACAACTATCTTTTACAGGTTCTCATCTAATCTCATACCGAAAATGTGGAGAAAGATGAAGATAATCTTTGTACCCAAGAATGTATCTAGTGATAAGAATGTGAAATTTAGACCTACTGCAATAACTTCACCCTTCCTCAAAACCATGGAAAAATTAATTATACTTCCATTTCAGCCTGCGATAATAGGGCGTACTGATTCGTACCAGTTTGCCTACGGATGCATTAGAAACATCTTAGATGCTGTTGCAGTTCTGCATTACAACATAGTGTTCAACTTAGAAAAGGGTGAGAAGTATGTTCGATGTGTTATTCTGGACTATACTTAAGCCTTTGATTCTATAGCAAGACAAAGTTTACTTAACAAGTTGATCAACGTCAACACTGACAGCTAGATAACCAACTGGCTATGTTCCTACCTCTCTGGAAGGGAACAGTACACTGTATTTGGAGGAAAGTGTTAAGAGTCTCTACTGTCTCATGACGGTGTACAATAGGGAGCTGTTCTTTCACCTCTTCTTTTCTTTTTTTTCTGCATGATCTGCCAACACTTTTTTGAAATATGCGGATGATTTCACTGTATGTATGCATATCTCTTCCTCGTAACATCCCATAGAAATGAATGAGTTTTTGTCTCGTTTTTATTGTTGGTCTGTTGGTAGTGGTCTTATAATAATAATAATAAATTTATATTCTGAAAAATAATAATTACAGAATTCACGCCAGTTTACAGGCATGATCAATTTGATATAAGTAATAACGTTAAACGTGCAGAAAACAAACATTTGATAAAAGAAAGTTTTAAGTATACTAGTTCACTAGTTGTTTAAGTAGTACATATATTACAGCCATCCAAAGCATTATCCGGGAATTTTTAATATTTCCTAAATCGACAGCCTGTTGATTTATGAACGGTGTAGTTAAGGTCAATTTGTGTGCCAGATCGAGATAATGATAATTATCTACAACTAGAGAAATCAAAACGAAAACATAGAGCACGGAACAACAAAGCAGTAATTACCAAAATATATGAATCAGGTCTACCTAAATGCGTGTGTCATGTGATACAGTGATATACTGTTTGTGTTATTCAAATTAGTTAAAGTTGCTATGGGCAGTGTTGACATATTGACAACAAGTGGGTGGTTTTACTAAGGGGATTCATTAATAAAGATGGCTAAACATTTAAGGTTCCTAAAATTTCACTTGTGGAATAAGATACACTTAAAGGCGCTAGACCATTCAATGCATTTTCAGAAGAACAGTATGCATCGATGCAGCGAACAAATAATGGGAGTGATTTTATCGTGCGGATAGGTTGTGGTACGTTATTCCAGAGTCTAGAGAATTTACAGGTGAAGTAATTCATATAAAGAGATGATTTAGAATGAGTTTGTTTCACTAGTGCCAAGGAATTACGTATGTTATAATGAGAGGTTTCTGCATATTGAATCGCGTGGTCGGATGTAAACGATAGTTTATGAAGTAGTTTGAAGAAAAAGATAAGATTTAGTTTGAGTCTCCTCCTCCATAAAAGGGTCTAGCCCAAGTTTATTACATCTAGAATTATAAGTTAAGGTACAATCAGCTCCAAGAATACGAAGTGTAAATCGTCTCTGTACTGATTCCAGCCTTAATTTATCCTTTATGAGAGCACTGCTAAGAATAAACGTGCAGTATTTCAGAAGAGGTCGAGCACAAACTTTGTACATTAGAATACGTGACTCAGTGTTGTAAAGATTTCGAGTTATGTAACCTATTAGACGTTGAGACTTAGAGGTCTGTTTTAAAATATGTTCAGTAAACGACAAGTCTTGGGAGTACCTAAATCTACTACTGTATGTAACTTAGATAACACTTCTCCATTTATGGTAACGTCTAGGTTGAGCGATGTATCGCCGAAGCATATCCATCCACATTTAGCCGTATTAAGCTCCAGTTGCCATTTCAAGCACCACTGTGTTACCTTGTTAAGCTCCATGCTGATGCAATTTCGTATATTTTTCAGGTCATGTGGAGAAAATGAATATACTACTTTAAGATCATCTGCATATAGAAGGGGCTTACCGACACAAATACTTTCACAAATATCATTAATAAACACTGAAAAGAGCAAAGGACCTAAGACACTACCTTGTATTACTCCATTTCTAACAGGGACAGCGTTAGACAATGAAGAGTTAATTTTGACTATTTGGTATCGATTGCTGAGAAAGGAATCAAGCCAAGCAAGCAAAGGATTTTGAACCCCATAAGATGCGAGCTTACCTATAAGAAGTTGGTGGCTAACCATTTCAAAGGATTTAGAAATGTCCAGATATAGCACTTAGACTAGATAACCCTGGCTACGTAGAGAATAAACTAAATTAAAGAAGTCAAAATGACATGTCATGCAAGAACGAATTTTAAGAAATCCATGTTGAATATCATTGACAAATTTTCCAGCAAGTAAATAGTTGGAAAGTTCATCAATTATAATTTTTTTCCATAATCCTAGAAATAACTGGAGTAATATTTATTGGCCGGTAATTGTTCATGTCAGTCTTATCTCCAAATTTGTAACGTGTTATGATGTACGCGATTTTCCAACAATAGGGGTAAGGACCGGTTTCCATAGAGAGAGTAAACAGCTTGAGAAGAAGAAGTGGAATATCTGGACCACCATATTTGTAGAGAAATGATGAAATCCCGTCTACTCCATGACCTTTCGAAAGTTTAAGGGTATTTATAGCCTTACTAATTTTCATGCATGTGAATGAGATAGATTTTATTGAGTTGCTAGTCACGCACATAGCTCTTGAAGCATAGCCACTTATGTTTTCTACAACATTGGCGAATGTACTACTGAAAAGGTCGGCCATGGTTTTAGAGTCGTATATAAAAGTGTTATTATGCTGGATGCACGGTATATCAACATTTCGAGTTGCTTTAGTGCGTTTATTGAAAAGAAGAGTTAAGTTTTGTACTTCCGAGTTAGTATTAAGGGCTAACAGCTCCTCAATAATGGCTTTTAGCCTATGTTTTTCTTTAATTTGATTAAAAATTATTGTTATTTGTGCAACTGCTGTGAAGTCGTTTGACTTAAAATAACGATTCTGTAGGCGTTTTAGTTTATTACGATATTTAGCTGGTATATATAGTTCGTAAGGTTTACTAAACCTGCACGTTTTAACAGGTACACAGGAATCTAAACAAAAGTTAATGATCAGATAGAATTCATCGATAGCATCCATGAGGCTATTACATGAAAACAAGTTATCACAGTCTGATAGTTTAATCAATGAATGCAGGAGGTCCCAGTCAGCATGCTTATAGTCTCTATATTGACAGGTTTTTTGAATGGGTGGGTTATAAGAGGGATAGATAGGGAGAGCGCAAACTACTATCTTATGGTCACTGCTTTCAAATTCATCATACACTTTTACAGATAGTGGTATAACATCTCTACTAAATATTAGATGGAGTATACTATCGCCTCTAGTTGGGGCACGAACCCACTGTGACCAGCAGTGCATGTTAATGGTTGCCGAGATCTCATCATTACATGTCTGACAGCTACCAGTACTACAGTTGATCCCAGGATAATTGAAATCCCCAGTGATAACCTTAGCATTAAAGTTTAGATAAGATGCATGTATGAATGCATTGATAATAAGATCATTCCCACTATTCAGACTATCCAAGTAGTAGACTATGATTCAGGGTGTTGACTGATATCCAGACTGATTCTGGTAAACTATTCAGGACAATATCTTCAACTTTATTAGTTGTTAGGGTATCCAAAGCATATATAATACAACCACCTCCTCGCTTAGTTTTTCTGTCGCAGCGATAAAGTCGATAGTTTTGGATATTTAATTCTGAATTAGATACTATTTGAGAGCACCATGTTTCAGTGATAAGTATGAAAGAAGGTTTGGCTAGAAAAGCTAATGTCCTCAAGGCTGAAATTTTGTTCAGAAGTGAACGTGCGTTGATAAGTAATAAGTTTAAAAAGGGAGTGTGGAGGGTAAAAAAACCGAGAGTTTCACTATCGATGTTATGTAGTTTGGATTTGCATAGACTATGTTTTATTATGTTTGACTGATCGTATGGGCTATCGCTTGAACAAACTGTATTGCTAGTGGGACTAGGGATTTCTGAAGGCCAAAAAAATCATTATTTTGATAAAGTGGGTTAATTTGTAGAGCTTGATTAGGCGGACAGTTAAGACAGGCACTTGCCAGTTGGGGTTGGGTTGATGGTGCGTAACCTAGTAATCCATCTTGCCCAATAGGGAAGTGTTGAGCAAAGTTGCGTCTTACAGGTTTATTATTTAAAATGTTTGGTGTTGAGTAACCTAGTAATCCATCTTGCCCAATGGGAAAGTGCTGAGAATAGTTATGTCTTACAGGTTTATTATTTAAAGCGTTCGATGTTGAGTAACCTAGTAAACCATCTTGCCCAATGGGAAAGTGTTGATAATAGTTACGTCTTACAGGTTTATTATTAAAAACGTTTGAGGATAACCGTAAGGTGCGTTGGTTCATTGTGGTCCGTCCGATATTAGGCCTGCTTACATAATGATTGCAGCGGCCATCTTGTGAGACATTTGAACCAAGTCTGCCCTTATAACCTCCCCTACGATGCGTAAGGTAAAGCATGGTGTCGGGAAGTACAGTCTTATTTTTATTTGGTACGGTCATCGTAGTATTTTTGATATTGGGTCTAGAACCAGAAGGTTCTGTACTTACATTCTTTTTACGTGGCAGAGGTATTTTAATCTTGACAGCGTTTTTAAGAGTTGTAGCATTAGAACTAAGTACTTGCTTATGGGCTTCTAATGGTAAACTGGGTAATATCGGATTAGTGACGTCATTAGATATACTTTGGCTATCAGATGTCACTATAGACGTAACAGGAACGATATCTTTTGACAGGAGCAGCTTAAGGGGTGATAATGTCTTTATTTCTTGTTTCAAATCATCATGCTTTGATAAAGAGCTAGCAAGTGACTCAACTTTAGAATGCATGTCGGTTAGTTGTTTAAATACAGTGTTTAATTCACTCTTAATATTATCGATACTCCTAGATCTTGATGTGGAGCAACATTATCAGCTTCAAAAGGATTAGCAGAACGTGGGGAATAGATAATAACAAAATTGTTATTATCTGAAGTATTAGGGCTTTTCCGGGGTCGTTTTTTTGACAGTCGGCCCATATCGTTTTAAGTATATATTTTAAAGCTACTTATGAGTGATAAACGAAGGATTCAACGATATTTAAACAATATAGATTAGATACCGTATTATCGTGACGCAAACTTCAAACGTACCGGGTGATATACTTAATCCGTATAAATGTCAAGCCGTTAACTTTAGCATGAGACATGAAAGGCATCTAAACACCATTTTGAGATCCTATAACGCTTGTACCATTGGAGGCTCTTTGATAAACACAGTGTTGAAGGTCAATTATCTTGGTGTTACCTTTCCCTCTGATCTAGCTTGGTCTTCTCACGTCTTATTGTTGTCGAATGTTTTACTTCTGATTTACCACATAAGAAGATTACATGCTCTTAGGATTTCCTGTCATTGACGTTTACAATTTGTCAATTCATGCACATTACCTATTACTTTTTACTGTTCTCCATTATTCTTTCCCGGACTTTTGAGAAAATTCTTTGCTGTATTAAGGAGAGTGCTAAAGGCAGCCAGCAGGGTGTATGGTGAATCTTTTGAGGTCAAAAGTAATATGGTTGTGGATAGACATCTAAAGTCATGCAAAATCCTGGTAGGTGTTAGTTTATCAGATACTAACCACCCCCATCACTCTTATCTTTCTCCTTCTATTCTTTCTGGTGAACCAGACGTAATTACATTAAAATCTATGCACCCAAGCAAAAGTATAAAAGTTCTGTAATACTTAATCTAAGAAATATACTCTGTGATGAACAGGTTGTTAGATGTAACCTAGTCAATAACCTGCATCCTTAACATGTTTCTAATTTGAAAAGTTGTAGTGTTATTTTTTCGGATGTTTTTAAATTCTTTTTCCCCTTTACTTTTGTCTTTGTTTATGTTTATGTGTAAGAAACTTGTTGAAATAACCTGTGCTGAGAATTCTATATTGTACCAAAATGTAATATTGAATAAAGACATTAATAATAATAATGACATCAATTTTAGAACAATCACTGTTTCGTGAGTACATAAAGGACAACTCCTGCCAAGACGTACACTGTAGAGATTACAATTTTTACTCAGTAAGTGAAACTGAAATAGGTACGAAGAATTTGTTATCAACAATCGATCTAACACAGACAACCTGTGAAAAGCTGAGTATATCGGACAGCCCTTCTTTTCTAGTTTGGAACTATGGGATGTGAGCTTGTATGACCTCGAAGCTGAGGACTCGAACTTTGGACCCTCGATATTGCACGATAACGTCTAAATTGTAGACTAATCACCATGTGCCAAATGACAACCGACTTCAAAAGAAAATATGCAAAGTTCTAGTTTGCATTAGTTTCCAGGAGAATTAAACTTTTCGAGTGCAGAAATGATACACACGATAGATGGTCGAGTGATATAATAATCTGACTGAAGTTCAACTTGTTTAAGATTGCATCTCAGCTATATGGTTTGGAAATCAGGAATTCGTGCACAAGAAAAATGTTCCTAGGTTTGATTCTCTGTTTTATGTTCTTGGACGTACATTGCTGTGAAGTTCCATACTATGGTTAATAAGCTGTTCAGTGTTCTAATTGTTGTCCAACTTAAATCAGTTCACGACTCCGCCATAAAAATATGAAACAATACTCAGAAATCGAATACCCAACCTTTTCTAGAATCAAACATTAATCACTAGTGAGCGTGTCAAACTGCATCTAATCTGCAAAAATTTAATTTTTTTCACAATTAAATATAAGAATTGTCCTTTGGATTATGATGAAGGGTGGGAAAAAATATTATAAAGATGTTGAGTTAACTGATCAAATCACATTATAAACATACATACACATGCACATAGTGTTCATCATGAATGTGATATCCACATATTTTTGAAACATCATAAGAGTAGAAACAGGATACACCTAGAACATGATTATACAAACTGTTAAGAGACTATGTTGTAGTGACACTTGAATTGAGACCAGTGAATGAATGAGACGTAGTGTGAATTGTTCTGGAGGAACGCCGTTAATAGAAGCTTCAGTTGTCGACGGAGAGAAGGCGTAGGATGAGCGATGGCTCGGAGAATATAAGTAGTAGATGCTTCGTGAGATATAGAATGCTATGGGAGTCAGCATGATAGCAGAATAAACACTCCGACTGGAAGACTGGTACAAACGGTGACAGAGTAAAAAGCTACAAGGAGAGACAGACTTAAACCAGTCACCGATAGCAATTTCTAGAGCTACAGAAGATCACCCGAAAATTAAACATGAAGCATACAATCTGCAAGAAAATGAAATAAATAATAATTGAACTGGAACAATTACTTAATTACTTACTTACTTACTTACTTACGCCTGTTACTCCTCGTGAAGAAGCATAGGCCGCTCACCAGCATTCTCCATCCAACCCTGTCCTGGGCAATCCTTTCTAGCTCCGTCCAGTTGTAATTCATCGTTTTCATATCTGCTTCTATTATCCGACGCAAGGTGTTCTTTGGCCTTCCTCTTTTTCGCTTCCCTTCAGGATTCTAAGTTAGGGCTTGCTTCGTGATGCAGTTTGACGATTTGCGTAATGTATGTCCTATCCATTTCCATCGTCTTTTCCTAATTTCTTCTTCAGCTCAAAGCTGATTTGTTCTCTCACACAAAAGGCTGTTGCTGATGCTATCCGGCCAATGGATGTTGAGTATCTTGCGTAGACAGCTATTTATAAATACTTGTACCTTCTTGATGGTGGTTGTTGTAGTTCTCCAAGTTTCAGCTCTGTACAGTAGAACTGCTTTGACGTTGGTATTGAAGATTCTCACTTTGATATTGGTTGAAAGTTGTTTTGAGTTCCATATGTTCTTTAACTGTAGGAATGCTGTCCTTGCTTTGCCAATCCTTGCCTTTACGTCTGCATCTGAACCTCCTTGTTCATCGATGATGCTTCCCAGGTATGTGAAGGATTCTACATCTTCTAGAGTTTCGCCATCAAGAGTGATTGTATTGTTGTTTTCCGCTTTGAATTTGAGGACTTTGGTTTTCCCTTTGTGTATACTGAAGCCTACTGATGCAGAGGCTGCTGCTACACTGGCTGTCTTCATCTGCATCTGTTTGTGTGTATGCGATAAGAGGGCTAGGTCATCTGCGAAGTCCAAATCGTCTAATTGATTTTGAGCTGTCCATTGTATTCCGTGTTTTCCTTCAGATGTCGAGGTCTTCATAATCCAGTCGATCACCAGAAGAAAGAGGAAGGGAGAGAGTAAACAGCCTTGTCTGACTCCGGTCCTTACTTGGAATGCGTATGTCAGCTGTCCTCCATGCACGACTTTGCACTGTAGTCCTTCGTATGAGTTCCGGATAATGTTGACAATCTTCTCCGGAACTCCGTAGTGTCGAAGAAGTTTCCATAACATCGTCCTATCTACACTGTCGAATGCTTTTTCATAATCAATGAAGTTGATGTATAGTGATGAGTTCCACTCAACTGATTGTTCGACGATGATCCGTAGTGTTGCAATTTGGTCTGTGCATGATCGATCCTTACGGAATCCAGCTTGTTGATCTCGAAGTTGGGCGTCTACTGCATCTTTCATTCGGTTCAGCAACACTCTGTTGAAGACCTTCCCTGGTATTGACAGCAGTGTAATGCCTCTATAGTTTTCACATTTGCTCAGATCTCCTTTCTTTGGAATCTTGACGAGGTGCCCTTCTTTCCAGTCCATCGGCACTTGTTCCTCTTCCCAAATCTTTTTGAATAGAAGGTGAAGCATGTTTGAAGTTGCTTCGATGTCTGACTTCAGTGCTTCAGCTGGTATGTTGTCCGGACCCGCTGCTTTCCCGTTCTTGATTTGTCTGACGTCCATTATGATTTCTTCCTTCGTTGGTGGGTCGACGTCTATGGGAAGATCTGTGTGTGCCGCTTCGATGTCCGGTGGATTCATTGGAGCCGGCCTATTCAGGAGTTCCTCGAAGTATTCTATCCATCTGTTCCGCTGTTGTTGAATTTCGGTGATTGGCTTGCCTTCTTTGTCTTTGACCGGTCTCTCTGGTTTACTGTATTTCCCTGCTAGTTTCTTCGTTGTATCGTAAAGCTGTTTCATATTTCCTTCTCTAGCAGCTTTTTCTGCTGTCGTTGCTAGTTCTTCCACGTATTTCTTCTTGTCGGCTCTAATGCTCCTCTTCACTTGTTTGTTTGCTTCTATGTATTCAGCTTGTGCTTGGACTTTCTCTGCTCGTGTTCGGCTGTTGTTTATTGCTGCCTTCTTGTTCTTCCTCTCTTTGATCTTGTCCAGTGTTTCTGTAGAGATCCACTCCTTATGATGGTATTTCTTTAGACTCAGAACCTCTTGACACGTTAAAGTTAATGCTTCCTTGATGCCTTTCCAGTTGTCCTCCATACTAGTTTCTTCTTCCTTCCGCAGATCTTGTAAGGCTTGGAACCTGTTGTTGAGAGCAATCTTGAATTCATTGAGTTTGTCAGTATCTCGAAGGAAGGCTGTATTGAACCTTTGTAGTGCTGTTTATCCACTTGTCCAGTTCTTTTTTAGCTTCAGTTTTAAATTGGCCACAACTAGGTGGTGATCTGAAGCTACGTTAGCGTCTCTCCTGGTTCTCACATCTTCCATTGTCCTTCGGAATTTTTTGTTGATGCAAATATGATCTATTTGGTTCTCTGTAGTGTGGTCCGGTGAGATCCATGTAGCCTTGTGTACACGCTTGTGTGGAAATATTGTGCCTCCTATGACCAATTTGTTGAATGAACATAGATTTGCAAATCTTTCTCCATTTTTGTTTCTTTCTCCCAGTCCATGTCGTCCCATAATATCTTCATATCCAGTGTTGTCTATTCCGACTTTGGCATTTAGATCTCCCATCAGAATAGTTAGGTCTTTCCTTGTGCATTTCTCAATGACTGACTGCAGCCGATCGTAGAACTGATCTTTAATGTCGTCGTTGCTATCATTTGTGGGTGCATAACATTGGATAATATTCATTAAGATCCCCTCCTTCTTTGTCTTGAATGATGCTTTGATGATTCTGGATCCGTGAGATTCCCATCCTACAAGTGCATTTCGTGCTACTTTGGACAGCATAAGAGCGACTCCTTGAGTGTGTGGAGCGTTGTCCTCTTCGTGACCGGAGTATAGCAGCATCTCTCCCGTAGCTAGCCTTTTCTGTCCAGCTTGGGTCCTGTGGGTTTCGCTGATTCCCAGTACTGCTAAGTTGTATCTCCTCATTTCCATTGCTATTTGACTGGTCTTCCCGGTTTCCCATATTGTTCGAACGTTCCATGTACCTATAAAAAAATTTTGATCTGGTTGTTAAAAGGGGCATCGGCCTCGTGGCTTCCGAAGGAACTCGGCTTTCACCATGAAGCGTCATAATTCTTCTAAATGAAGACCTTCTAACTCACAGGGCAGAGATTAAATGGTTTGGATTATTTTTTCTGGTAAGCGTTGTTTTAGCGAGTTAGTTTTCTACGGGATGGGGACGCTAACCCCATGCTCAACCCTCCTCCTTTACCCGGGCTTGGAACCGGCAGTAACCCTATGAGAGCTACAGGCGGAGTTGAACTGGAACAATAGTAAAGAAAAAGATTCTACGCCTAATACTAAACGGCTTGTAAGTAAATTTATTCTTCTCGATAATTTGCTCATCAATTCTCACAGATATTTATTATGCTTCTGAAACTATCTATATTATCACATTCAGTAGCATAGGTATGCAGGCTTTTTCGGACATAACTAGCTTTATACAAACGTGTTATATACATCCCGGCTTTTCCTATGCGTTTTATGTGTCCTGTCGATCAAATCTGTTAGAAGTAGCTAGGAATTCAATCGAGGGTTTGTAGAACTTATGGTCTACTATGATATTAGTACTGCTCTAATAATAGACCTAATCCTAAATTTGTAGATTTGTCATGATATGACTGCCTAATCTATAAGATCTTACGTGGAAGTCACACCATCGACTACATCAACTCACTGTATCGTATCAATTACCAATACATGATGTAGAACAAGGTCAGGTTAGAGAAAGAACAATATATTTAATATGAAAAGAAGATATAAGGTAACATTCAGCAGAGACCACGCCTGCATGGCCGAGCCATGCCGTTCGATCAACTCTAGTCCATTCAATTCATTAGTCGCGCCTTCTCCATCATTAGGTATTTCTTCGCGTTAAATATTGAATATCTATTTTCTGAGTAATCTCGTATTCAGCTTTGAGGATTGTGTGGTTATGGTCCAATGCCACTACACTACTCTCCCACCAGAATCAACGTGGTGTTGGTTCGATACCAAATTGGATGGGACTTTAGTGTCCCGAAGGTTACCAAGACTAGTAATAATCCTCCGGGTGATGACAAGCTGAAAGATAAATCAAAAAGAAGACGGCAGCATCTGGTCGGGAAATACATGTAATAATTTTAAAATATTTGCCTTCATGCTTACAATAAAAATTTGAGTGATTATTTGAGCTATAAAAAAATGGGATTATAATAATAATAAAAACGATGCGTGTTAATAGTCGTTGGTTAATAACTTAACGTATAGGTAGTAAGTATTTTGTGTTTAGAATTATTAAAGTTATGAATATTGTAGAAATGTTAATATTAGTAATACTTTTAGTCTAACTTATGAAATCAAATAACGATTATGCCGGTAAGTTGTCCATATGAGTCGATTTCCAATTGCATCTGTATTAGTAGGCTAACTGAAGGAACAAAAGTATTACCGTGGAGAAGAATTCCAACTAGTGTTCCAGTTAGTTTGATACGGTTTATTTAGTTACGGGGAGATTTTCTCAACCCCATGTTTACCTGACCGTGATAGAATTTAGTATTACTACTAATACAAATGAATGGTTATCAAAACAAAATTTAAATACGTGAGTGATAATTATGTGAATTTTGGACAGATAGCTAGGAACAAATCGTTAAATGTGAGTGTATTCTTAAGAGACACGCTCTAGACTCAATGTTCTGATCTGCGGCAGACTATTTATATCTATACTTGCCGAGTGATTGGGTATACAAGTTAGTTGAAAGTATGCAGTTTATCATAAGGCGGAACACGATTTAATTGAGATATAGTGGTTATACGTTATTGAAATTAGTTAAACCTATGTGTCATATTACTAAGTGATGTAGTGCTGCAGGATGTATTTGGCTGAATAAGTTTTTACAAGATGATTAAATAGTGAGTGATGCTCATGTGATTATCAGGGAGGACATAAGTTGTAACCAAGGGGAGTGCACTCCCAACTCATGCCTATGATAATAGCTTGAACCTTAGTCAGTGTTGGGGTAAATTCGACATTGATGTTTTCAGTTTGCAGGATATTTGCTCGACTGCTTATACTGATTATTTGCATGCATGATTGTGTCGCTAAACCATCAATTATACTGACAAAGTTTCGAGATATTTACTGAATGAGCAACTGATAGAGAAACATACTGTAATCATCCGTAGTGAATGAAGAAAAACAACACTAGCGATAATTATAAGTCAATTTGCTGACCGATTTTGTTAATAGTTTCATTAATTTTATCAATCATATTACGTGATTGTCAAGTCATGACAATGCTTTATGAAGATATCCTGAAACTATTATGTTTAATTAGTTATAGTGTTGATTGAAGATTGGCCAGTGGAAAAATAGGCATTGTTGTTTTAGGTGATTCAAAATTATCAGAAATTCCTAACGTTAAAGAATCCGAGACGCCTAATTTAATTATAAATTTCAATTCAGAAATATTTGTTTAATGTTAATTCTAGTAGGCTACGGAGTTTAGATTTTAAAAGTTTGTTCAACCAACAACTACCTAAGGATTTAGTAATTTTATTAGTGCAGTTGATAGTACCTAAATTTTTAATCTTATTATCTAAATTATGTTTGCATTTTAGACTGCTAATATGATAAACCAATCCATAAATCCAAATACGATTAGCAACAACGACTATGATGGGTTTATTAATAAATGTTAGAGGCGATCCAGATGATTTCTAAATTTAGAAGACATGGAGATATAGTGTAACGTATGTATGAACCAGGCTAACATGCAGGTTGTTGACGTATATGACGATTAAAAAATAATGAACATGACCAGACAAGTAATTTTAAAGTTTAGACGGCTTGTGAAACTTCAGGCAGGAATATGATGCGTTATAAACATTCTATAAGAAGTTACTGCATTTAGCCTAAAGATACTTATAAATATGTGGCAAACGCAACTGGAAAACATATACATGTTAAGTACAGAAAAATCATCCAGTAAAATAGTTGAACTCGCCTGGATTATTTTTGAAAATTAGATTATTCAGTGGACGACATATATAACGCCATTCGTGAGGAGTAATGATCCAAAAGTATCCACAATAAAAAACATGCAGTATGGCAATTAATTCCAGGTTGCTTGATGCTGTTGCCACTCGCTCAGATCAAAACAATCGAATGAATCCAGATAATTGTGTCAGCCATTGAACGAGCCATCTAAAATGACCTTATGATTGCAGGAAACTTATGGCTGAAACTCACCGTATGTTTTTAGAGAAATGTCATCCTTGTTGTTTGGCAATGGAACTCGAGAATATGAAATTAGGCAGGCAGTGGTCGGAAGAAAAGGATAGTGCATAGTTTGAAACAGGATGTGTTAAGCGAAGAAACATTAAGAATTAGATCCAGATAACTATTCAATCCTTGATTGCATTGTTAGCCAATGTATATTTACGCTATTTACAGGTCATATTTGCTAGAGCTTGATGTTTAAACAAGTTTATGTCGCTGAAGCAGGTAAATGCTATTAAAGCTTGTTAACGAACCATCAAAGTTAAATAGTTGATATAGATGATCAACTTTTATTATCGATTGAGCTAGTAAGTTATGTGAACTAATAGATATAACATAACGATAATATATGTGACCATTAATCAAAGGACTATTAGAATACTGGGTTTCCAAAAATAAAAACCGATTGAGAAGGTTAAGGTGGAAATAAGGATTAACAATAATAGGTTGCGTTTCTTTAGTCGGGCTTACCAATGTAGAACTTATGGTCTACTATGATATTAGTACTGCTCTAATAATAGACCTAATCCTAAATTTGTAGATTTGTCATGATATGACTGCCTAATCTATAAGATCTTACGTGGAAGTCACACCATCGACTACATCAACTCACTGTATCGTATCAATTACCAATACATGATGTAGAACAAGGTCAGGTTAGAGAAAGAACAATATATTTAATATGAAAAGAAGATATAAGGTAACATTCAGCAGAGACCACGCCTGCATGGCCGAGCCATGCCGTTCGATCAACTCTAGTCCATTCAATTCATTAGTCGCGCCTTCTCCATCATTAGGTATTTCTTCGCGTTAAATATTGAATATCTATTTTCTGAGTAATCTCGTATTCAGCTTTGAGGATTGTGTGGTTATGGTCCAATGCCACTACAGGTTCATATATCAGATTTATCAGTGAGCAATGAACAAATCGACTTCTCAGCAGTTGAGCTTTATAATTGTGATAAATAAAAATAATATATTTGTAATATCCCAATGAGTAGAAAATTGGATTTTCTGACGTTTTGTGACTTGGTGTGAGTTAATCTACTTTCACATTTTCCAGCAACATGTATTAACGTCTTAAAGTATAAAACAATCATCACTACGTTACCTATTCGGAATCGAATAAAAACAATCCACACATCTAATTTTCCAATAGTATTAATTAACGTACACATTCAGGTAAGTAATTCAGCTATTCATTGTGCAAAAATAAAGACACCTATTCAGATGAAAAGAAATTCTGCTTAAAGTTTAACATTTAGGTTAACTATTCATACTTCTCTAATCATTTCATGTAACAAACTAAGGTAGACATTTTAAAATTTTTTACCATACGTAAAGTAATGCTTTATCTTGTGATTTTACATTGAATTTTAATGGTCATCATTTAAATTACTTTCTACTATTCCTGATATAAAACCTCATTCAAGTTTACTGTAATTTCTAAACGATTCTGGTTTAGTGGTCGTGGAGGCTCAATGTTAAAGAGTTTCGTATTTGGATGAAATGACGTTCGAGTGATTCCAGGTATCCAGATGTCTGTTAACCTCGACTGTTTTGTGATTTTGATGAAACTTCACAATCACTACAACACTAAACGGATCATTTACTTCAATCAGCGATTTTTGTGCGCTTTTTAAATTAACATAGTGATCCTCAACCAATCATTATTATTTCTCATAATGATCTATATAATTTTCATTACTCAAGATGAATCGTCATCTTCAAAATAATAAATCGGCTTTGAAGCATCATAAAACCCGAGTCTAAATAGGCAGATCAGAGATTAGAAAGTTATTCTATATTGAATACTTTTAGTCTATTTTAGAAATCATTGATGATAGCCAGTGTAACATTTTCTTCCCTACAGCGTAGATTAGATTCTATTGATTATGCATCTACGCTAGGAAATCGGTGAAATTTTCAACTGAAATTTCAATAGTTTCACCATAATTATAGTCATGAATTATTACATAAAAATTTCATTATTCATGTTCTTTGCAGATTTCACTTGAAACCGTCTTTCGATTAATTAGTTTTATGTACTTACGTTCATATGGCCCTTAATAAGTTACCGCTTTTGATACGTGATTCGAAGCTCACTAATTTAGAAACATTTAACAAACTTAATAATTTTCCACGTTCTATAAGACGAATACATCATACTTACATGCTTACGCCTGCTAGCCGTCGTGAACTAGAATAAGCAGACAACGAGTATTCTCTATCGAACCCCATCCTAAGAAATCCTTTCAGGTTTCCATTCGTTCGCTTCATATCTGCTTCCATTTTCCAACGTAGTTTGTCATTTGGCATTCCTCTTTTCCGCTTCCCTGTGGGATTCTAAGTTACTATTGCCTTGTGATGCAGTTTGGTGATTTACTCAATATGTGTCCTATCCACTTCCAACGATAGAACTGTTTTGATGTTCGTATGAAAATTCGCGTTTTGATATCGATTGACAGTTGTTTTGACTTCCATATGTTCTTCGATTGTAAGAATGTGGCCCTTGCTTTGCTAATCCTTGCCGTCATATATGCATCAGATTCTCCTTGCTCATCATTGATGCTTCTTAGGTTCGTGAAAGATTCCCAATTTTACGGAGTTATCTTTTGAAAAAGATTGACAAAATTAATAGCAAAACGTGTGTTCAAAGAACTTCGACATCTCGTGAAGATTCTTGATATCCTAAAATCTTTTTTTTGATTCAGTGTGGTTATAAATCTCCTTAAGAATTTTTATCGAATGATATTTCACATCAGATTAAATAAACTGTAACGACATGCAATGCTTTCTTGTTTTTTCCAAGGACGGGAAGTTTATGGAATTAATTTAGAAAATTATACTGTCGATTACTTCTCTTACTTCAGGTCCATATTGAAATACTCAGTAATTTAGTTTTATTTATTATTTATTATTAGAAGCTTTATTCAACATTATATTTTTGGTACAACATAGAATTCTCAGAATAAAATATTTCAACAAATTTCCTTTTCTTATATCTTGATCGATTTTGACGATAAATTTTGAATGATGACCAGTTAGATGTTAGGAGTTCAGTAATCCACATTTGAATAATGTTCATTCGTTTCAATGCATATTGCCAGCCAGCATGATGTCGCTGATTGTATCTTTTTGTATCCCATATAGCGAAAGGTTGTAAACTTTTCATAAACGCGCCTGAATAGATTGTGAGCACAATAGACATAATGATGTGCTAAAACAAATAACAAAACAGATAACTTGATGAAATATCTAGATCGGAGGAACAGGTAGCCCATATATTCAAGCAGGCCGCTGTTTGACTTTTCAACGAAATAAGTGGTATTATCTTAAATTCTATTTGTCGTTCATCTCTCTTGAACTTTGCATATTCGTCCTCTGTTTGTTAGGTTACGGCCACAATAATTAATTTTGGTTAAGATTTTCCAAAGAATACGGTTGGTTTGTTTGTGATTTTTTTTCTGTTTGCTTATACAGAAACGAATATTTGCGGTTGCATTTAAACATTTGTGACCCATTTCTAGGTATGCTAGTTTTGAGAAAGTGAGCTAGAAATCACTCTGACTTGAGAGATTTGTGTTATATATAGCCTATGAATACTCGCTTGTCAGTCTCAGCTACTTCTTATTTCATACATAAATGTAAAGGATCAAGCTTTTTGCTACATTCTGACGGCTGGATTCCAGAACGTATGGTTTCAATAACATTAATTGCAAACATGCCGGAAATACATAGGTTCAGGGACAATGCATCTCATGGCAAACATGTATGATCAAATGAAGTTTCTTTTGTTTTCGGTAAAAGCATGTGTCTTTTTGGTGACACGAAGCAAATGGTTTTTCAGATATCGATCGTTTGAAGGATACGGTAATAAGAAATTTTGAAGGTGATGCAAAGTAAAATCTCCATGATTGTAATTAAGACTTACATTCAGATTTTACTAGCAGTTAACTTCACATTATTATGTACAACGAATGGGTTTTGTTTTGCAAACTCCACCTGACTTCAATGAGTCTTCGCTTTTGTGATCGACATTATCAGCCAGACTAGTTGCTCATATTATTGTGTTTAGTGCAGTTTTGATGTGTAATTCGTGAGTTAAGCACTAATCATTCAGGTTAAAACCTCGATGACAAGAAACTTTGAAGTCGTGTCATTCAGTATTTAGTTTCATTTTATTGGGATGTGCTTATGTCGTATAATGTCATTCTACAGTTTTAAAACCTACTAATTAATTACTCGTGTTCTTCGTTTATAGTAGTATTTATTTAATCTCATAAGGTCTTGTTCAGTAACAGCCGAAGGCAAACTGTGCATGATTGAGAGATTTCGAAAGTGAGATAAACTCATATGGATTCTAACAAATCATTTGTTATATATTTTGATGTATATTTTGATGTACATAGACCTTTATGAACAATCATGTGTTCGCCTCATATTACTTTCTAGTTGTACCCGGTTATCACCGTTTCAACATAGAAGTTTTTTGTAATCTATCAGCGTGATCTAACAACAAGTTGATCGATTTGTCATATAGGTGATGGGGAAATCGTATGATATAAAATTGAAGTACTTTTTGAATAAATATATTTACATTGGTGGCATTAGCAAATCTTTACATGAAGGCTGTGATAGAATTCGACTGAATAACTAAGACAAACATGTTCCGCAGATACTAATACTCCCACCTTCCTCAGAAGAGCAACAAAGCACTTCATTTCACCGTGATTCCATCGACTGTTCCGAATTCGTCCAGTGGTGCGATTGCCTCCGTCATTTATGCATTGAGAAATAAAATTGGAAAAAATTGAGAGTTCTCAGAATAATCTTACATCAAAATAAACCACATCTGGGTTTATCATTTCTAATACATATAATAAATGTTTCTAAATGAGCATTAATTCAGAGCACGTTATCTGAGAGGATCTTCTGAACTATCTGTTTGTTGACGTCAGTTGTTTCTAAAAATGTAAGAGAATATAACTCTTTGTTGTCTTTCATCGGATTCTATATAACTAATTAGAAAATATGTTATTCAATTAAACCATTCACCATGTAAACTGAAATGCGTTTACTGTTTGTTTTTCATAGAAACATCACCCTATGCAACGTTATTCAACACAACATTATAAGATTCTCAACACCATTTGGAATTGATACGACGGATAACTAAAAGATATATATTTCAAGTGAGCATGGCTACTTACTTATGCCTTTTCTCTTCCTTTTGTTGCTCAACTGGATTACGAAGATATTGACATATCCGTGTATACACGAAACACAATTGGCAACTTAAACGTGACTAGACGATTTGGATTTCACAGACGATCTATCTCTTCCACCTCATATAAAGGAACATATGAAAGCAGAAGCAATCTGTGTAGCAGCAGCATCTATGACAGTTGGTCTCAACATACTTTCAAAACATTTGCAATATTTATTAGCGTTTTTCAACTAAGGATACTCTTGATCCCTCTATCACACGTGATCAGCAACAAACTACTATGGAAATCATCAATCTGCATCTCCAGTAATTTGTGTTTTTATGATAAAATATTTTTGCACTGTCTTATCATTATCAAAAATTGATCCCGTTAGTTCTAAGTTGTAAAAAAATGAGAAGAAATCACAAAAGTACATTGAATTTATGTCATTCAAATAGAAATGTCGTTGTTGCTCCACACAAACACAAGCAAATGTTGTATTTTCAGTTGATTGCCTTATTTTCTGATTAGTTTTTTTGTAGGCTGATATTTAATTTGTTTATCTAATTACATACCTCACTTTGCAGCACGTTACCGAGAGATGTTGCATATTTTCACAGAGTTAACAAAAACAAAACGTTATGGGGTCAGAGATGGTACTGAAATATGAACCGTGAGAGGAAAGTTAGTAAGTGATAACGGTATGGTTGCAGCTCCCTTAACGATGAAACAGGTTAGTATATCCATCATGGAAATATATTTGGAGTCATAGTAGCTGTACATGGAACTTATGTCCTCGATTTGAAACGAATTTTCATTCATCTTATTGGTACGCAACAATCGCCTTTTATATACGTTTTCAAAGACAATTTAAATCAAACTTCATCCAGCTTTCGTTTAATCGATGATATCTACTTTATTGTCTATATATACGTATCAAGTGTTTGGCGCTACATTATTAGTCCATCGAAAACGATTGTGCTCATCTTATTCAAGAGTTCACATGTACAAATGCTTGGTTCATCATCCATTACTCATAAACATCATTCGATAACTGCAATTAATAACCTATTTCCGTCACAGTGCTTGTCGGTAAATAGAGCTTAGAACTATTCTATCGAGAACACACTTGTCCGCCACATTCAACTTGCTTTGTTTCATCCATCATGAATAATGATATGTAATGGTATTTTTGTCATGTCATAGAGCGGTTTCGCAACATACGAGGTCAAACGCATCTCCTTCAAACGACATAAACTACGCTAAGATTTACAATGGAAATGGGATACTAACCCTTGATCACCAATCAGCTCATATGATCGTCCTGCTATGTATCTGCCATAACGCAAATACAACGCACAGTGCCTTCACATTTTTATGGTTACTATCAATTGTCTCGCGGCAACGAATATCTTCAGTATTTATTTGAAAACAAACATTTTTCCAAATTATTGTGATATTTTATACATACGGCTACGTAAAGTTCTCTGCGATGGGATTCCCACACAGCTTATCTTAGCTCCCAACTAAACCAATCTGCTCATTCTTCACGAGTAGCGTTTTGACCTTGTCAATTATCCACCAATCAACGTTGACTGTTTTTATATGAGAGTATGTGGGTACACTTATTATTCGTTTTTGTATGACGCTTGGTTAAATCGAGTCAGCTTGCATAAATTCTCCACTGCGTGACGTTTAGCTTCTCTCTATTTGCTTCGTCCATCTGATTGACTGCGCAGATCAAGAAGTGTGAAATGTATATGCATTCAAAAATTATTCTAATATTTGACCAGATTAATTCCCTCATACAGACTTCGTTTTCAACCTTATCTTCATGCTTAGTGATAATTCAGGGGACCTATAAGCACTATATGGTGAGTTAGTGTCATATCTTAAACACCACGTACCATGATGGTCAAAAAATAATGATAGCTAATAATTGTGTCGTATTTAGTAAGCATGGGGTCACACACAAACCTTAAAAATTTATTTTTCACCCAATATTTGTTGATAAATTCAGAGAATTTGTCGAATTTGTTCTCGATTAACACTAAATAAAATAATTTTGAGTAATTAATGCATTTCTTGAAGAGAATTAAAAACAAGTCAAACAAATTTATTTCGCTTTCACACATATCACTTACCTCACATGTTCAATTGTATTTGTAATAACTCAAGGAATAATGTAATTTTGTAGAATGTCAACACAAAGTTGTGTAATAGTTGAGGATCTAATAGAGATGAAATCAAACAGTATGAGTGAAAGTTCTCACGTATTCTATTGACCTTCAGAATTTTTATCGATGCGAATATGATTAATTTGGTTCTATGTGGTGTGGTCCGGTGAGATACATGTAGATTACTGTATACGTTGGTAAGAAAACAATATGCCACATAACATATAAGTCATATCAACATTAACAATTTTATTGTATTTTGTTTATCACAATCCTAAATTTACATGCTCTAAACGATGTACTTTGCCCTTAACCTGGCCGTTTTTTCGGATTATTAATTTGGATATATAATTGTAGAACCTGAAGAGAATTTATCGAAAAGAATATTCTTCGTTCAACTACTAGTCTTTTAATATGACCAGAATCTTTAAACAATTAACATGGATTAGTTGAATGCACATAGATTTGCAAATCTTTCCCATTTTCATTTTTCTCTCACAGTCCATGTCTCACCACGATATCTTCATATCTGATGTTGTCCATTCGAAATTTACCGCTGAGATCTCAAGTCAGAATGGTGAGGTACCTTCAGGGTCACTTCGTTATGATGTTAATCGTTTTCATTGCTATCGATGGTGTGTGCATAACACTGGAAAACATGCATTGTCATCCCCTCCTTCTTTGTTTTGAATGGTGCTTTGATGATTCTGGATCTGTGAGATCCTCATCTTCCTACCGCGTTTCCTGGTACTTTGGACAGCATGAGAACAACTCCCTGAGTGTGTGTACCATTTTCCTTTTTGTAGATGTAGTGCATCAGCATCTCACCCATATACAGCCTTTTCTGTCCGGTCGAGGTCCAATGGGTTTCCCTGGTTCCGATTACTACCAATTTTTATTTCTCCATCTACGTTACTATTTGACTGGCTTTCCTGTTCTCCGACATTGTCCGGACGTTCCATGTACCTGCAAAAAATGTTGCTTCGGTTGTTCTCTCATTCTAGTTCTAATTTCGAATTCATGAGTGGAACATTATTCAACTTACTTAGTCTAACAATACTGACACAAAAGTTTTGAATCTCATCTGTTTGACCGTCTTATTAATTATGATTCCTCATAATCTACATAGCACTTGAACTAGTAATATTAACATTACTGCCTTCACCATTATTATGAGTACTTACCGATCGTATAGGTAGTTAGAGACAACTGCATCCTCCGGTCAACATTATTATAAATAAATTCCATGAGTTCACTGCGATTGATTACGATTTGGTTTCGACTGCTAGTTACGTCAAAGTATGAACCAAACTTACATGAATGGATGGGGTAATTCCAGTTGATAAATCACTGGGTCGAATTCATGCGTCAATTCAAGCTAGAACACTATGTAAGGCCTGTAAGCAGTGAATGACCGTTTCTTCGCAGTATGAGACATCTTAACAGTGCGCATTTGCTACCGCACATGCGAGATTTAAAACAAGGATTCCATGCATTCAACCAAAACATTACTGCCATTTCCATAAACCATCATACTGACAGCAAAAATACAGAGTATTAGTCGACCTTGTGTTAGTATTATCTTCTAATGTTGATCAGATTTCATTGATCAATTTAGTGTAATGAACTTCAATGAACTGTAAACATGTTAGTGGTACCAGTATCTAGTTTTCAGCCTACAAAGCTCATTCGTAACACCTCAGAGTGTTTATCTGAATGACACATATTTGGATCACATATGGAGAGTTAGACCATTGAAATTTTTTGTACACACGTCGTTACTTAGTGTAAACAAACACGAATCGCGTTCATGGAAGTACTATTTCTGACAGTTTCTTCAATTAACGTTTCTTTACGTTTTGTTACTCCGTGTTAACAAGCACGTATTAAGTTCAGAACGACTCAATTTCAGACAGTTTTTTCGATAAATTTCTTCTCATCATATATTGTTCAAAACATGATTCTGATGAGTGTGAGCGCCTATTGAACACAAGTGTTGATGTAAGTCAGACAATTGGAAATCAAGTGGTAATAAATAAACGATATTCCATTCAACTGCTTTCAAAGCACTGGTAAACACCAGTTGTAGATAATTCTTATTTAGGATACGATGAATAAAAATTTGATGGTAGGTAAAATTATAAATAACGGGATACGTACACAAGTTGAAAATCATAATTACTGATGACAACTGTAGAAGCATTCCTTTGAGCTGGATGAACTTACAGTAGCTGAAAAAGTGGACGTAAGTCACTCTTTCTCGGTAAATACACAAACACATATGAAGTTAACAGTAAAATGTATCTATTTATAATATTTGGTAACAGAGAGTTTATCTGTCATAATGATTGGTGCAAAGCGATACACAAAACGTGATGAGAATTATGTATACCGGACGTTTTACCACAGTCTCGTTGGTATTATACATGGAAAATAATAACCAGTCGAGTCTAAACGGATCTGAATTATTATTGAGCGCTCCGTAATTCGATAACCTGAGTACTTGATAACTAGATAATTCTATAGAAACACAACCATCTAACTCATATCGTAAATGATCACAGATTTTGTCCAAAACTGAAGGAGAACTTTTTGTGAATTGCCCACCTAGGTGTGTGGAATCGCTTTGTTTGATTTTCATAAACGCAGCTATGATATGCGAAATGATAATTTAATTCACCTTTGTTCGTTGTAATTTGATGAATATGTGGAGATGGAACTGACAACCTTATTTTGTAAATAGTTTTCAATGTTATTTGTATTTATTTTGTCAACCTTCCACTGTATGTATATTTAACATTAAATGACTGTAACTGTTGTTTTAGTAAATGACTTTGAACACACTTTCCGTTGTACTACTACATAGCCTGTCATACCGCTGCTGGCTAACAAATACACTGCTTCTCACACATTCCTCGTTCTATTTTCATTTGTGATTGAGCTAACTGAAGTCTAAATCAAATACAAACTACATTTATAGACTGCAATCGGAATATATCACTTCCTACGTCGGACTATATCACTAGAGAGTTCGCCAACCTGCTAAGAATCATCAAGCATTTATAATTGTGTATTAACATTACTGGATCTAATCAGAACACGCAACGTTTGATCAATTTAAGTAACGTCTCTAATTTTTATTGTATTTGTAACAATTAATTGCATATATTAATATTACTATTGAGTTTTAATAACTTTGTTTATATTTTTGTGTTCATATCTGTTTAGTCCACCACAATTATTTGGTGAGCCTCGATTTTTTGAATACATCTATTATATATATCTACATATTTATTATTATTATTTGGCACGGCACTTCATATTTTTTTGTTTTGTTTTTGCCATCATGAACTCTCCTGGTAAACTCATTGACTTAAATAGTCCACTGATCAACTCCTTGAACTCTTCACAATCAGAAGATAATGCCTTAACCTCGATCAACGCGATTTCAGACTTAAGACTACCAACGTACGGTGTTAATAATCCAAGAGTCTGGTTTGCACAAATTGAAGCTTTTTTCATGGCTAGAGGCATAAGATCTCAGGCAACAAAGTATGCTTATATAGTTGGGGCACTCCCTATTGAGATTGCCGCTGAAGTCGGGGATTTAATCGATCACGTGCCAGAATCTGAACCTTATGATAAAATAAATACAGCCGTAATCCAACGCTTTGTTTGATTTTGATAAACGCAGCTATGATATGCGAAACGATAATTTAATTCACCATTGTTCTTTGTAATTAGATGAATATCATTCGCACAACATATATTTAGGAAGCGATTGTTTTTATTCTGATTAAGACTGATATCACGCGCTTTGCAAAATGAAGAACACCGTATTATTTGACTAATGAGAAAAATTGAGATGATAGACAACTGAGGTCAACAGAAATATGTTTGTCAATAAGACAGAAATGTTTTGTACTTTAATGATTGACTATCTTAAAGGAATAGATTCTGTGAAAGATAACATATTGGACTAGTAGAATTCACGTGGATCTGATGAATATACTCGATATTTAACTAAATAAACTTGACTGAATCTTCAATGTACAGCCCTCGATTTAAACGGATTTGGGAGAACGTAAGAAGCACATGTTTTGTTTAAACAGAAAATAGACTGTTCTTCGAGAATAATGCATTCCTTTTGGACAATGTTATCGTCTAAATTTGTTCAAATACTATTTGTCAGTTGCCAAACAAATTGTGGTCTAAAATGAACAAGAGCATTGAAACAGGAGTGTCTGCTTGAACAAGATGGAGAAGACAAAATACAAATTGACAAACCATCAAACAATCAATGATAATCATTATAGAAGCGAAATCACGATTGACTATCTATCGGGATATCACCAATTATCATCAAAACGAATGAAGTTGATGCTTTGTAGGAACAATGTTTCCTGACGATATCAATTTCTGAAACTGTACAATCGTATTCATAGGTCATAAGATTGGATGTATTAATTCTGTGACTAAATAGATGGATGTTACATTATAATGAATGACAGTCAAAATTATTTAAGTGGTATTGCATATATATTTTTTGAGATAATCAAGAATTGTCTAGTATTTCGACTAATTATTAGTAGTTGGCAGAGCTTTTTTTGTAATTTAATTCTTCCATGGCTGAAATAAATATGCTGAAATATTTGTCGAATTATGAGTTAGTTATCAATAGCCTACGTTATGAAGCGATTTTGACAGAAATTGAAAACAACAAGAATCTGGAAAGTCCGCGCTTTGATTTTTCAGCTTCCCATCTCTGTTGAATTCGATGTTTCAGAATAAAACGTTTTTTTCGGAACCGTGATTGATGTTGATTTCAGTTGATCTTAATCGAATTGATATAAAGCAAAATGCAATTGTCATATCTTGACGAGAATATGTCTGAACTTTCCATGTCTTCTAAATCAATACGAGCCACTTCTTCTTAGCAAACGAATAAATCAAAAATTAAAGATGGATAAATCGGCACTTTCTCACTATATGAAACGGATTGGTAATTATCTCAATGGATACAATTTTATCAATCGGATATTTGATCATGAGTGTGCCCAAATTAGTTGTGGTAACTCAGCATCGTATGCACAAACTTTGATGTTTATATTTCCAAAACAACTCGAAATTTAAGTGCTGGATGACAACAGTTTTTATTCACATTCAACTTATTTCATGTCAAACCATTGAATTAAATCAAAAATAAAGTTTCAGTTTAATTGCCTGAACAATGGTTGAAATGAGCGAACCGCAGTTGACATTTCGAAGGTTAACAGGGTCCATTTTGATGCTGTGTCAAAGTTAATTCTATTGAAATGTCTTTAGTTTTTACTTGTATGACATGATGGCTCAATGGCTTTTGGAAATTATGCGGCTAAATCACTTTCACCGTTATGATGGCATATTGCTTCTTATTTGTCGCCTTATATGCAACGGGTATTTAATATTTGGCATTTTCCATACGTCTTACGACAGGCACCAGCCAGCGATGTGATCTATCGACAAATCAGTTGAAACAGTCATTTTAAACACCACCATAAAATCTATTCTCAAACCACATTTAGAAATCAGATTTTACACGTGATTATTAATACTGACGCATGTTCAACAGCGTTCAACAACGTGATATCAGACAACTGGTAGATAAACAATGAAACATAATTCATTAGTAAAATTTTCACATCAGTTTTATGTCTCCTAAGTACAAATGAAGTTAAATAAAATGAGTTCTAGCAATGATTGACTACGAGTGTAAACGTTGCTGTGTTGTTTAGAAATTTGTTGTGACCCTTGTTTTCTAACTCTTAATACCATACTCACATTTACATGGTAATCACCTAGACGATCATGGTCATTAAAAATATATAGTTCAATTTCCGTGTGCTTCAACGACCTAAAGGATTTCATGATTTGTAACTGTTACGTGGATACATCATCTTATTAGATAGTGACAAAATTACATGAATATGACATGCATTTCAATTTACCACAGTAGTTTATAGACGCAGGCATTTACATTCCTACGGAGTATTGAATCGAGCATTTTTGGAACATTGGATCTGGTAAATTACTTTGATAATTTGAGTGAGCGCAAACTTATCATTCTTTCATGTTCACTTGCCTTCTCAGGATCAAATAAAATGTGAGTGATTGCAAACAATACAAGTTAGTGGAGGAAGTCATTCGTACCACGACGCATGATATCAGCCTACATGTTTTTATCAGCATCTAAAGAACAATCGAATTTATAGCCATATTTTGCATGCATTACGATTCAATCACTGCAGAGTTCATACCAAATGATCCACACTTGCGACTTTGTTCTTTGTGTTTCTTTAAGATTGCAAACACTCAAAATTATCATAAGCCGAAGAACTACTCACACACTGAATCGAAGTCTACTGACCTCGCGACGATCATTAGACTCATGATTCGACACACAACGGCTTATAATCTTAACTTTATTCAAGTCATGATATCGCGTTACCAGCACCTAATACAACTGGCAGATTACTACCACAAATCCGAATTGGCTGATGTTCACTAGTCAAGTGTTTTCACGTAAACCTCTGAAAGACATATACTAAAAAAGGCAATAAGTGCATGTGCATAATCTAGTATCCACGGCCTAAGAATTAATTGAAAAGTTTATATCAATTCCTATCCCGCCTTTCTCTTCTGAATTCGAAAATTCTTTTTAAAATGAAGACAATAGAACCACACAAAGATTTACATTCACGGTGGAATTATTCTCATAGCTGTAAGATTGTAAATATACACATCTTTCCAAGCGATAATATCACATTCGTTGATAGTAATAATTTACTGAAAACAGTAATGCAGCTTCAAAAATGTAGTCTCATAATTACAAAACTGATAATCTGGAATTTATGACTTTGAATATTCTTCCAGAATATCATTGAGCCTAGATGAAGACTAATAACTGTTACGTTACATAACGAGATATTTCTTCATTTAAAATAGAATGTGACCTCGAATGATATGGAGGCAAACTATGTCTTTTGAAAGTGAAACGTCTATAGAGAATGAGAAAAAAATGTGAGAACATTGATCGGAGAACTTGAGTATTAGTCTATGGTGAAGGAAGAGGTTGATCAAATTACTATTGTACACAATGTCACAGCCCTTCCAGATGTATAATAAAAGTTTCAGTGGTGATAATTAGTCAGAAAACTACTGTTATTGGTACGTTTCTATCTACCTTGTGGATAACATTGAGTAATGAGACTATTTTGACCGAATGATCAGTGTTCTCACTGTGGGCAACATGAACAATTTTTCAAAGAATTTCATGTAGTTATTGAAATGAATGTAGAAAAAGCAAATATATTGAAAAAATAGACATATAAAAGAGAATCCGAGAAAATATCATCTCAGATAACCAAACATTCGAATTTCATGTCACTTTATGAAATCAATTTATTATTTATAATTAAAATGGGTAATGCATTTGGTATTTGTTGACTAACTGCGGACCACAAATACCACAAATACAAATCTACAGTTACATATAGCGTAGAATACAGAAATAATATGTAGCGGTAATACGAGGTTCTACGTTGGATGCTATGAGATGTTCCACACTCTAAAATACCTAATACTTACATATTTCCATGATGTCCTCCTATCAACTGAATTTTTTATGAAGCTAAAATACATACAATCAAAAGAAAAAGTCGACATAAAAAAGTAGTTTTTCTGAAGTTTACATTCATTAAGAGAGAACTTAGGCGTAGCTCATATTGTCTGCACAGCCTTCAGTATCTTTTAAATAAATACTGATAATTACTCAATTTTATATACACATTTCAGTTTCTACTTTAACTTAGACCTCTCAATGCCCACACTGTCATATTTTTGATCAGTTGTATGTTCAAATTCAGCAACATTCTTACTCGTCTTCTTTCTCCATTTTTTCAATGAAGTTAGTGCGTATTATTCATGTGATGATATTGGTTTAGATGATCATAATCAAACCTAATGATAGCCGGATAGTTTTAGGCTCCACCAGTTATTACACTCTATGTATATTGTTTATGAGACTTTGATCAGTCATCCTTATGGCATGGTTCACACCACGTTCTGTGTATCATTTTACACCAATCATTGTGACAGTTAAGCGCATGGTTACTCAACATTATGGATGGATATGTTTAACAGTTTGCGAATGAAGTAGAATGAAGTAGGCTTTATAGTATTTGGTCATGTACTTGACACTGGGTTCGATTTAATTCAGGTTTTCTAACTATTCACATGATGACTATTGATGAGCTTTGTGATTTTTCTACAACCATTACTCAGAATCGTAAATACGCCAGAACCTTTAAGTGTTCTCACGCGTTTATTGATAAGAGGGACTTGATTTTGTGCTTTCGAGTTACTAATAGTTGATGACAACTCATGGTCAGTGGTTTTTACGCTAATCAACTGCTTAGTATATACAGCTACTGTGAATTCATTTGTTATGGGGTAACTTTCCTGCAAGTGTCATCATTAATTATGTTGTTTAATTTATGTAAGTTATCCGTTGTGCATAATAGTAAACTTCTTGCAATTTTCCATTATGTCTTGTTGAGCGTATGAATTAACTGTGACCAGTGATGCTTCTATAGTATTGAGAGGAGTTCATCATCACATGAATGACCTCTACTAGTATTTTGTTTTGTACCGGGGTAAGTTAGACTTCACACAATGACGCGCACACAGACATTTAGAGAAACATGTTTAAATCTATATGCATTGGGACAGTGCACAGAAGTGAAATTGACTGCGACACCGATTTCGCAGCCCGTAAGTAAGCCACAAGTTGAGGTGTCAGCCTATTTTTAGAATCATTCAGTAAGGCTGCTGAGAACACTCTTTACACTTTTCTATTTGAGAATTAATCCTGAAGGTTTATTAGAGAATCAACTCTACGTTTATCTTCTGTCACAGATATGGACCAGGTACGTCTGATTATTCTAGTGTATCTGAATCTGAGGAAGAACAACATGAGTGAGTGAAGTGTACCGAAATATTTCTGTCAACGAATGCTATGGCTATTACTACAGACATTATACCAAGAAGTTTATTGATTGGTATGAGTTTAAAAACAAAGTAACTGGGTATGAAATAGCTAATAACGCCTTCATCAATGTTGTGTAGCTCAAAGACGACTAGAGATTAAATATCGGATTGTTCTGATCTATATTTTGAACGAGATACAACGCAGGAAGAAGAAATGGATATGCGTTGACCAATAAAATTAGACATGTTAAATTTGAATGACAACATCAATTTGACACTTGTCGAGTAGAAATATCCGCTCAATTCAGTAAGGCAGTAAATGAGTTATAACCTAATAGTCTTGGTTGTATTATATGGCAAGGTGGAGAGGAATGTTGAGACCACTTGCATATTGCCTATTACATAATTGTTTATTCAAACATGGGATAGATTTGTTTCTTATGGTCAGCCTAGACTGACTATTATATCTGCTTAAATTAGTTTTATGGTGAACGTGTCTTGTGACTGTCACATGAGGTTTATTCGGTTAATGCAGTGTTCTTTCGACAAGTTGCCAATCGTCTGTAAGTAAGGATGGTCTGACAAATTGTTTTATTACCTAGTACTTTCTGGAATTTTATATATATATTAGAATTTTCTATTATATCCGAATATTTTAAAAGATTGGACCGGCGAGACTCTTATTTATCAACGAGCCAATCAGAAGCGCTTTAGAGATTCAAAGGTTATGGCATCAAATTCAGTGCTTAGTGCTAACGTACGATCAGTTCACAGAGGATTTGGTACAAAACGTGGTATTTCAGCGGATATAACAAATAAAACGACAAGACTATAATTTGTGGACGAATCTGTCATGTATGAGGTAATAGATCTCGGTGCTTAACGCCAAAGCCTTTCTTGCATTTTGCCAAATAAATGTCTGGCATTATAGCTGATGTCAGTTCGTGATAAAAACACCATTTATAATTCCTAACGAAGGCAAATCACGACAATTATTGCAAACCGGATGATAAAACACCCGTAAAACTGGCTGCAGCCAGGTACTACGACGAGCTGTCGTTCACGGACTGGAAATCGTTAAAATTGATAGGTCAAAATGAACCTCGAATACTCGAGTACTCCTGATTTAACAAGACCTTACATGATTAATTAGCTTCTGCAAATAACCATTTCTCTTATGCCTATTCATTTATAATCGCGTTTGTTAGTGACAATCGTTTTAGTCTAAGCGGTAATTTGAAAGCAAACACGACTTCAATATAATTTTGATAACTGGTTGGATAAGATTAACTTATTTACAGGTCAACGGAATTCAAAGTACATTTGTCAATTGGATAACACGAATGCTTGACGTGAACTGTGCACTATTCCATACACAATTATATCAGCCACCTATGTGTTGGTAACACTCTATCCACTACTATTCAGTCTTAATCCACAGTGAGTGCTCATCTGTGATGATCACAAATAACAGATGTCAAAATGCTGATTAGTAACAATTTTAAAGTACTGATAAGCACACCGATTTGATTCTCTCCTGAAACTGAGATGACACTTGTCATTGAGTCAATTTTAAAGGATGACCTTTTGTCTCATCATATCTATCGCAGTCGTTAGCTCTGTGATATATACGATTGTACATTCAGCCATCACAACGTGTGCCATACCCGAAATATCTGATATAGAGAACGTTAAAAATAATATTCCGGATATCTACGTTTCATATTGGCGTTTAAATCTGTTTTGATAACACCTGATGTGTAGTAACGTTTTGAATAATTTCTCAAAATTAATCCGATTCTCTAGGTTGTAATTACATATTCTGTTTAAGCAGATTATGTTCAAATTACACCATCATTTTAGAGAAGTTGCTAATAGATATCCAAGTCAAGACGTTATTCCTGCATATCACATTAAGTAGTTGAATGTAAAAACGCCAAGTAGAAAGTTGATACGACAAGGAAATTCTGAGGCCCTATCTTCAAATCACTAAAAGCACACAGCTTTCGAATCTTTAATTAGAGCAATGTGGTCTTCTTCAAACCTGTCAAAGATATATCCAGATTAGGACTTTCTACTGACTTAACAACGACTGAAATAATGAGCAGTATATCGCTAGTGCCAACAATAAAATTACGGAATAAACCAGAGTAGGTATGTGGTCGCTTATACTCGGGAAACGAACATTTCGAACACTAAAATAAAATAAGATCATCAATAACCTCACTTTTATTGGGATTAAAATTAAGTGATTTAGTATGACAAGATGCGAAACGAACAGTGTTGTTGCATACTAAATTACTATGTTGATGTCTGTTACGAGTAGAACAGTTGACATGACAAACGGGCATGATTTTTGGTAATGCAGTTTACCACATGACAAACGTTTCCGAAATCTCTGCACACTTATATGTGCTTCACTGAAACTGTTTATGAAGCTGGTGTGTATCTAAACTGAGTAACTAAACAGATGACGTGATAGTTTCTGGGGTGAACATCGACTCTGTGACTCATTCACATCCAGTTAACGAGTCTCAATTGCGAAAAAGTGACACGTTTCTGGCGTTCCACTGTTAGATATCATCCATCTCTGTTTTTATTACTCGTGACATAATGGGGTTTTTGAGGCAATTCAAACACGACTAAAACACACCGTAAAGTAACCGATCAATTGCAGTCTTTAACATCAACGCAAACCAAGGTTTGATTTGATAATTTCGAATAAATTGAGCATTGGGTTCATTGTTATAAATAAAAATAATATATTTGTAATATCCCAATGAGTAGAAAATTGGATTTTCTGACGTTTCGTGACTTAGTGTAAGTCACTTCTTCAGAGAACAAATAACCAAATTTGGTTATTTGTTCTCTGAAGAAGTGAGTCAACAAGCAAATATTGTTTTACAATGAACATTAAACTGTGATTGGTTAACAAAAAGATACAGTCGTAAAAGGTCAAAGGAAGTTAATGTGGTGGTGGGCGTTTTCCTTTATTATTGGTGGGTTCATTTATCGATCACATGTTACACTCCCCCCGAAACGCGCACCACGTCCATTGTCCAGGGCCGTCGTCGCCGTCAGACAACCGGCTTCTTCCAGTAGACATAAGCTTCGCACATCTCTGACGATTTCTTTCTTTTGAAGTTCTCAACTTTGCCGTGCGGACTCGTCCGTCCGGGCCATAGCTTACTTGCTCGACTATAGCCTTAGGCCATTGACCTCTATTCATTTCGACGTTACTAACGAGGACTAAGTCACTCGGTTGTAAGTTCTTGTGTACGTCCAACCATTTGTCTCTTGCTTGGAGAGTCGGTAAATATTTCTTTATCCATCTATTCCAGAATGCGGCGGTTAGTCTTTGAGCTTCTTTCCATCTTTTGTTGTATAATAACGTCTTATCCACCGAAGCATCGTCGAATGATAATTTTCTATGAATCAACAACAACTTGTTCGGAGTAAGAGCCTCTAGGGTACCAGGGTCATCTGTTATCTTAACCAGAGGTCTGTCATTCAGTATCCGATCCGCTTCAGTTAAGAAGGTTTGCAGAGTATCATCGGTCAACACGTTTTGGAATAAAAGCACTCTTAAGATTCTTCTAATTGATCTTATGATGCGTTCCCACACACCACCTCGATGACTTGCTCTAGGTGGGTTAAAACGCCACTCACATTCTCGTTCTTTAAGGTGGTTTTCTATTTTATTAGTATTCCAGGAACGTATAATCTGTCTCAAACTGGCATCTGCACCTCGGAAGTTTGTGCCGTTATCACTAAAAATACGCTTTGGACATCCTCTTCTGGCAATAAATCTTGATAACGCGCATAGAAATGAATCCGTATCTAAAAAGTAGGCCATTTCGATGTGAACGGCTCTAATAGATAAGCAGGTGAATAAACAGCCATAACGTTTCTCGACAACTCTACCACGTTTGACGTAGAACGGTCCGAAGTAATCCACAACTACTTGACTAAAGGGTGGTGAATGAGTCTCTACTCGGTATTCCGGCAACAATGCCATTAATTGGGAACATGGTTTGGGATAAAGTCTTCTACATAAAAGAACCTTCCGAACAGCAGAATATCCTCTCACAATCCAATACTCCTCACGAATACTACTCAGAGTTTGAGTAACTCCAACATGTGCGTTGATCACATGATAACGCATTATGATCATATCTGTAACAAAATGATTATTAGGAAGAATAATCGGATATTTGGTTTCAAAGGGTAAACGTGATAACTGCAAACGTCCTCCCACGCGGATTTTGCCTTCAAACATAAAAGGGTTGAGATTTCTTATAGAACTTTGACGAAATAATTTTTTTCTCCTGTTCACTTCGTCCATTGCTTCTTGACCTTCTTGCTGTCTAAAAGCGTTTTCTCCGAGCGTCAACGGTGAGCTGTTTAGAATTCTTTTTTTTCGGCCGGGTACACGATACTTTGGACCAATTTAATAATGTCATTCTTCGAATTTTCGATATCCTGAGCACTAAGCGCACCTAAGGTTAGACGATTTCCGTTCCTCTTGTTTAACATATTATTGATAAGCCGTCTACAGTATGAAAATACCCTTAGAAGTCTGGACCACGACCTGCACGTACGAAATCGATCTAGGAACTCATTATCGTGTCTTGGGAGTTCGAAATCCTCTGTCGATACATGGGCTATAGTGTTCTCAATCTTTTCTAGGTTAGGCCACTTATTTTCTTCCTCCCACAAGAATCTCGGCCCTTGTAACCACTCTCTTACCTTAGCCTTATCATTTAGTGATAATCCACGAGACGCGTGATCTGCAGGATTCAATTTACCTTTCACATATCTCCATTGACTCGGCGTAGACAATTCGTGTATAGTTTCCAACCTGTTACTCACAAACCTTTCAAATCTTTTAGTCGTATTTTTATGCAATGAAGCACAACTGTCGAATCGGTCCAATAAATGACTGACGAAATGGGGATACTTAACTGTTCCCTTATGTGCCTTCCAACCTTAGCACACAGAACACAGGCCGTTAATTCCATTCTGGGTATAGTAACAAGTTTTAGGGGAGCAACCCTAGACCTAGCTAGCAGGAATGAACAATGGATCCGACCAGAAACACTTTCATAACGAATATACGCAACAACACCATACGCAAGCTCGGAGGCGTCGGCAAAACAATGAATTTGCGCAGATGATGGTTCAAACCCTGGTTTCAAACACCTTGGTATTCTTAAGTGGTCTAACCCTTTTATATGTCTACACCAATTATTCCACTTTGCTTGACAATCTATGGGTAACTCGGCATCCCAGTCTAGTTTCTGACGACAAGTATCTTGTAAGATCACTTTAGCTGGTAATATTATTGGGGCTACAAACCCCATTGGATCAAAGATAGATGCTACATACGATAAAACATTCCTTCTGGTGGGGTTTCCATGAAATTCGTGAACTTTGAAAAATAACTCGTCTGTTCGGACGTTCCACTCTATTCCCAGAGTTCGTTTACTTGTCTCATTGGATTCACAGACAATAATCCTTCCTTCAGCACGGTCTTCTTCTGGAATGAACTCCAGCACTTCAACGCTATTACTAGTCCATTTAGTTAAGTTAAATCCTCCCAAACTTAGGAGTCTTTTAAAGTGCGAATATGTCAATTTGGCTTCTTCTATGGTATCCACACTTATCAATAAATCATCCACATAAAACTGTTCTTTAGCTGCTTGCGTAACAGCCCTGGGAAATTTATCTTGATTATCAGAAATCGTTTTCTGTAAAGCAAAGGTGGCGCAACATGGCGATGAAGTTGCTCCGAACCGATGAACTTTCATTCTATATATCTCAGGTTCCTTTTCTAAGTCTCCACCTGGCCACCACAAATATCTAAGAACATCTCGATCAGGCGGCGGAACTATTACTTGGTGGAACATGACTTCAATGTCCGCCGTAAGACCTACTGGTCGTTGCCGGAACCTGGTGAAGACGTCTACTAAGCTATTGACTAAATCAGGCCCAGAATAAAGGTTCTTATTTAAAGACGTTCCAGCATACTGAGCTGCGCAATCGAACACTAATCTTAGCTTGTTAGGTTTCTTGGGGTGGAAGACTGGATGATGAGGAAGATACCAAATTCGTCCATCAGAGTGGTTATCGTTGACTTTTTCAGCGTAATCTCGTTCTACATACCGAGTCATGGAATCTACATAGTCTTGGAACAACTTCTTATCCCGAATAAATCTACCTTTCAAACAGCTAAGTCTACGTTCTGCTAATTCTCTGTTATTAGGTAACTTGTGGTTGTGCCTCCAAGGTAGAGCTATTTGATAGTGCCCGTTTAACCTTTGTACCGAATTCGATATAGCACCGAGTGCTATACGATCTTCTACAGACATCGAGATAGTACGGCTTAATGGATCTTTGAATTCAGTCGAGTACAACTGTTCGAACTTATCCTCTAATTCCTCTTTAGCTGAGAGGTGGTTGAGTGCACAATTGCTTTTACAAGGTTCCCTATAGGAACCGAACAGCGTCCAACCTAACGGAGTCTTCACGGCGAATGGTTCATTCGGCTTTCCAGTTCTTATCTCTTTCATTTCGTGTACACTCGGTGCGTTGCACCCTATCAACAGTTTGACATTCTCATCCTCTACTCCAGGAAAACTTATGTCTTTTAAATGCGTCCAGGATTTTATTTGAGACATCGTTGGTACCGTCCTGCGCAACATAAGCAATCTCTCGACTGTCCATACGTTTGGGATTCTAAATGACGAAGACGAATCTAAGGAGGAAACCTCTAGTTGAACCTCTTCACACTGAATTGTGGAATGGTTATCCAACGTTTTCAACGAAATAATCTTAGGCTCTCCTTCTAAATTCAACCCTTTAGCTAGATCTTCTGTAATGAGTGAGGCATCCGACCCACTATCTAAGAAGGCACAAGTCTGTGCTACCTTTTCTCCACTCCTCACCAGTACAGGCACTATTGCGAATGCTGCTTGTTTCTGTACACGCTCATCACTTTTCTCCGTACATATCTGGGTGTTAATGTGTGCATCAATATTAGTATTCCTTGGCTCTTCCCGCAACTAATGTAACAGGGTATGGTGTTTCCAGCCACACCCTTCGACAGTACACGACCTCGGCGATCGACAGTTTTTTGCTACGTGGTTTGCCTTCAGGCATACATTACACAACTTGTGTCTAAGAACGAATTCCTTCCTTTCTCTAACATTCTTTAAATTTTTGACATTGATCTAAGGAATGATTACTGGAGCACTCTAAACAAGATGAACTGCGTAAGAGAGCATTACCATCACTAGCACTCGCATAAGATATTCTTGCTGCATTGTAATCCGTACTAAATTTCTTTTTTAAAACACCAACATCTTTATTGCCACTATTACTACCGCGGTTGACAAGTAAGCCGTACCTGGTATTAGCAATGTCCGACTGCTCCTTCACAAAGGTCCTTGAATGAAGGTTCTCTGCCTGTCTTAAGAATTCTACACGCAACTTTAACCCATTCTCTTTGCAGGTGTAACGGGACTTTTAAAAACATGCATTCGATAGTCTTTGTAGAATTAAGATCAGATACATAGTTCATCTGCGTGAGTGTTAGCTCACAAATATGCATCTCACGAGACAACCTTCCTAAATTATATGGATCGGTCCCTTTAATGGCAGGGATGTTCAGCATCTTATTAATAAATGCATGAGCTACTATATGTTTCTGACCAAATGCTTCCTCGAGAAGATCTAGTGCTTTACGATAGCCTTCTTCTGGCTCAAGCAATGAACAATAGTGTTTTTAGCTTCACCATCACAGTACTGGATCAAATAGTTTAACCTAGATCGGAATCCAATGCTCTCGTCAAAACAGTCCTCAAAATTCCGTATGAAGCTCCAATAGTTCATAGGGTTACCATCAAACCTTACAATCTCTTTCTTTGGTAGGTCTAAAGCTCTAAACATCATTGTTACCCAGTCTTTTCTAGGAGGAACATCAACGAAAGATGTAGACTCATACGTCATCGCCTTGTCAGCCATAACTTGATTATAATGTTCTCTTCCTTTTTGGCGTAACCGTTCTAGCTCGATTTCCTTTTCTGTCTGAGCTAAACGTACTTTAGCTAATTCTAACTCTAACAAGGGATCCATTCGGTAGGTATTTCCTCCGAGCTGGTCATCACTATGGGTTTCTGAATAATGAGGAGACAATTCAGGAATATGATCAGTTTTACGACTCTCCATAGACATCTAAAGGTACCCAATGTACGAAACTTTGATGAGATACTGTTCGAAACTTTGTAGGGAGCAATTTCCTACAGGTTTAATTCTAAGCTATTCTCTAGAGCGTCGAATACAGAGTCTTGGTTTGGCCAAAGTCAGAACAAGTAAGCTATTTGGCTATATAAACTTTATCTGTTTCTTAAACATAAATTAACATCGTTAGTGTGCAAACGAAACAGTACAGTATATTAATACACGGAAAAAGAGACAATAACATACCGAACAGTAGCCAGAGAATAGGAAAGATGAGTCAACAAGCAAATATTGTTTTACAATGAACATTAAACTGTGATTGGTTAACAAAAAGATACAGTCGTAAAAGGTCAAAGGAAGTTAATGTGGTGGTGGGCGTTTCCCTTTATTATTGGTGGGTTCGTTTATCGATCACATTTTACAAGTAGGACCTGATCGAAATAGACATTCGCAACAGAACAATTGTTGATTGCAATTATCACTAAGCGTCGTAAACAGAATACTGCCAATTCACATATCAAATGCCGTAAAACTCTTGTGATATTATTCAGTTTTTATTGAATTAAAACAATCACGTAAATGTTAAAAACGACTATCATTATTTTATCAACAAAATTACATCAGTTATCATGTTAACAACCATAAAACTGATTCAAAGTTGCATGAAGAAAAGCTCCCAGCAAACGGGAACGGACAAAAAAATGTGAAGTTATTGGATGAATTACGAAGTGAAAACAACTCGGTCAAATTATTAAAAACTAGTGATATGAAGTTTCTGGGAATCATGAATTACTATTCTTTCTCTTATACAACCACCGACCAATGAAGCATTCAACGCACACAACGCAGACTGAGACCACAATTGGTATCACAATATACAGGTAATAAAGTGTGTTTGTGTTATTGTGTTCAGTCACGTGTGTGTTTACGGTCGTGTTCTGAAGAAAAACAAAACAGTAACATTATTACTCATTATAGTGTGTTATTCAAATAATTCATCATTCGTTTTACGTTATTTTCAGTTTTCATCACAAAATAGATATACGGTGTCATATTTGATTTCTGAAATCACCTAGTTGATAAATTAATAGGACTCCGAGCATTAATGCTAAACAACGTTTTTATTCATAAACGAATCAGTACGTATTTGAAGTAACAAAATGATCTTTTGAGTTAAAGGAATTGCAATGTGAAATATAGCAACATTTAGGGCAACCTATGAAGTTTAACAATTACTTACTTTAATGAGGCAATGGTCTACTTTCAATTCATGAGTATCCTTATCATTGCTATTAATGCACATATTAGCTCTTTCACACCAAATACATCTCATATTTGATGTTGTCGCATTTTGGCATTCCCCAGTCGAATTGTGAATTGAACAATTCCCTACGGAAAAAAAGGGTGACTGCATTTCAAATTATCAAACAAGAAATAAGTGAATATCAAAATGTGTAACCTAAACTCCATTCCAATATAGTGCTTTCTGAGTAAAGCGTATGCTTCTACTTTCACTAGGACACTCTCGTCACACATGTTTAGTGTCAGACATGTTCGATTAATGAAAATATATTGACGATTTGTGACATTTTATTCGATAAATGCTGAAGGTGACCTGAACAATAGATCGTGGAATGATTCTCTCAGTATTCTAAACGCTGCTAAATAGTCTAACAAATGATGAACTGAGAAGTGTTTGTAGCCACTGATTGTAGAAATTCAGAAGGAAAGGAACATACTCATTGTTTCAAAGCCGCTTTGAGTACCTCCTGGGGCTACTGCCTGTCTCAAGCTCGGATAAAGGAGGAGGGTTGAGCATAGGGTTAGCGACCTTATCCCGTAGAAAACTAACTCGCTAAAAAACGCTAACCAGAAAAATTTATTCAAACCTTTTAAAATCTGCCCTGGGAGTCAGAAAGTCTTCATTTTGAATAACTATGACGCCACATGATGAAAGCCAAGTTCCTTCGGAAGTCGCGAGAACGATGCCTCTTCTAACAACCAGAGCAACCATTGATTTAGGTACATGGAATACTCGTACAATGTGGGACACTGGGACAGCCTTCCAAATCGCTTCAGAAATGAGGAGATACAACCTGAAAGTGCTAGAGATCTGTGAATCACATTGGGCGCAAGTTGGATAACAACGACTAGCTTCAGTGGAGCTTTTGTTATACTCCGGCCATAAAGAAGAAAATGCCTCACATACACAAGAAGTTGCATTGATGCTGTCGAAACAAGCACAAGATGCACTTATAGGATGGGAATCTCATGAACCAAGGATCACCAAAGCCTCCTTCAAAACAAAGAATGAGGGCATTGCAATGAACGTCATCCAACGCTATGCGCCTACCAACGACCACAATGAAAATGTTAAAATTCAATTCTATGATACGCTGCACTCAATCATCAAGAAGTGCCCAACAAAAAACTTTGCCATTCTAATAGGAGATTTAAATGCCAAGGTTGGAATGGACAACACCGGACATAAAGATATCATCGGACGACATGGACTGGAAAAAAGGAAAGAGGATGATTAGAGATTTGCAAACCTATGTGCCCTCAATAAACTGGCCATAGGCGGCACTATATTACCACATAAGCGCATTCAAAAACTCTCATGGACTTCACCGGATCAGATCACGCAAAACCGAATCGTCCATATCCGCATCAACAAAAAGTTCAGGACGACGATACAAGACGTGAGAACCAAGAGAGGAGCTGATATAGCATCAGATCATCAGTTGCTGATCGCCAAGATGAAATTGAAACTCAAGAAGTACTGGACAATGGAGCGGACAATATCACAAAAGTTTAATACGGCCTCTCTTCAAGATAATGACAAACTCAACAAATTCAAGATAATCCTCAGCAATAAGTTTTAGGCCTTTCATGATCTAATCAATGTAGAAGGAATTACTATGGAGAGCAACTTGAAGGGGGTCATAGAAGCAATCACATCAACATGCCATGAGGTTCTGGGCCACAAGAAGCACTATCACAAGGAATGGATCACTGCTGGCACACTGGATAAGATTCAAGAAAGGAGGAATAAGAAAGCAGCAATCAATACCAGCCGAACAAGAGCAGAAAAAGACAAGGTACAAGCTGAATACACAGAAGTAAACAAGCAAGTGAAGAGGAGTATCAGAACTGACAAACGTAAATATGTGAAAGACTTAGCAATGACGGCGGAATAGGCTACAAGAGAAGGAAACATGAGACAACTGTATGACACGACAAAGAAACTCTCCCGAAATCACCGTAAACCGGAGCGACCAGTGAAAAGCAAGGAAGGCGAAGTAATCACCTGTTACAGGAGAACTAAAGACATTTGGCGGATTAAAACCTTTCAATCGTATAGTAATAATTTACTGTGTTTTTGGATGTATTTGCTTTACTTAACTTTTGAACTTGTTAGTTTATATCATTATTTCGGACATTTTGGTTTCCCTTTGTCGTTGGTTTGGTATTTGGTAGTTTTGCTCCGAGAACCTACAAAATTGAAGGTCTGTTTTGTAATTCTTATAGTTATTGTTGTTAGAACGACATTTGGTCGACTATTTGTGAATTACGAATAAATTTGGTATCTGAATCGGAGTTTCGGTTCTATTGTCAATTTGGGTTCGTAATTTGCAAGTAGATCGATAATCCGTACTTCAATAACTGGAACGAGCAAAACTTGGACGTAACACAATAACATTAAAGAACAACGAAACAGGTGGGTAGAAAACTTCAAAGAACTCTTGAATCGACCAGCCCCACTGAACTCACCCAATATCAAAGCGGCACCGACGGTCCTCCCAATCAATGTCGACTCACAAACAATAGAAGAAATCAGCATTGTCATCCGAAAAATCAAGAGTGGCAAAGCAGCAGGGCCAGACAACATTCCAGCAGACGCACTGAAAGCGGACGTGACGGCAACTGCAAGGATATTCCACATTCTCTTCAATAAGATTTGGGATGAGAAACAAGTACCAACAGACTGGAAAGAAGGACTTCTGGTCAAAATACCAAAGGAAGGTGATCTCAGCAATTGTGCTAACTACCGGTGCATCACTCTTCTTTCAATACAGGGAAAGGTCTTCAACAGGGTATCGTTAAACAGAATGAAGGAATCCGTAGACGCCAAATTCGAGAACAACAGACAAGATTCCGTAAGGATAGATCGTGTAGAGATCAAATCGCAACAATACTGGTCATTGTGGAACAATCAATTGGATGAAATTCATCACTCTACATCAACTTCATTGACTACGACAAAGCATTTGATAGCGTGGACAGAACAACACTATGGAAGCTTCTTTGATACTACGGCGTGGCTTAGAATGTAGTTAATATCATACGGAATTCCTATGATTGATTAAACTGCGAAATTGTGCATGGTGGACAATTGACAGACTCGTTCAAAGTAAAGACCGGTGTCAGGCAAGGTTGCCTACTCTCGCACTTTCTCTTTCTCCTGGTGATCGACTGGACCATGAAGACGTCAACACGTGAAGGGAAACGTGGGATACAGTGGACATCTAGGATGCAGCTGATGATCTAGCCCTCTTATCGCAATCGCAACAACAAATAGCAGCAGCCTCAGCAGCAGTAGGTCTCAATATACACAAGGCGAAAATCAAGATTCTGCAATAAAATTCAGCATGCACCAATCCAGTCACAATTGACGGAGAAGATTTGGAAGATGTAAAAACCTTTGCATAACTGGGCAGCAACATCGAGGAACAAGGTGGATCTGATGCAGATGTGAAGGCGCGGTAAAGCAAGAGCAGCATATTTACAATTGAAGAACATCTGGAACTCAAAACAACTGTCAACCAACACCAAGATCAGGATTTTCAATACAAATATCAAGACAGTTGTACTGTATGAGCGGAAACCTGAAGAACTACGAAAGCCATCATCCAGAAGATACAGGTGTTTATTAGCAGTTTTCTACGCAAAATACTTCGGATCCGTTTGCTGGACACTATTAGCAACAACCAACTGTGAGAAAGAACAAACCAGATCCCAGCGGAGGAAGAAATCACGAAGATGCGCTGGAAGTGGATGGGACACACATTGAGGAAAGCACCCAACTGCGCCATAAGACAAGCCCTCACATGGAATCCTCAAGGCCAAAGGAAAAAAGGGAAACCAAAGAACACATAACGCCGGGAAGTGGAAATAGACATGAAGAAGATGAACAAGAATTGGATGGAATTAGAAAAGAAGGCCCAGGACAGAGTGGGTTGGAGAATGCTGGTCGGTGGCCTATGCTCTATTGGGAGTAACAGGCGTAAGTAAGTAAGAAACTTAGTTTACATGTATGTTGACTACAATGAAATGCGATTTGTACGCGTGACCTGTCTTCACCTTCGGCTTAACGAACAAGTATGAAACAGCAAAGATATTAGAAATTATACTACAACTTTTAAGGTAGTCACATTTACGTGGATTGCATTCGCGATTTCAATATCTCAGAGAAATTTGATATTACAAAAACAATGAAAACATTCTCGTCAACACGCAATCTACAAGCTGATCATAAAGATTTTCGAGACCTATATCATCCCATCCATGGTCTTGTGGCGACGTTTCACAGTACGTTTCATTGAAGTGAATACACCTGTAGTAGTTCGAAATGGTTCCTTAGTTATCTTCAACATTCAACAGTAAATCGATGTGTAATTATTAATGGTAAGTGTAACGTCACTGAGAAACATGAAAGGATATCATCAAATAGCCAATTAAAATGACACATGGCATTTGTAATTCGATGAAAACGATGTCATCTATTCAAGTTTAAAAATAGTAATTGATGAATAAACAAGGTTTAACATACTCTCGATTGGTTCAAACTCCACTAGCGTGTCACTTTTGATCCATATACTGGAAACACTTATTTCAGGTGATCTTAAATTTACATCTAATTGTATAAAAAAAACACATTTGAATAACCTTTAAATTAACAACTATTCGTCTACAGATTATATGATTTAATTGGTAAAGAGCATCTTGTTGCATGAGAACTAATCACTGACTTATTAAACCATAAATCTGTCGAAGGAACAGCTGTCGTAATAACTGACTTTGGGATAAGTTACGTTATGTATGTATAACGTTGAAAGAAATGGTAAACATGTCTGACGTCAATCTACGGCTAATTTGGAGATAATGGTTTTCATACCTACCACTAGAATTGCAGAATAAGCGGGTGGAAGTCGCCGATAAGATCATGATGCATGGGAAGAGCCGAGCTTTGAAGAATTTGTGGTCTTTGTAGAAGAGAGAGCCAGAATTGCTTGAATCCGTTATAGTAGATTATTACGATGTAACACAAGGTTCGTAAAACGAATTCTGAAGGCCAAGTGATAGGCGATCACGCTTTCATGCAATAGACGAGACTCAAATAACTCAGTCAAGATATCACGTTGTGAAATCTGCGTAGGTGATCATGAGGCGACAGATTGTCCAGAAGTTGAGGTATGAGGTATAGCAAGTGTATCCACTTTATTTCCCTGGTTTTGCATAATTTATTTTTATTTCCATACCGACTGTTTGCGGATTGTATAATATTTCTCAAAGTCACTACGATCGTTCAAAAGTCGTCCATAAAGAGAGTCTCACCGAAGGGACCTAATGCTGTTATATTAAATTTTCTTTTCGTATATAACTATAAGTAACAGTCCGATAACAGAACATATATCTCATATTTGATATTTTATGAAATTAATTGCACTCGACAGGACCTAATCATTGCATCATTGCTAAAATAAGATATAGGCATGCTTAAGCAATTTATGAATTATCTACAAATCGGAGAAGAGCATACTGCAATATCAGGTTGTCGTAATGTTGAAGCATTTCTTTGAACCTACTACATTTTGACGACAAAAAAGGGTAGGATCTAGTATGAATGAGCTTATTTTGATGTAATGAAGCCTCAATAACAATTTTCACACTGCTTTCAGTACCAAATACTTGCCGAAGTACTGTCTTTTTTTTCGAACTCCAATCCTTATTCTTACTAGTGCTTCGACGAGCAGTCGTTCACGGACTGAAAATCGTTAAAATTAATAGGTCAAAGTGAACCTCAAATACTTGAGTACTCCTGATTCAACAAAACCCTACATAATTAATTAGCTTCTGCAAATGGCCATTTCTCTTATGCCTATTCATTTATAATCGCGTTTGTTAGTGGCAATCATTTTGGTCTAAGCGGTAATTTGTAAGCAAACACGACTTCAATATAATTTTGATAAGTGGTTGGATAAGATTAACTTATTTACAGGTCAACGGAATTTGAAGTACATTTGTCAATTGGATAAGACGAATGCTTGACGTGAACTGTGCACTATTCCATACACAATTATATCAGCCACCTATGGGTTGGTAACACTCTATCCACTACTATTCTGTCCAAATCCACAGTGAGTGCTCATGTGTGATGATCACAAATAACAGATGTCAAAATGCTGATTAGTAACAATTTTAAAGTACTGATAAGCACACCGGTTTGATTCTCTTCTGGGACTGAGATGACACTTGTCATTGAGCCAATTTTGAACGATAACTTTTTGTCCCATCATATCTATCGCAGTCGTTAGCTCTGTAATATATATATGATTGTACATTCAGCCATCAAAACGTGTGCCATACCCGAAATATCTGATATAGAGATCGTCAGAAATAATATTCCGGATATCTACGTTTCACATTGACGTTTAACTCTGTTTTGATAACACCTGATGTGTAGTAACGTTTTGAATAATTTCTCAAAATTAATCCGATTCTCTAGGTTGTAATTACATACTCTGTTTAAGCAGATTATGTTTAAATTACACCATCACTTTAGAGAAGTTTTTAATGAATATCCAAGGCAAGACGTTATTCCTGCATATCACATTAGGTAGTTGAATGTAAAAATACCAAGTAGAAAGTTGGTACGACAAGGAAAACCGGAAGTTCAGTGTGAAATTCTGAGGCCCTATCTTCAAATCACTAAAAGCACACAGCTTTCGAATCTTTAATTAGAGCAATGTGGTCTTCTTTAAACCTGTTAAAGACATATCCAGATTGAGACTTTCTACTGACTTAACAACGACTGAAATAATGAGCAGTATATCGCTAGTGCCAACAATAAAATCATGGAATAAACCAGAGTAGTTATGTGGTCGCTTATACTCGGGAAACAAACATTTCGAACACTAAAATAAAATATGATCATCAATAACCTCACTTTTATTGGGATTAAAATTAAGTGATTTAGTACGACAAGATGCGAAACGAACAGTGTTGTTGCATACTAAATTACTATGTTGATGTCTGTTACGAGTAGAACAGTTGGCATGACAAACGGGCATGATTTTTGGTAATGCAGTTTACCACATGACAAACATTTCCGAAATCTTTGCACACCTATATGTGCTTCACTGAAACTGTTTGTGAAGCTGGTGTGTATCTAAACTGAGTAACTAAACAGATGACGTGATAGAGTCTGGAGTGAACATCGACTCTGTGACTCAGGCATATCCAGTTAACGAGTCTCATTTACGAAAAAGTAACAGGTTTCTGGCGTCCCACTGTTAGATATCATCCATCTCTGTTTTTATTACTCGTGACGTAATGGGGTTTTTGAGGCAATTCAAACACGACTAAAACACACCGTAAAGTAACCGATCAACTGCAGTCTTCAACATCAACGCAAACGTTCAAACAAACAGTACGAATGAATCTTCGCAACATCCTTTTTCACAACTACATGTGGGTGAAAATAACTACTAAATATATAGTGTACAACAAAGTGCTCATCAAGTGGTAGAAATATTGTAGTGATTGTTCTTCAGCACTATTATACTACTCAATGGTTCTACAATAAAACTGTTACTAAGTTGAGCAGTCTACGCTTTTTCTCATCCCTACTTGTGTATATACCCAACTCTTTAGACATATTTCACATTCAATCGTCATATTATCTAACTAACTATAGTTTGTCATCCAGCACTAACCAGTTAGTGCCTACTCATGTAACGAAGAATGGGAGTGTCCAATTTAATACCGATACAATATTTTGACAGCTCAATTTAAAACAACGACCATCGTAAACTTCAAGTGGTATGTTTTAGAAGTAGGACCTCATCGAAATAGACATTCGCAACGGAACAATTGTTGATTGCAATTATCACTAAGCGTCGTAAACAGAATACTGCCAATTCACATATCAAATGCCGTAAAACTCTTGTGATATTATACAGTTTTTATTGAATTAAAACAATCACGTAAATGTTAAAAACGACTATCATTATTTCATCAACAAAATTCCATCAGTTATCATGGTAACAACCATAAAACTGATTCAAAGTTGCATGAAGAAAAGCTTCCAGCAAACGGGAACGGACAAAAAATGTGAAGTTATTGGATGAATTACGAAGTGAAAACAACTCGGTCAAATTATTAAAAACTAGTGATATGAAGTTTCTGGGAATCATGAATTACCATTCTTTCTCTTATACAACCACCGACCAATGAAGCATTCAACGCACACAACGCAGACTGAGACCACAATTGGTATCACAATATACAGGTAATAAAGTGTGTTATTGTGTTTATTGTGTTCGGACACGTGTGTTTACGGTCGTGTTCTGAAGAAAAACAAAACAGTAACATTATTACTCATTATAGTGTGTTATTCAAATAATTCATCATTCGTTTTACGTTATTTTCAGTTTTGATCACAAAATAGATATACGGTGTCATATTTGATTTCTGAAATCACCTAGTTGATAAATTAATATGACTCCAAGCATTAATGCTAAACAACGTTTTTATTCATAAACGAATCAGTACGTATTTGAAGTAACAAAATGATCTTTTGAGTTAGAGGAATTGCAATGTGAAATATAGCAACATTTAGGGCAACTTATGAAGTTTAACAATTACTTACTTTAATAAGGCAATCGTCTACTTTCAATTCATGAGTATCCTTATCATTGCTATTAATGCACATATTAGCTCTTTCACACCAAATACATCTCATATTTGATGTTGTAGCATTTTGGCATTCCTCAGTCGAATTGTGAATTGAACACTTCCCTACGGAAAAAAAGGGTGAATGCATTTCAAATTATCAAACAAGAAATAAGTGAATAACAAAATGTGTAACGTAAACTCCGTCCTAATACGGTGCTTTCTGAGTAAAGCGTCTGCTTCTACTTTCACTAGGACACTCTCGTCACACATGTTTAGTGTCAGACATGTTCGATTCATGAAAATATATTGACAATTTGTGACATTTTATTCGATAAATGCTGAAGGTGATCTGAACAATAGATCGTGGAATGATTCTCTCAGTATTCGAAACGCTTCTATTGTCGATTTGGGTTCGTGATTTGCAAGTAGATCGATAGTCCGTACTTCAATAACTAGAACGAGCAAAACTTGGACGAAACAGGTGGGTAGAAAAATTCAAAGAACTCTTGAATCGACCAGCCCCACTGAAACCACCCAATATCGAAGCAGCACCGACGAACCTACCAATCAATGTCGACTCACAAACAACTGAAGAAATCAGCATTGCCATCAGATAAATCAAGAGTGGCAAAGCAGCAGGGCCAGACAACATTCCAGCAGAGGCACTGAAAGAAGACGTAGCGGCAACTGCAAGGATATTTCACATTCTCTTCAAAAAGATTCGGGATGAGAAACAAGTACCAACAGACTGGAAAGAAGGACTTCTGGTCAAAACACCAAAGGAAGGTGATCTCAGCAAATGTGTCAACTATTTTTAATATAATAATAATAATAATAATTATTATTATTATTATAAGAAGCTTTATTCAACATTATATTTTTGGTGCAACATAGAATTCTCAGCATTCGCGATTTCAATATCTCAGAAAAAATTCGATATTGCAAAAACAATGGGAACATTCTCGTCAGCACGCAATGTACTAGCTGATGATAAACATTTTCGAGACCTATATCATCCTATCCATCGTCCTGTGGCGACGTTTCACAGTAAATTTCATCGAAGTGAATACACCTGTAGTAGTTCCAAATGGTTCCTTAGTTATCTTCAACAATCAACAGTAAATCGATGTGTAATTATTAATGGTAAGTGCAACGTCACTGAGAAACATGGCAGGATATCATCAAATAGCCAATTAAAATGACACATGGCATTTGTAATTCGATGAAAACGATGTCATCTATTCAAGTTTAAAAATAGTAAGTGATGAATAAACAAGGTTTAACATACTCTCGATTGGTTCAAACTCCACCAGCGTGTCACTTTTGATCCATATACTGGTAACACTTAACTCGGGTGATTTCATAACTAATTGTATAAAAGAGACACATTTGATTAACCTTTAAATTAACAACTATTCGTCTACAGGATTTCATGAAAGACAAATGAAAAAAATGAATTTTTCTGATTACGGATACAGATACGCTGGAGCAGCATCCTAACAAAATATACTTTACAAAAATACTGGTTCCAAATATGACTGGTGTTCAACCAGCAATCGAAAAATGATGTCGTTAAATTTCTGATTTAGTTTGCAATAGTATCAGCGCAACATCTTCAAAACATGTGTTTAACTCGTTACACGCTCGTCGTTTAGTGAGTGAGTGAGTGAATATACGAGTGCATATGTAGTAATTTGATAATCAAATTACGCATCTTCAGATTCCTTTTCGATGCAATTTATCATAGACAATTGAAACTACAATATTGCAAATTCATCAAAAAAAACTCAAAACTATTTCACAACGGTAACATATATGACGGTTGTTGGGTTGAAGACAAAGGTAATTTGATCTCAATACAGTCAAATGCATAGAAATATTGTTCGACATTTTCATGATCAATTTTCACCATGATTCTTTATCACCTTTAACAACAAAATGTCCGTTCCAGGAGTGTAAACATATAATTGACATTGGATATTCGGTATACAGTAATGTATGGACAGAGCGTTTACGAAAAGCATTCCGATCTCGATTTGTACGGCCATGTCTAATATTTCAGTAGCATGGGGGTTGTGGAGATTGTTAAGTTTTTGGTTGAGATCATGAATCAATTGATGTTAGACCACCGTTGGAAACCTGGAAGCACTAGACGGCCGTTTCGTCCTAGGACGAACATCAATTGATACATGATCTCAACCAAAAAATTTCAGTAGCACTTAGATCAATTTGTCTTACTTTCGAATCATTGTAAACATTTTTATAAGATCATTTTGAGCGAAAACAAAAAAGTCACGGTGTTGACATGTTCATAACTGAGTATAAATGTAAACTAAAACAACATAAACTGAACTGTGTTGACAAAGAATAATGTACATCAAAATACTAGCAAAAATTCTTACATTCCTTTTCAACTTTACAAATCATTGCACTTTGAATCTTTGTGTGCAGCTGCCTGTACTTGATTTCCGTAGGAATCTGATAAGAAATTTTGGAAATATCAAATGCTATGAACTAATCAACAGTTTAAACACAAAGGCACTAATAATGTTCAGCAATGTAATTTCCGAACATCTTATATTCAGAAGACGTAATAGGGTTTGACAGAAAATGACTGTTTCCGTACGGTTACCTATTTGCCTCAAAGACATCATCGTTTAGTTTGATGGTAATTCACTTCTAATTATTCACTTTCTTAGGATGTAGGTGAATAAAGTGTGTGTGATTTAAGAAACTATGAAAGTGTCATTCGCTCTGTTTGCACATTTCAAAACGTTGATCTCTTTCTATCGTGTTAAATGTATCTTAATATATTCAAGTGTATTGCTATGCAGGAGAAAGTAGCATAATCTGTAGTACGTGAAACAAAAGTTTATTTCCATTCGATTGTTCAACTTACGTTCTCATAATAGACAGATATCTTCCCACTCCGATGTATCAGATTAGTGACCTTGCTTGTAATATCTGCAAACAAAAGTCAATGGCTGTTTAAATTCTATATTAGAAATGATGAGCATGTTATTTTTAGACGTGACAGTGTAAATGTTTACCCACGAAAGATCAGATTAGGTGATCATCTATTGTGTTATCTCAAATTTTTTCTTTGTTGAATTCATAACAAACATTATGGAATTGACATTGAGTAGATGAAACGAACATGAGTCCATAAACGTTAATTTCAGGTGCTTAGTCTTCCAAACCCGACGGGATGTTATGTTTGCGCGATGTTTTCTTTAATCACACACAAAATAATCCACTCTTAAATAACATGACATGTGTTGTGGGTTTTCGCTTACAAATGGAACTTGAGAAACACATTGATAAATCAATCGATTGACCGACACTGACCATAGTGCTTATAAAAGTCGCAGATTTATTTGTTAAACATGTGAACTGAATAGCTTCACATATCGCGTCTTAAGCATGTCCTGATTTGATAACCATGTGATTAGTGAAGGTGTGGAGCATGCTGTTTTTCATGATTACTTTTCACCATGATTCTTATCAATTGTAACAACAAAATGTCCGTTCATGAAATGTTAACATATAATTGACGTTGGATATTCAGTATACAGTAATGTTTAGACAGTGTGTTTACGAAAAGCATTCTAATATCGTTTTGTACGACCATGCTGAACATTTCAATGGCACTTTGACCAATTTGTCTCACATTCGAATCCATGTAGAATTAATTACAATTATATAAGATCACTCTGACAGAAAATAACAAGTCACTATATCTACATGTTCATAACTGAGAACAAATAGAAAGCAAGATTACATGAACTGAAATGTGTTGAAAGAGAATAATGTACATCAAAATACTAGCAAAAATTGTTACCTCCATTTATCTGTAGACATGAAATTGCACCTTGAATACTTGTGTACAGCTGCCTATCCTCGATTTCTGTAGGAATCTGAAACGTTTTGGAAATATGGAACACTGATCCTCGTAAAATATACACACTATGAACTAATCAACAGTTTAAACACAAAGTCACTCATAATATTCATTAGTGTAATTTTCGAACATCTTATATTCAGAAGACGAAATAGAGTTTGACTGAAGATGACTGTTTTCGTACAGTACTCTCAAATACACTGTTTGTTCCCATTCGCTTCGATGACATCATCGTCCACTTTGCTGGTGCTTCACTTCTAACTATTCACCATTTTAGGAAGTAGGTGAAGAAAATGTGTGTCATTAAAAAAACTATGAAAGTGTCATTCACTCTGTTTGCACATCTCAAAACGTTGGTCTCTTTCTATCGTGTTAAATGTATCTTAATATATTCAAGCGTATTGCTATGCAGGAGAAAGTAGCATAATCTGTAGTACGTGAAACAAAAGTTTATTTCCATTCAGTTGTTCAACTTACGTTCTCATAATAGACAGATATCTTCCCACTCCGATGTATCAGATTAGTGACCTTGCTTGTAAGATCTACAAACAAAAGTCTATCGCTGTTTAAATTCTAAATTAAAAATGTTGAGCATATTATGGATAGATGTGACAGTGTGAATGTCTACTCACAAATGATCAGATTGAGTGATCATCTAATGTGTTATCTCAAATGTTTTCTTTAGTCAATTCAAAACAAACATTATCAAGTGGACGTTATGTAGATGAAACAAACATAATTCCTTCAAAATTACTGTCAGGTGTTTAGTCTTCCAAACCCGACAAGTAGTTCTATTTGAGCGATGTTTTCTGTAATCACACCCAAAACAATCCACTCTTAAACTACACGACATGTGCTGTGTAATGTTTGCTTACGAAAAATGAAAATTGAGAAACACATTGATAAATCAATCGATCGACCGACACTGACCATAGTGCTTGTAGAAAACTCAGATTTATTTGTTAAACATGTGAACTGAATAGCTTCAGATATACCGTCATTAAGGATGTCCTGATTTGATAACCATGTGATTATTGAAGGTGTAGAGCGTGCTGTTAACCTAAACGGAATTCACATCAAGTTCCATTGACGCTTGTCAGCGATGGTGAATGTGCATTTGTGTATTACATAAGTGGAGTGACATTTTATTTTCATTCCTCCATTAATTAATTGTCAACTCTAGTCCATTTCAATCTGTGTCAACTATTATTCAAGTCCAAATAAAAGTGTTTAAATGGTCGGTGGACTACAAGTATAATTCCGTCTCCACTTTCCAGAGGTGCTACATATTCACACATTTGCCAGTCACTGTGAAAAAAGAAATTGCTCAAACTGAACAGGAAAATTGTGAGTAATCACAATGGTAAGTGTAAGATGTTACATTTTATAAAATGATCATTCAACGTTCGCTTACATTTATCATCAACATGTGTTCGAAAGTACCATTTCACGGCAATCAATTCATCTAAAAAAATGAAAATCAAAGGGAGGTTTTAAATACATATGTAGTTACTATAATTCTGCTTTCAGAAAGGTACATTCTAACGTAGAATGCATTTGCACACGAGCTACCATCTACCTTCCGAGATTTAAGTAGACCGGCACATTTGAATGAACGATTATCCTTCATGGAGAAGCTTCACAGTTTATTAATATTTTTATTTCAAAAACATAATGAACGTTTCAATCCAGTCAACTGAGAATACAATTTTACTGCTGTACAGTTGATTATAGGAGCTTTCGACTGACTAAACCTCCTTTAATATCCATTTGACAAAACCCATACTAAATCATTTTCGGAGATTCTGTTATTCGAGTGAAACAGAGATATCTTTCAACTGAGCTTATTGTTACACATAAATGTTACTACAATATGCCTAATTCCGATAATTGACTGAAATCAATGAACCTGATCTTGATGGTTAGGTTGTTCTGTTTCGAATAAATCATCTTGTACTATCAACCTATTCATCGTCGTTCGTTGATTGATGGTTTCTGAAGGGCGTGAAATCAAATACTATTATCTCATCAATATGATAATCTAGAAAGTATGAAATATAAGATGGTCCTCAAACAGCGAATTGGAGACATTGAACTTATATGAATCAAGTAAGTGCCAGAAAAGAGTTGAATCAAGTCAAATATAACTTGACAGTTGCTAAGCGTATTAATTCAATTCGGCTTCTGGAACAACTTCACTTATAGTTTTACGTGTAATCAATTAGATTTATTTGTTCTGCAGAGAAGTATCGTTCCTGTGACATACGTTCTGCATTTTAATTTCCATAGACTCGAGAATAGCTACTTTGCATTAAGCCGAGTACATCTTTTAATTTATCATTTCTAATGAATCAATTTGATTGTACGTTGAAGTGAATCCCTGTTTAATGTATGACTTTTACTTGACAAACATCATTAGGTGCTTTGAACACTTGCTCTAATATCCAATTACACAATCAAAATAGTCACTGTGTATTAATCAGTTTTCGTACAGTAAACAAGGAAATTACTGATTCGTTTATGCAAAGTCTGTGTGTGAAAAACAACCGAAAATCCTACTGAATAATAGAACTCACTGTTTTGTAGAACCTCATATTCAGGAAGAAAAGTGCCTGGCATAATATTATTAATAGGTCCGCTTACACTACCAATTACACCTATTAAACCTGTATTTATATAATGAAAACATACAATTTGATCAAAATTCTGTTGTGTGTGAATGAAATAATTCGAAATGACTTGGAAACAAAGATGAATTGCATGAACTTTATTTAGTTTACTCTAAAACGGCTAACGTTTCACCACTTGAATATGAAAATGCAACACACATTCATGGAACAAACTGTGATTACCAAAACCCATTAACAATTTTAGTTGAAAGAAAAAGGTTCGCATACCAGTTTTATGGATCGTGAAAGATTGAACGTCACTTCCATAATATTTAAACGGGAATTTCGGCTTGACTGCCTTAAAAGATGGAAAAATATAAGATTAAGTACTTTGATTACAAAAGGTAATCAACTCACCTGAGTGGTATTAAATGTTTCAAACGTGGCATTAACAACTGGATTGGGCTGTTTAAGACGAATTCTTTGTAAGTAATTGAAATAATGAGACTGTGTTTGTGTGTTAAAATATGAATGATGAATACTTACATATTTGTATGAATCGTTAACGATAATTACTACTTCATATTTCTCTAATTCAGGTTGTTGACAGATGTCTTGACAATTGTAGATATCGAAAAGCAATGTGACGATCAAATAAACCGATATTAACAGAGCACATGTAGGGATATATCTAAAATAGTTAATATAAGCAGAATAACGTGATGTTATTGAATCAAAATGAAATTCATATTATACAATCATTTAATTCGTTTGTTCAGTCAACACTCACCTCATTTTCCTGTTCAAAATAGTAATCACATTTTAACAGAACGTATCAGCTTTATATAGATTTTTCAGTTGTATTGTTGTTTGTTTCTGATTTGACGATTGAAAGTGACCGTTAGAAAAATCTAGTTCGATAAAACAATTTGCTCATTGTTAACCAATTAATGTGGTAGATGAACTCATTGTTATCCAATATTCTTGTAGGTTGCGATGAGGTGGGCTGATGTTCATTAAGCGTTGATTGACATTCCTGACCTCTATTGTTGAAAACGTTTTTGGCTTTGACTGCCAATACTTTGAATAAGTGACTGGATTATTTGTACTTCAAAGCGCCCACTAAAATACACTTTGTTGATTTCCATCAAAGTAGTAATGTATTTGTTTAATGTGAGTTTCTTTGATCTCTATTCTGTGTGAGTAGATGACAATCATTTACCTACACACATGATTAGAATGCGGTATTCCTTATTTTAATTAAGATTCATTTCACGCCCACTACACAATAGAGAATACCACCATATTATCTGATTTATTAGAAATAATGAAGTGATAGACAACAAGAAAGTATAATCACTGTTATTCTTACAAGCAAATGAGGTCAACAGAATGATGTTTTTAAATGACAATGTCAGTTATTTTACACTATCACTATAACTTAATTAAAAGTATATTTTTTCTCAGAAAACTCATATTACGTTGCCAGTATTCAGATAGTTGTAAAGATTATATTTATCATTCAACCACATAATCCTGACAGAATCGTCAGGTTGGAGACCCTAATCCAAACAGGACGAAGCGGCCATCCAGTGCTTCCAGGTTTCAATGGTGATCTATCATCGATGGCGGTTCATGATCTCAATCAAACAGATTTAGTTGGTTGTAAGAAGCAGTTGTTGTGGTCAGGTCAAACAATGGCTGTTCACCGAGCACAATCTCATCCTGCTGGATAATGCTATTTCCTTATTTCTTGGCCAAAAGCATTCTTTACATCTTCATGTCGTACTTCCCACTTAGGAGAATCTTTAACGCTTTTGGTTCGTTGTGTATTCTAGTGTGCTATATTGCAACGCTTGTCAATGACAGTTCTATGCTGTATATAGGTTTGATTAGTGTCTGTTGTTATAGTTCGTGCTTCTGGCTTTACGGAATATACTTTTCTGTTCCAAACTTAAACTTCTCTCTCTAGTTAGCGGGTCTGAGACTCACCAGAATATCTAGATTATGGGTCTTAGTTTACAAGTCTTTGTTACGTTCGCATTCTAAGTGAAGTCGTGATAGCTTCAAATCTAGCAAAATTGGCAACGATGGTTTAGGAGAAATAGATCCTTCCAGAATTGAATTATTACTTGAGCAGCAGCTGAAACTGATGCAGACGTTGACAGATATAAAGATTTCGAAACCCTTACAGCCGAGCACATCTATTGCAACTACAGTATCATCAATAGACGGCATCGCAAATAAAATTGCTGAGTTTCATTATGATTCTGATGCCAACGTTACTTTTGACATGTGGTTTCGGCGTTAGGAAGACTTATTGAATTTTGATTTTGCTAATCAACATGATGCTTAGAATGTTTGGCTACTACTTCGAAAGTTGTGTGCAACATTGTTTAATTCACTGGGATGATCTAATTTCACTTTCAATGCACAATTATTGTGAACTCGTAAATATAGCGTGTGATGACGAAATTATCGAATGGAGTTTTCACCACTACTTACGATTCTTTCCTTTGCTTCATTTGGTACATGATGTGTGTCACGTAGATTGATAAACTGAGAACGTGAAAACTACATGATTCTATAGTTGAACGATCACCTAACTCATTTCACCTTCGGCAGTAAATGGTAAGGGTGTTTATTCACAGCTGAGGCAAGACCTTTTGTGAACCGACAGCTAAATTATATGTTTCCACTTCATTTGTTCTTCATAAAATAGTATTGCTTTTTTAATTGAGAGTTACATTCAACTCTACTCTGCGTGGGTGGGTGACTGTATGTCACATAAACACATTATTAGAAAACAAAATTCCTTACTCTACTTAGGAATAATTTTATGCTCAGAGCACAATATGGTATACCATATTGCCTGATTAATTAGAAAGAAGGTGGTCATAGAAGACGAGTAAGTAAAGAAGTGAGGTCAACAGAAATATTTTTGTCGAGTGGATGTTGAGATTATTGGCAATATTATCTTTAATCATTTTAAAAGAATATTTCTTGAGGCAAGTATCACATTACTTCCTTACGTCAGGGAATACTCGTGGAGGACCATAGGCCGCCAAACAACACTCTCCATGCAACCCTGTCCAGGGCAGTTCTTTCCAGCTATTCTCAGTCGTTATTTATATTTCTCATACCTGCTTCTATTTCCCGACGTAATGTGTTCTTTTGCCTTCCTCATTTCCGCTTGCCTTCAACATTCCAAGTAAGGGATTGCCTTGTGAAGCAGTTCCACGATTCCCGTAACTTATGTCTTCTCCATTTCCATCGTTTTTTCCTAATTTCCTCTACAGCAGGAAGCTAGTTTGTTCTCTCCAACAGAAGGCTGTTGCGGATAGTGTCTGGCCAACAGTTGTTGTGCATCTTGCGCAGACAACTAATTATAAATACTTGAACCATCTGGATGTTAGTTTGTACTAGTTCTCCACGTTTCAGCACCGTAAAGTTGCACTGTCTTGTTACGTGATGGATTCTACATCTTTCGGAGATTCTACTTTAAGCAAAAATTGATTACGTGAGATGTCAAAATTAACATTATATTATTACAATATTATTTCAATTAAGTAAATTCTGTCAGACGATTTCATCATCGTTTTACCATCAAAAATGTAAATTTTCATCAAAGCCACCATAGTTGTGATTGACTTACATATTACACCACAGTTTGTTAATAGATGTTCAGGTTAGGAGAGATATAACTTTTCTCACTGATCACGTAGAAGTTGAACAGAATGTGACTGTAATGAAAGAAAAGCAAAACATTCTACTGAAAGTGGAATTTTCAAAAATTGACAGTTATTCCTCGAAACAAACACAGATTTGGATTTACAACAGAGATTAATGTAAATTACGTTGGTAATGCACGAAGTGGAAACTGACTTCATTCAGAGTATTTCATTGATGCGCTCATTATGTAAATTGCAATCGGTGTTCTAAAATACAAGAACATCACGATCAACATTCATTATCCTCAGTAATTTATCAGTACATACTACTAAAAACTTCATTTTCAACGAATTCTGATGAGATAAGTTTAAAAATCTTCGATGAATTTGCAACATCCATCTATTTTATCGCATACTACATACATACTACATACAAACCTGGAAGCACTGGATGGCCGCTTCGTCCTGTTTGGATTAGGGTCTCCAACCTGACGATTCTGTCAGGATTATGTGGTTGAATGATAAATATAATCTTTACAACTATCTGAATACTGGCAACGTAATATGAGTTTTCTGAGAAAAAATATACTTTTAATTAAGTTATAGTGATAGTGTAAAATAACTGACATTGTCATTTAAAAACATCATTCTGTTGACCTCATTTGCTTGTAAGAATAACAGTGATTATACTTTCTTGTTGTCTATCACCTCATTATTTCTAATAAATCAGATAATATGGTGGTATTCTCTATTGTGTAGTGGGCGTGAAATGAATCTTAATTAGAATAAGGAATACCGCATTCTAATAATGTGTGTAGGTAACTAATTTTCATCTACTCACACAGAATAGAGATCAAAGAAATTCTCATTTACAAATACATTACTACTTTGATGAAAAGCAAATGAAGTGAAAACACGTATTTTGGCTTTCAATGCATAGTAAGTTTTGCGTCAGCTGTGAATAAACACAGTAACTGTTTACCGCCTAAATTGAAATGTGTTTGGTGTTCGTTTACCTATGGATTGAATGATCTGTCTATCATTGAATGAAACGAAACACTGTCAGATGAATATTGTTTGTTTCTTAAATGACGTGCGATTCTGAATGACTGTGATTTTCGTTGCCGTTGACTGAAATTCAAATAGTTATACTCACTGAACTGACCCATGTTATTACTACTGAATTATTATTAAAAATCCTACAGTGGACATGTTGAATAATTTGTGTTCGGATAATGAACTATGCATCTTCGAATTTGATCGTCTCAGTATTCGCATTATAATGTCAAAATAATATCATCACTTATTCTCTTTAAAACAATATTTTTCTGTTTCGACTCTTGTTATAGACTTTCTTGGTTGACGTAGTCTGTCTCAGTGGTGTGTGACGAACTTAATCATGCCTAAGTTATGTAGTCTGCCTGCACATCGCAAAGTGTTTGTTTCTTTCTATCATGTCAAGCCTGTATTTTAAATTGGCGTCCCACCTGGGTCCGCTTTACCCTTGTCAACCGGAATGATTTTTTGCATTCATTTCAGAATACTAACCGATCCACTATACTTTGGATTAAAAAGATTCTTAAAATAGTGGCACCATCATCTCTTGAACTGATGACTGATATCTGCATATTCGAAAATTTGAATGAGCATATGTTGAATAGTAAGAAATGTTTCATTTCTGTTCCTTTGCAGGAATGAATTTGAATACCAAATGACAGACATATCAAAATCGTTTGACTTCTTGAAAATTTGATCAACACTAATCAACATTCAATAAAAAGATTGCATTTATTCAACAGTAAAATGTGTCTATCCAGAATATTGTGTCACGATGAGCTTGTTGATCATAATGGCAAAGCAGTTGTCACGGCAGGGTAGTATCGACAAGTGAATTTTGCTCCACACCTAAAATTCCTTTAGGTGATTTAATGCTAGTTGTCTCGACAAACCGTAGTAAGTTCGACGTTCTCTGTTTAATAATTGAAGGACTTTGAGAAATCAACGCAACAGACACTGTCAATCGACTGAGGGCCGTTGCAATGTCATGGCATAAAGTTGCAAGCAGCAGACGAGAAGCGAAGAATATGATGCGTTGGCGTTATTCTGCTACAATAGTTGTTCTCCCTTTATTAAACTTTAGAAATAGAAAGACTTGTATGAAAACTGTGAATGTCGTCAAGTGAATATATCAATGTGAAATGGTAAAGATAGTTCATTCTTATCACGAAACAAACAATAATTAGTTACTAATAATTTGTTAAGGAAGAATACCTGATATACATAATTGATCAATTAACAGACAAACATGACATCAATTATTTTGATTTAACCAATCAATAGGAATATCTCTGTCCCACAAGAGGTCGCTTGTGATTCCAGTAAGGTAGCATTTATTTCTCAAATCGAAAACCCTGTCTAACTCAATTAAAAATCCTCCTCAAAATCGTCGACCTCCTCGCTTAGTTTCTCTGACGCAGCGATAAAGTCGATAGTTCTGGATATTTAATTCTGAATTAGATACTGCTTGTGAGCACCATGTTTCAGTGATAAGTATGAAAGAAGGTTTGGCTAGAAAAACTAATGTTCTCAAGGCTGAAATTTTGTTTAGAAGTGAACGTGCGTTGATAAGTAATAAGTTTGAAAAGGGAGTGTGGAGTGTAAAAAAACCGAGAGCTTCACTGTCGATGTTATGTGGTTTGGATTTGCATAGACTATGGTTTATTATGTTTGACTGATCGTATGGGCTATCGCTTGAACAAACTGTATTGCTAGTGGGACCAGGGATTTCTGAAGGCCAAAAAAATCAGTATTTTGATAAAGTGGGTTAATTTGTAGAGCTTGATTAGGCGGACAGTTAAGACAGGCACTTGCCTGTAGGGGTTGGGTTGATGGTGCGTAACCTAGTAATCCATCTTGCCCAATGGGGAAGTGTTGAGCAAAGTTGCGTCTTACAGGTTTATTATTTAAAATGTTTGATATTGAGTAACCTAGTAAACCATCTTGCCCAATGGGGAAGTGCTGAGAATAGTTATGTCTTACAGGTTTATTATTTAAAGCGTTCGATGTGAAATGGTAAAGATAGTTCATTCTTATCACGAAACAAACAATAATTAGTTACTAATAATTTGTTAAGGAAGAATACCTGATATACATAATTGATCAATTAACAGACAAACATGACATCAATTATTTTGATTTGACCAATCAATAGGAATATCTCTGTCCCACAAGAGGTCGCTTGTGATTCCAGTAAGGTAGCATTTATTTCTCAAATCGAAAACCCTGTCTAACTCAATTAAAAATCCTCCTCAAAATCGTCGACTGAAATTGTGGATTTAAATTGTCGAGTTGGACATACCTGGCTTGTTGATCAAATATTCAACTATAAATGCTGATTCATGTGGAAATTCATTTTAGTTTTGTCGAAAAATAAGGACGAATTCCTTTACCAAATGATTTTTCAAAATGTATTCAACTCCATGTAAAGTGTTACGGCTTTCATTTAACAATGACAACCGACTTCATTTGAACATACATTTGATCAACAGTAAAACGTATCTATCCAGGAATGAACGACAATCGGAAGAAGTGAGCACGTCACATGGTTAAAAATTTATGTCAACGAACCTCACAGTTATTCGTAATCACATATCATTTCAACAGACGTAGATATTCATTTTACAGCGTGTCGCCTCATTCCAATGGCAGACAGAGCATTCTTCAGACTTCAGTGAAGTTGAGAACTGGTTTTCACCTGACGATGATAACCAAATTCATTCGAACAAACATTTGATCAACAGCGAAATGTATCTATTCAGAATATCGGGAAACGTCGAGTTCATACGTCAAAATGGTTGATAAAAATCAACACACATAATGTGATGCCGATTATGTCATCAATACAATTCAACACTGCGTTATAGACAATACACGTCTTACATAATATCTATTCACGTCTAAATGAATTTCGATTATTAGTGAGCATTCCATACATTGACATTGAAAACTGGAGGATTCTACAAGCAAACATACACAAAATTCATTTCAATTTAGTTGGTAAACAGTTACTGTGTTTATTCACAGCTGATGCAAAACTTACTATGCATTGAAAGCCAAAATACGTGTTTTCACTTCATTTGCTTTTCATCAAAGTAGTAATGTATTTGTAAATGAGAATTTCTTTGATCTCTATTCTGTGTGAGTAGATGACAATCATTTACCTACACACATTATTAGAATGCGGTATTCCTTATTCTAATTAAGATTCATTTCACGCCCACTACACAATAGAGAATACCACCATATTATCTGATTTATTAGAAATAATGAGGTGATAGACAACAAGAAAGTATAATCACTGTTATTCTTACAAGCAAATGAGGTCAAAAGAATGATGTTTTTAAATGACAATGTCAGTTATTTTACACTATCACTATAACTTAATTAAAAGTATATTTTCTCTGAGAAAACTCATATTATGTTGCCAGTATTCAGATATTTGTGAAGATTATATTTATTGTTCAACCACATAATCCTGACAGAATCGTCAGGTTAGAGACCTTAATCCAAACAGGACGAAGCGGCCATCCAGTGCTTCCAGGTTTCAATGGTGATCTATCATCAATGGCGGTTCAGGATCTCAATCAAACAGATTTAGTTGGTTGTAAGAAGCAGTTGTTGTGGTCAGGTCAAACAATGACTGTTCATCGAGCATAATCTGATCCTGTTGGACACTGTCATCTCCTAAATTCGTTCAACTGTATTTGTCAGTTGTCAAACACATTGTTATCTCAAATGAATCGTTTAAGCGGAACCTGAGTGTCTGCTTGAACAAACTGGAGAAGATGAAATACAAACAGAGAAACCAACAAACAATCAATTATAATCATTTCGGAACTGAAATCACGTCTCACTATCTATCTGAATATCACCGATTATCGTTGAAACCAATTAAGACTTTTCGGTGAAGAAACGTTTGCTCTTGACGATATTAATTCATGAATCTGTTCAATAGTATTTTCAGTTAATACGTTTGTATGTAATAGTGTGCGATAAAATAGATGGATGTTGCAAAATTATCAAAGTTTTTCAAACTTATCAGAATTCGTTGAAAATTAAGTTTTGTAGTAATATGTACTGAGAGAGTACTGTGGTTAATGAATGTTGATCGTGATGTTCTCGTGTTTTAGAACATCGATTGCTTTTTACTCTGGCTCAAAGGATACATAAGAACACATCAATGAAATACTCTGAATGAAGTCAGTTTCCACTTCGTGCATTACCAACGTAATTTACATTAATCTCTGTTGTAAATCCAAATCTGTGTTTGTTTCGAGGAATAACTGTCAATTTTTGAAAATTCCACTTTCAGTAGAATGTTTTGCTTTTCTTTCATTACAGTCACATTCTGTTCAACTTCTACGTGATCAGTGAGAAAAGTTATATCTCTCCTAACCTGAACATCTATTAACAAACTGTGGTGTAATATGTAAGTCAATCACAACTATGGTGGCTTTGATGAAAATTTACATTTTTGATGGTAAAACGATGATGAAATCGTCTGACAGAATTTACTTAATTGAAATAATATTCTAATGAAATGGCATCTCACGTAATAAGTTTTTGCTTCTTTGATGTTAACCCATTATGTCGAAACAAAGAACCATTGGCAGCCATTTAACAGAATGTAACATTCAACGAAGTTTTTGTTCATGCACACATTAAGACAAATTTTGAAGTACAAATAATCCAGTCACTTATTCAAAGTATTGGCAGTCAAAGCCAAAAACGTTTTCAACAATAGAGGTCAGGAATGTCAATCAACGCTTAATGAACATCAGCCCACCTCATCGCAACCTACAAGAATATTGGATAACAATGAGTTCATCTACCACATTAATTGGTTAACAATGAGCAAATTGTTTTATCGAACTAGATTTTTCTAACGGTCACTTTCAATCGTCAAATCAGAAACAAACAACAATACAACTGAAAAATCTATATAAAGCTGATACGTTCTGTTAAAATGTGATTACTATTTTGAACAGGAAAATGAGGTGAGTGTTGACTGAACAAACGAATTAAATGATTGTATAATATGAATTTCATTTTGATTCAATAACATCACGTTATTCTGCTTATATTAACTATTTTAGATATATCCCTACATGTGCTCTGTTAATATCGGTTTATTTGATCGTCACATTGCTTTTCGATATCTACAATTGTCAAGACATCTGTCAACAACCTGAATTAGAGAAATATGAAGAAGTAATTATCGTTAACGATTCATACAAATATGTAAGTATTCATCATTCATATTTTAACACACAAACACAGTCTCATTATTTCAATTACTTACAAAGAATTCGTCTTAAACAGCCCAATCCAGTTGTTAATGCCACGTTTGAAACATTTAATACCACTCAGGTGAGTTGATTACCTTTTGTAATCAAAGTACTTAATCTTATATTTTTCCATCTTTTAAGGCAGTCAAGCCGAAATTCCCGTTTAAATATTATGGAAGTGACGTTCAATCTTTCACGATCCATAAAACTGGTATGCGAACCTTTTTCTTTCAACTAAAATTGTTAATGGGTTTTGGTAATCACAGTTTGTTCCATGAATGTGTGTTGCATTTTCGTATTCAAGTGGTGAAACGTTAGCCGTTTTAGAGTAAACTAAATAAAGTTCAAGCAATTCATCTTTGTTTCCAAGTCATTTCGAATAATTTCATTCACACACAACAGAATTTTGATCAAATTGTATGTTTTCATTATATAAATACAGGTTTAATAGGTGTAATTGGTAGTGTAAGAGGATTTATTAATAATATTATACCAGGCACTTTTCTTCCTCAATTTGAGATGCTACATAACAGTGAGTTCTATTATTCAGTAACATTTTCAGTTGTTTTTCATACATTGACTTTTGGTTGAGTTCTGCACGAAAACTGATTAATACACAGTGATTATTTTGATTGTGTGATTGGATATTAGGGCAAGTGTTTAGAGCACCTAATGGTGTTTGTCAAGTAAAAGTATTACATAAAACAGGGATTCACTTCAAAATACAATCGAATCGATTCATTAGAAATGATGAATTAAACGATGTACTCGCCTGAGTGGAAAGTAGCTATTCTCCAGTCTATCGAAACTACAATACATAAGGTATGCCACAGAAACGATACTTCCTAGTAAAACAAATGTATCTAATTCAATACACGTAAAACTATAAGCGAAGTTGTTCACGAGGCCGATTTGAGTTGGTAAGCTTAGAGAATTTCAAGTTATATTTGACTTGCCTCAACTCTTTTCTGGCACTCACTTCACTCATATAAATTTAATGTCTCCTAGTCGCTGTCTGAGGACCATCTTATATTTGACACTTTCTAGATTGTCATATTGACAAGATAATAGTATTTTATTGCACTCCCTTTAGGGACCATCAATCAATGAACGACGATGAAATGATTGATAGAAGATGATTTATTCGATAAAGAACACCCTTACCATCAAGATCTGGTTCATTCATTTCAATCACTTATCGAAATTAAGCACTTTCGAGTGAAATTTCTGCATAATAATTGGCTCAATTGAGAGAACTCTGTTTCGCTCGAGAAACAGAATCTCACAAAATGATTTAGTATGGGTTTTTTTCAAGTGTATATTAAAGGTCGTTCATTCAGTCGAAGGCTCTTAGAATCATCTGTTGGTCAGTAAAATATTATTCTCAATTGACTGAACCGAAACGTTCATCATGTTTTTGAAATAATAATAATATTATTAAATTGCGAAACTTCCCCATAAGAAATAATTGTTCATTTAACTGTGACCGTTCACTTTAATTTTGGAAGGTAGATGATAACTAGTGTGCGAATTCATTCTACGTTATAATGTATCTTTATTAAAACATAATCATCGTCATTATAGATATATATAAAAGCGTTATTAATTTCCAATTTTGCAGATGAAACAATCGCTGTGAAATGGTATTTTCGGACACATGTTAATGAAACATGTAAGCGAACGTTGAATGATTATTTTATGGAATGTAAAATCTTACCACTCACTGTGATTGCTCACAGTTTGCCTGTTCAGTCTGTGCAATTCGTGTTTTCACAGTGACTAGCAAATGTATGAATATGTAGCGCTTCTGTAGTGTGGAGACGGAATTATACTTGTAGTCCACCGACCATTTAAACACTTTTATTTGGACTTGAATAATAGTTGACACAGATTGAAATGGACTAGAGTTGACAATTAATTAATGGAGGAATGAAAATAAAATGTCACTCCACTTATGTAATACACAAATGCACATTCACCATCGCTGACAAGCGTCAATGGAACTTGATGTGAATTCCGTTTAGGTTAACAGCACGCTCTACACCTTCAATAATCACATGGTTATCAAATCAGGACATCCTTAATGACGGTATATCTGAAGCTATTCAGTTCACATGTTTAACAAATAAATCTGAGTTTTCTACAAGCACTATGGTCAGTGTCGGTCGATCGATTGATTTATCAATGTGTTTCTCAATTTTCATTTTTCGTAAGCAAACATTCCACAGCACATGTCGTGTAGTTTAAGAGTGGATTGTTTTGGGTGTGATTACAGAAAACATCGCTCAAATAGAACTACTTGTCGGGTTTGGAAGACTAAACACCTGACAGTAATTTTGAAGGAATTATGTTTGTTTCATCTACATAACGTCCACTTGATAATGTTTGTTTTGAATTGACTAAAGAAAACATTTGAGATAACACATTAGATGATCACTCAATCTGATCATTTGTGAGTAGACATTCACACTGTCACATCTATCCATAATATGCTCAACATTTTTAATTTAGAATTTAAACAGCGATAGACTTTTGTTTGTAGATCTTACAAGCAAGGTCACTAATCTGATACATCGGAGTGGGAAGATATCTGTCTATTATGAGAACGTAAGTTGAACAACTGAATGGAAATAAACTTTTGTTTCACGTACTACAGATTATGCTACTTTCTCCTGCATAGCAATACGCTTGAATATATTAAGATACATTTAACACGATAGAAAGAGACCAACGTTTTGAGATGTGCAAACAGAGTGAATGACACTTTCATAGTTTTTTTAATGACACACATTTTCTTCACCTACTTCCTAAAATGGTGAATAGTTAGAAGTGAAGCACCAGCAAAGTGGACGATGATGTCATCGAAGCGAATGGGAACAAACAGTGTATTTGAGAGTACTGTACGAAAACAGTCATCTTCAGTCAAACTCTATTTCGTCTTCTGAATATAAGATGTTCGAAAATTACACTAATGAATATTATGAGTGACTTTGTGTTTAAACTGTTGATTAGTTCATAGTGTGTATATTTTACGAGGATCAGTGTTCCATATTTCCAAAACGTTTCAGATTCCTACAGAAATCGAGGATAGGCAGCTGTACACAAGTATTCAAGGTGCAATTTCATGTCTACAGATAAATGGAGGTAACAATTTTTGCTAGTATTTTGATGTACATTATTCTCTTTCAACACATTTCAGTTCATGTAATCTTGCTTTCTATTTGTTCTCAGTTATGAACATGTAGATATAGTGACTTGTTATTTTCTGTCAGAGTGATCTTATATAATTGTAATTAATTCTACATGGATTCGAATGTGAGACAAATTGGTCAAAGCGCCATTGAAATGTTCAGCATGGTCGTACAAAACGATATTAGAATGCTTTTCGTAAACACACTGTCTAAACATTACTGTATACTGAATATCCAACGTCAATTATATGTTAACATTTCATGAACGGACCTTTTGTTGTTACAATTGATAAGAATCATGGTGAAAAGTAATCATGAAAATGTCGAATATTCTTCGAACATTCCCTCGCTGCAATTGAATGCCTCGAGATCAAATTATCTTTGTCTTTAATCCAACAACCGTCATATTTGTTGCCATTGTGAAATAGATTTGAGTTGTTGTGGTGAATTTGCAATATTGTAGTTTCAATTTTCTGTGATGAATTGAATGGAAAATGAATTTCAAGATGCAGATTTACTGACGCTTGCTTATCCTGATATTTCTAGCGTTATTACCAAGATGTGTGAATATCATTATCACGAAATAATGGACATAAATTGGAGAATGCTCACAGATACGTTTAACGATGGACTGATCCTGACAAGAGTATATGACTGACAATATTCGACAGACTATATATGCACTCGTGTATTCACTCACTCACCCACTAAACGACGAGTGTGTCACAAGTTATATACATGTTTTAAAGATTTTGCGCTGATACTATTGCAACCTTAATCAGAAATTTAACATCATTTTTCGATTGCTGGTTGATTACCGGTCATATTTGAATTCAGTATTTTATTAAAGCATATTTTGTTAAGATGCTGCATTAGCGTCACTCTATCCCTAATCAGAAAAATTCATTTTTTTACTTGTCACTCATTAAATGATGTAAACGAATAGTTGTTCATATAAAAGTAAATCAAATGTGTCTTTTTTTATTCATTTAGTTGAATATGCAAGATTATTTCAGATAATTGTTCCCAGTAAATGGATCAAAAGTGACACGCTAGTGGAGATGGAACCAATCGAAAGTATGTTAAACCTTATTTATTCATCGCTTACTATTTTCACACTTGAATAGATGGCATCATTTTCATCAAATTTGAAATGACATGTGTCATTTTAAATGGCTATTTGATGATATCCTGTCATGTTTCTCTGTGTCGTTACACTTACCGTTAATAATTACAGATCAATTTACTGTCGAATGTTGAAAATGACTAAGAAATTATTTTGAACTACTATAAGAGTCTGCAATTCGAAGAAATGTACTGTGAAACGTCGCCACAGGACGATGGATGAGATGATGTAGGTCTCGGAAACGTTAAACATCAGCTGGTATATAGCATGTTGACAAGAATGTTCCCTTTGTTTTTGCAATATTGCATTGCTCTGAGATATTGAAATCGCGAATGCAATCCACGTAACTGTGATTACCTTAAAAATTGTAGTATAATTTCTGATATTTTTGCTTTTCCATACTTGTTCGAAAAGCCGAAAGTGTAGACAGGTCACACGTACAAATCCCAATTCATCGTAGTCAATATATATGTAAAGCATCAACATTGCTGATAGTTTTCACGGTGTGAGTATGTTTCATTCCTTCTAGAATTTCATGGTGAGCGGCTAAAAACACTTCTCAGTTCATCATATGTTAGACTATTAAAGTAGAGTTTCGAATACTGAGAGAGTCACTCCATAATCTATTGTTCAGATCACCTTCAGCATTCGTCAAATAAAGTGTCACAAATTGTCGATATATTTTTATCATTCCAACTCGTCTGACATTGAAGAGGTTTGATGGAAATGTCTCGGTGAATGTTACAGCAGATACCCAACTCAGAAAGCACCATATTGCCACGGAGTTTAAGTTACACGGTTTGCTATTCACTTATCTCTTGTTTGATAACTTGAAATGCAGTCACCCTATTTTTTCAACAGAAAGTTGTTCAAGGCACAGTTCGACTGACGAATGCCAAAATGCGACAACATCAAATATGAGGTGTATTTGGTGTGAAACAGCTAATGTGTGCATTAATAGCAATGATGAAGATACTCATGAATTGAAAGTAGATGATTGCCGTATAAAAGTAAGTAATTGTTAAACTTCATAGGTTGCCTTAAACATTGCAATATTTCACATTGTAATTCCTTTAACTCGGAAGATCATTTTATTATTGCTTCGAAAACGTACTGATTCGTGTTCATCCCTTGGTGACCAAATCAAAGCATTTTTGTGTGCTGACGACATCAAATCACGTATGCGTACAATGCTTGCCATGGTAACCATAAACAATGAATAAAAACGTTGTTTAACGTAAATGCTTGGAGTCATATTAATTTATCAGCTCAGTGATTTCAGGAAATCAAATATGACACCGTATATCTATGTTGTTTTCAAAACTGAAAATAACGTAAAACGAATGGTGAATTATTTGAGTAATATATTATGTTGAGTATTAATGTTACTGTTTTCTTTTCTTCAGAACACGACCGGACACACACGGGTGACTGAACACAACAAGCAAAATAACACACTTCACTACCTGTATATTGTGATACCGATTGTTGTTTCATTCTGTCTTGTATGCACTGGATGTTTTATTGGTTTGTGTTTGTATAAGAGAAAGAATAGTAATTCATGATTCTCATAAAGTTCATATCACTTGTTTTTATTAATTTGACCGGGTTGTTTTCATTTCGTAATTCATCCGATAACTTCACATTTTGTTGTCCTTTTTATTTGCTGGACGCTTTTCTTCATGCAACTTTGAATCAGTTTTATGACATTATTTTTTAACATTTACGTGGTTGCTTTAATTAAATAAAAACTGTATGATATCACAAGAGTTTTACGGCATTTGATATGTGAATTGACAGTATTCTCTTTACGACGCTTAGTGATAATTGCAATCAACAATTATTCTGTTATGAATGTCTATTTTGATAAAGTCCTACTTCTGAAAAATATCATTTGAAATTAACGACGGTCGTTGTTATGAACTGAGCTGTCAAAATAATGTATCGGTACTAAATTAGACACCACTATCCTTCGTTACATGACCAGTCACTAATTAGTTAGTGCTGGATGACCAACTATAGTTAGTTAGGTTATATGACGATTGATTGTGAAATATGTCTGCACAGTTGAGTATATACTCAAGTGGGAATGAGTAAAAATGTATACTGGCCAAAGTAGTAACAGTTTTACCTTAGAATTATCGAGTAAGATAATAGAGTTGAAGAACAATCATTACGATATTTCTGCCAGTTGACGAGCACTTCTTTATACACAATATATTCAGTAATTATTAACACTCATACAAACGTTTGGCAAGGATGTGACGAAGATTCGTTCGTACTGTTTGTTTGGATGTTTGCGTTGATATTAAGGACTGCAATTGATCGTTCATTTTACCGTGTACGTTCGTCAAGTACGAGTTCCTTCAACAATCACATTACGTCACGAGTACGAAAAACAGAGATGGATGATATCTAACGGTGGAACACCTGAAACGCGTTACTTTGTCATATTTGAATCTCGTCAACTGAATGTGCCTGAATCACAGAGTCCATGTTCACTCCACACACTATCACGTCAACTGTCTATTTACTAAGTCTAGATACACACATCAGCTTTACAAACAGTTTCAGTGAAACACATATAGGTGTGAAAAGATTTCGGAAATGTTTGTCATGTGGCAAACTGCTTTAATGAAGACAGGGCCTCAGAATTTCACGCTGGGTTTCCGATTTTCCTTATTGTATCCACTCTCTATTTTGAAATTTTACATTCAACTACTTAATGTGATATTCAGGAATAACGTCCGGCCTTGGATATCTACTAGAAACTTCTCCAAGTTGATGGTATGTTATGAACATAATCTGCTTGTGTAGAATATGTAATTGCAACTTAGAGAATTGGAGTAGTTTTGAGAAACTAACCAAAAGGTTACTACACATCAGGTTTTATCAAGAAAGATTGAAACGCCAATTTGAAACGTAGATATCCGGAGTATCTTTTGACGATCTCTTTGTCAGAAATTTATATATATATATATATATATATATATATATATATATATATATATATACAGTGAGAACTAGTTTATGCAACAATTTGTCAGACCGTCCTTACCTACAGACAATTGGCAACTTGTCGAAATAACACTGCCTTAATTGAATAAACCTAATGTGACAATCACAAGAAACGTTTGACATAAAACTAATGTAAGCAGACATAACATAATGTCTAGGTTGACCACAAGAAACAAACCTATCCCACGCTTGAACATACAAATATCTAATAGGTAATATGCAAGTGGTCTTGACATTCCTCTACACCTTGTCAAATATGTACAGTCACGGCAATACGTTATAACTCATTTACTGCCTAACGGATATTTCTATTCGACAAGCGTCGAATTGGTGACAACATTCTTATTAATCATGTCTAAGTTTTTCGGTCAACGAATATCCGTGGTTCTTCCTGCGTTGTACCTCCTTCAGTATGTAGATTGGAACCAACCAATATTTAATCTCCAGTCGTCTTTGAATTACACAACATCGGTAAAAACGTTGTTAGCTATATCACACACAGTTACTTTGTTTTTGAATAATTTTTTCTGGTTAGCGTTTTTTAGCGAGTTAGTTTTCTACGGGATAAAGACGCTAACCCCATGCCCAATCTTCCTCCTTTATCCGGGCTTGGGACCGGCAGTAGCCCCGGAGGGACTCCAGGCGGAGTTTACAGGGTGGATCTGATGCAGATGTGAAGGCGCGGATCGGCAAAGCAAGAGCAGCAATTTTACAACTGAGGAACATCTAGAACTCAACGGTCAACCAACACCACGGTCTGGAGCTTCAATACAAATATCAAGACAGTTCTACTGTATGAGGCAGAAACCTGGAAAACTACAAAAGTCATCATCCAGAAAATACAGGTGTTTATTAACAATTGTCTACGCAAAATACTTCAGATCCATTGGCCAGACACTATTAGCAACAACATACTGCGGAAGGAAACAAACCAGATCACAGTGGAGGAAGAAATCAGGAGGAAGCGCTGGAAGTGGATAGAGCACACATTGAGGAAAGCACCCAACTGCGTCACAAGACAAGCTCTCACATTGAATCGTCAAGGCCAAAAGAAAAGAGGAGGACCAAAGAACACATTACGCCGGGAAACGGAGATAGACATGAGAAAAATGAACAAGAATCAGATGAAACTAGAAAAGAAGGCCCAGGACATAGTGGGTTGGAGAATGCTGGTCGGCGGCCTATGCTCCATTGTGAGTAACAGGCGTAAGTAAGTACGTAAGTACTTTGTTTTTAGACTCATATCAGTCACTAAACTAACAAGTATGATGTCTGTAGAAAAAGCCATAGCACTCTTTGACAGAAAGGTTTTCGTACACTTCACTCACTCATGTTGCTCTTTCTTAGATTCAAAGTCATTTGAATTTTCAGACGTACCTGTTCTACCTCTGTGACAGAAGATAAACGTCGAGTTGACTCTCTAATTAACCTTTATGAATCTCAAATAGAAAAGTGTAATCATTGTTCTCAACAGCCTTACTGAATGAGTCTAAGAACAGGCTCACACCTCAACAAGTGGTTTAATTATGTGCAGTAAAATCCGTGTCGAAGACAATTACACTTCTGTGAATTGTATCAGTGCATATGGATTTAAACATGCTTCTTTAAATTTCAGTGTGCGCCTCATTGTGTGAAGTTAAACTTACCATGGTACAGAACAAAATACTAGTAGACATCATTCATGTGATGATGAATTCCAATGAATTCTATAGACGCTTTACTAGTCACAGTGAGTTCACACGCTCAAAAAGCCATAATAAAAAATTCCAAGTAGTGTACTGTCAAGATATCATTTTAACATATGTACAAGTAAACAAATAAGTTGAAAGCAGTGACCGTTTGAAGAATGTTGGTTCTCGCTCTCATCAAACTATCTAAAGGCATTTCCTTACAATATAGGGATTGTAAAACTTCAGACTTATTAAGATATTCAGATGAAGATACCCTGTTCAAATGCAGTAAACGAGTGATTACCATGTATATAACTTACTTAATCACTAATTCGTGTTCTGCATTATTCACAACTCTGAAAACATATAGAACTATTATGTCTAACGGATAATTAACATGAATTAAACATCAAAACTTATGTTGACAGTTGCAGGAACGTTACCTCAAGACGAATGAATTCACAGTAGCTGTATATTTTTCCATCGAACTAAACAGTTGATTAACGTAAAAGTCACTAACCATGAATTTTCATAAGCTATTAGTGACTCGAAAGCACAAAATCAAGTTTTTCTTATCAATAAACGTGTGAGAGCACCTAAACATTTTGAAATAACTTGGATTCTGGGTAATGGTTGTGGAAAAATCACAACGCTCATCAGTAGTCATCATGTGAGTAGTTAGAAAAACCTGAATAATAACGAGTCCACTGTCACGTATATGACTAAAGACTATAAAAGTGTACTTTATTCATTATCCACAGATTAGCAGAGCCACAACCTCCTTAAAGTTTGCTTCAATTCTTTTATTATCTGAACACAATTCAATAATTTGTATTGACAGTTTGAAAAGTTAGCTGATTTCTAATGACTATTTTATGAACCCAATATGACGTATCTCTAATATTTATGTTTGATAGGTTTCTATTCATGGTCCAGATATTTTGATGTGACTGCTTAATTCGCAAACTTTCGAGAACAAATTGATTCGAAATTAGATTTTCATTTTAGGCCGTTAGCTGAAAATTCATATATCGAGTATCTCTAAGTGACATGTTCTGACTACATACACAAAGAGGGTCACGTTTTATTATAATGGATGTTGAATGTACTTATTCATCTACGAGTTGACGTTTATTTGTATTCCTGTCTGTGTAAAACTCGGTGCACCATACTGTTTTCAAACTCGAATGAATCGATGACAGTAATGAGTGTCAATGATATAATAAAATCAAATCCTCAAATTATATGATGAAAGGATAGGGATCCCGAAAAACGATGAAAACAGGAATAACAAAAGACAGCATAAGAGTGTAATAGGAGACATCGGTTCAGAAATCTTATTGACATCACAAACAAGCAAATGTAAATATCTGTGTTGCAACGAATGTGATAAAACTGAAGAAAGGTAAGAAGTATGTCGTTTGGAGAATTAACAATACTATTTTATCAACGTTACATAGGATAGTTCATCACCATACAGGCACAAAAATATTTGGTATCACCTGTAGATCAGTAACATAAACAGACATAAAAAGCGAGCTGAAGATTATTACAAGAAGAACGTGATTTCGTGTTTGTTAACATAAGTGCACGGCACGGTTGAACACACATATCATAGCAGCATTTCAAAATACGTCAAACTGAACTCAAGCTAAAAGTGGGAGATATCAACGAAAGTTTTGAGCCAGATGATGTTATGAAGTTTAATGTAGAAAACTTTGAACTAGAACAACTCGGACGTTTGTTAGTTCGTAGGCATTTTGGAACAAAACAGACATATAAACTTTGGAACGATCCAACACGTGATACATATATTTCCCAGAGCTCAAAATTCTTCCGCAGCTTTATGCACTGTTATATGGTTAACATTGTTTCTAACATTTGAGTAGTAAAATGAATGTAATAAACTGATAGTACAATCTCTAGAAAAACCACTCTGAAAACAGGGCAGTAAATGATATTGTAGCAAACAAGTGAGTTAAAAAATAGATAACCATATTTAAAATACAAGATAAAAGAACTTAAGGAAATCTCGTAATGTCAACACGGCCTTCAGCATCTCTATAATAAATACTGATTATCGTTAAAATGAACAAAAGCTTTTCAGTTCATGTTAGATTTATTGAACAAACATGTGATAGATGAAATTTTTAAGTTTACTAGTTCAGTACTTGTTTAGGTAATACATGTATTACAGCGATCCAATGCATCAACCATGAATTTTTAATATCTCCTAAATGGACAGCCCGTTGAGTTATAAACGGTGTAATTATGGTCATTTCGTTTGCCACCTGAAGTCCCTCCGGTGGCTACTGCCGGTCCCAAGTTCGGATAAATAAGAGGGTTGGGCATGGGGTCAGCGTGCCTATCCCGTGGAAAACTAACTCGCTAAAAACGCTAACCAGAAAAAATTATTCAAGCCTTTTAAACTCTGCTCCGTGAGTCAGAAAGTCTTCATTTAGAAGAACTATGACGCATCATGATGAAAGTCTAACATCTTCGGAAATTACGAAGTCGATGCCCCTTCTGACAACCAGAGCGACCATTTATTCAGGTACATGGAATGTTCGTACAATATGGGACACCGGGAGAGCCTTCCAAATCGCTTCACAAATGAGAAGATACAAGCTGGAGTTGCTTGTGATTAGTGAAGCACTCCGGCCACGAAGAAGAAAATGCCCCACATATACAAGGAGTTGCATTGATACTGTCCATACAAGCACAAAATGCACTTACAGAATGGGAATCTCATGGACCAAGGATCATCAAAGCCTCATTCAAAACAAAGAAAGAGTGCATTTCAATGAACATCATATAAAGCTATGCGCCTACCGGCGATTACAATGAAGACGCTTAAGATCAATTCTAAAATAGGTTGTATTCAATCATCGAGAAGTGCCCAACAAAGGACCTGACCATTCTGATAGGACATTTCAATGCCAAGGTTGGAACGGATAACACTGGATATGTAGACACCATGGGACGACACGGACTGGGAGAAAGGAACAAAAATGGTGAGAGATTTGCAAACCTATGTGCCTTCAATCATAGGGGGCACCATATTCTCACATAAACGCATGCACAAAACCACATGCACTTCACCGGATTACACCACGCTAAACCAAATCGTCCATATTTGCATCAACAAAACATTCAGGAGGACTATAGAGGACGTGAGGACCAAGAGAGGAGCTGATATAGCATCACATCATCATTTGCTGGTCGCCAAGATGAAATTGAAACTCAAGAAGCACTGGACAATGGGGCGGACAATATCACAAAAGTTCAATACGGCCTTTCTTTAGGATACTAACAAACTCAACGAATTCAAGATAGTCCTCAGCAACAAGTTCCAGGCCTTTCATGATCTACTCAATGGAGAAAGACCTACTGTGGAGAGCAACTGGAAGGGGATCAAAGAAGCAATCACTTCAACATGTCATGAGGTCCTGGGCCACGAGAAGCACCATCACAAGGAATGGATCGCTGTTGATACACTGGATAAGATTCAAGAAAGAAGGAACAAGAAGGCAGCAATCAATACCAGACGAACAAGAGCAGAAAAAACCAAGGCTCTAGCTGAATACACAGAAGTAAAGAGACAAGTGAAGAAGAGCATCAGAACCGACAAACGTAAATATGTGGAAGATCCAGCAATGACGATGAAAAATGCTGCAAGAGAAGGAAACATGAGACAACTGTATGACATAACAAAGAAACACTCTGGAAATCGCCGCAAAGCTGAACGACCAGTGAAAAGCAAGGAAGGCAAGGTAATCACCAACATTGAAGAGCAACGAAACAGGTGGGTAGAACAACTCAAAAAACTCTTGAATCAACCAGCCCCACTAAACCCATTCAACATCGAAGCAGCACCCACAGACCTCCCAATCAACGTTGGACCACCAACAATTGAAGAGATAGGCATGGCCATCAGACAAATCAGGAGTGGCAAAGCAGCAGGACCGGACAACATTTCAGCAGAGGCGATAAAAGCAGACGTAGCGGCAACTGAAAGGATACTCCACATTCTCTTCAATAAGATTTGGGATGAAGAACAAGTACCAAAAGTCTGGAAAGAAGGACTTCTGATCAAAATACCGAAGAAAGGCGATCTCAGCAAGTGTGATAAATACAAGAGCATCACTCTTCTCTCAATACCGGGAAAAGTCTTCAACAGGGTATTGTTAAACAGGATGAAGGACTGCGTAGACGCTCAACTTCGTGACCAACAGGCAGGATTTCGTAAGGATAGATCGTGTACAGACAGAATCGCAACTCTACGGATCATTGTAGAACAATCAGTTGAATTGAATTCATCACTCTACATCAACTTCATTGACTACGAAAAAGCATTTGACAGCGTGGATAGGACAACACTATGGAAGTTTCTTCGACACTACGGCGTTCCTCAGAAGATGGTCATTATCATACAGAGTTCATATGATGGATTACACTGCAAAATCTTGCGTGAACGACAGTTGACAAATTCGTTCGTAGTGAAGACCGGTGTTAGGCAAGGTTGCTTACTCTCACCCTTTCTCTTTCTCCTGGTGATCGACTGGATCATAAAGACGTCAACATCTGAAGGGAAGCACGGGATACAATGGACATTTAGGATGCAGTTGGATGATCTGGACTTCGCAGATGATCTGACCCTTCTATCCCAAACGCAGCAACAAATGCAGGAGAAGACGAACAGTGTAGCAGCAGCCTCAGCAGCAATAGGTATCAATATACACAAAGGGAAAAGCAAGATTTTCCGATATAACACAGCATGCATCAATCCAGTCACAACTGACGGAGAAGATTTGCAAGATGTAAAAAGCTTTACATATTTGGGCAGCATCATTGATGAACAAGGTGGATCTGATGCAGATGTGAAGGCGCGGATCGGCAAAGCAAGAGCAGCAATTTTACAACTGAGGAACATCTAGAACTCAACGGTCAACCAACACCACGGTCTGGAGCTTCAATACAAATATCAAGACAGTTCTACTGTATGAGGCAGAAACCTGGAAAACTACAAAAGTCATCATCCAGAAAATACAGGTGTTTATTAACAATTGTCTACGCAAAATACTTCAGATCCATTGGCCAGACACTATTAGCAACAACATACTGCGGAAGGAAACAAACCAGATCACAGTGGAGGAAGAAATCAGGAGGAAGCGCTGGAAGTGGATAGAGCACACATTGAGGAAAGCACCCAACTGCGTCACAAGACAAGCTCTCACATTGAATCGTCAAGGCCAAAAGAAAAGAGGAGGACCAAAGAACACATTACGCCGGGAAACGGAGATAGACATGAGAAAAATGAACAAGAATCAGATGAAACTAGAAAAGAAGGCCCAGGACATAGTGGGTTGGAGAATGCTGGTCGGCGGCCTATGCTCCATTGTGAGTAACAGGCGTAAGTTAGAAAGTAAGTAATCTACAACTAGAGAAATGAAAACGAAAACAGAGAGCACGGAACAACAAAGCAGTAATTACCAAAATACATCAATCAGGTAAACATTAATGCGTGTGTCATGTGACACAGTGATATACTGTTAATGTTATTCAAATTAGTTAAATTTGACAGGGACGGGGTTACCATAAAGTGACAGCAAGTAAGTGGTTTTACTTAGACAATGCACTAATAAAAATTTTTGATTTAGCCTTGGCTACAACCTACAACTTTATAAACAAAAGAACAATGATTTTGAAGTCGCTTGTATTGATTTGGAAACATGAAAAATTCTAACATATTCTCGTCAAGATATGACAACTGCACATGGTTATGAATAAATTCGATCAAAATCAACTGAAAACAACGTCAATCACGGTTCCGAAAAAACGTTTTATTCTGGAACATCGAATTCAACAGAGATGGGCACCCGAAATATCAATGCTCAGACTTTTCAGATTCTTGTTGTTTTCAATTTCTGTCAAAATTACTACACAACGTAGGCTCTTGATAACTAACTCACAATTCGACAAATATTTCAGCCATGGAAGAGTTACATTACAAAAAAATAGACCCTGCCAAATACAAGTAATTAATCGAAATACCAGATGATTCTTGATAATCTCAAAAATATATATGTGCAACACCACTACCATTTGATTGACCGCCACTTAAATAAATTTGACTAGCATTCATAAAATTGTAACACCCATCTATTTAGTCACAGAATAATACATCCAATTTTATGACCTATGAATATGATTGTACAGCTTCAGAAATTGAAATCGTCAAGAAATATTGTTCCTTGACTGAATACATTTTATTCGTTTTGACGACAATTGATGATATCCACATAAATAGTAAATCGTGACTTCACTTCTTTAATGATTATCATTGATTGCTTGATGGTTTGTCAATTTGTATTTTGTCTTCTCCATCTTGTTCAAGCAGACACTCATGTTTCAATGCTCTTTTTAATTTCAGACCACAACATGTTTGACAACTGACAAATATTATTTGAACGAATATAGAAGACAACGTTGTCCGAATGGAATGCATTATTCCCAATGAACAGTCTTTGTTTGGCCTAAACAAAACATGTGCTTCTTACGTTCTCTCGAATTCGTTTAAATCCAGGACTGTACATCGACGAATCCGTCAATATTATTTAGTTGAATATTGCGTATATTCATCAAATCCACTTGAATTCTACTAATCCAATATGCTATTTTTCACAAAATCTATTTCATTAAAATAATCAATCATTAAAGTGCAAAACGTCTCTATGTCTTATCGACAAACATATTTCCGTTGACCTCAGTCGTGTATCATCTTATTTTTTCCTAATTAGTCAAATAATATGATATTCTTCATTTCGCAGTGCGTGTGACATGAATCTTAATCAGAATGAAGACAATCGCTTCATAAAAATCTGTCGTGTGACTTAATCAAAAAGAAAAATGATGAATGAAATTCTCATCTTCCATGACATAACTGCTTCTCTGAAAATCAAATTGAGTGAATACACACACTTAAGTGGACAATTCACAGAAAGTCCTACTTCAGTTTTGAACAAAATCTGTGACCATTCACGATTTAAATTGATGTGGGTTAGGTGGTCGTTTATCTATAGAATCATCCAGTTATCACGTCCTCAAGTTCTGAAATTATGGAACGCCCAATAATAATCCAGATTTATTTGAACTCGACTGGTTATTGCTTTCCATGGACCAAGGAGTTTAACATGTGTGCGAGTCATTAGGTGTTACGAAACCCAAAGGCGAGGTGAAGGTAAAGGTTCGGCTTGTCCGGACTGAGGTGAGATCCTGTTGCCTTGCTCATACTTCCCAAGTTGCGAGCAGCGGGCGCATCACCAGCCCGTCCCATGACGTAGACATGTGACCTCGTGTTGTGTGCACCGTCGGGGCGGAGCAAGAGCGTACACGTTGAGACCCGAAAGATGATGAACTATGCTTGTGAAGGTTGAAGCCAGAGGAAACTCTGGTGGAGGACCGTAGCGATTCTGACGTGCAAATCGATCGTATAACGTGAGTATAGGGGCGAAAGACTAATCGAACTATCTAGTAGCTGGTTCCCTCCGAAGTTTCCCTCAGGATAGCTGGCATTCTGAGAAATAAACAGTTTTATCCGGTAAAGCGAATGATTAGAGGCATTGGGGATAAATCATCCTCAACGTATTCTTAAACTTTAAATGGGTGAGAAGCTTAACTCGCCTAATTGGAGTTTTGCATTGAATGTGAGTGCCATGTGGGCCATTTTTGGTAAGCAGAACTGGCGCTGTGGGATGAAACTGTGGTAAAACATCCTGATAGCATAATTCTCATCAGGTTTTGAGTATCACTTCACACCAATCATTGTGACAGATAAACTCAGTGTTACCGAATATTGTGAATAGATACATTTTACTGCTAACCTCATATGTGTTCGTGTATTTGCTGAGAAAAAGTGACTTACATTTAGATAGAATACATCAGAAATTAAAACATGCGGTCGGCAAGAAGTCTCAAATCTGTTTATTTATCATGATACTTCATGACGATCAACTGGAACTATTAATTTCACCACTGACATCAGTGAAGAGTAACAAAAAAAGGATTGAGAACGTTTAAGAAAGGCAATTTAAAGACGAATATGAATAATATATGGTATTGGCCAGATGGATGCCATTTTTCACAAAATCTATTTCATTAAAATAATCAATCATTAAAGTGTAAAACATCTCTATGTCTTAACGACAAACTTATTTCTGTTGAACTCAGTCGTATAACATCTTATTTTTTCTAATTTGTCAAATAATATGATATTCTTCATTTCGCAGTGCAGCACAATATTTCCACACAGACGTGTACACAAAGCTACATGTATCTCATCGGACCTCAACACATAGAGCCAAATAGATCATTTTTGCATTAATAAAACATTTCCGAATGGCAGTGAAATATGTGAAAATCAGGAGAGGATCTGACATCGCTTCGGTCATCACTTTGTTGTGACCTATTTAAAACTGAAGCTAAGGAAGCACTAGAAAATGTGACAAACAGTACTACAAAGGTACAATACAAACTTCCTTCGACTTGCTGACGAACTCAAAGAATTCAAGATAGCTCTCAACAACAGGTTCCAAGCCTTACAGTATCTAATGAAGTAAGAATAATCTATTGTGTATGATAAATGGAAAAAGTATAAAAGAAGCATTAACTTCAACGTGTCAAGAGGTCCTGTGCCGCAATTAGCATTATCATAAGGAATAGATCTCTATAAAATCAATGAGAAAATTAAGAAAAGGAAGAAAAAGAAGGTAGTAAATAACAACCGTTGATGAAAAACAGGGAACCTCTGAGTACAAGTTGAGTACACAGAAGCAAACAAGCGAGTAAAGAAGAGCAATAGAGTCGATAGGAAGAAGTACATGGAAGAACTAGCAACGACGGCGGAAAAAGCTGCTAAGAAGGAAATATGAAACAGGTTCACGATACTGCGAAGAAACTATCAGGAAAATACAGTAAACCAGAGAGACAGGTCAAAGACAAAGAAGGCAAGCCAATCACTGAAATTCAACAACAGCAGAACAGATTGGTAGAACACTTCGAGGAACTCCTGAATAGGCAGGCTACAATGAATCCACCGGACATTAAAGCAGCACACACAGACCTTTCAGTAGATGTCACTCCACTAACGTTGGAGGAAATCAGGGTGGTCGTCAGACAAACCAAGAACGGGAAAGCAGCGGGACCGGACAATATACCAGCTGAAGCACTGAAGTCAGATATCGAAGTAACTACAAATATGCTTCACCTTTTATTCAAAAAGATTTGGGAGGAGGAACAAATGCCGATGGACTGGAAAGAAGGGCATTACATCAAGATTCCAAAGAAAGGAGATCTGTGCAAATGTGAAAACTATAGAGACATTACACTACTGTCAATACCATGGACGGTCTTCAACAAAGTGTTGCTGAACCGGATGAAGGATACAGTAGACGCCCAACTTCGAGATCAACAAGCTGGATTTCGTAAGCATCGATCATTCACAGACCGAATTGCAACACTACGGATCATTGTCCAACAATCAGTTGTGTGGAACTCGTCACTATACATCAACTTCATTGATTGTGAAAAGGCGTTTGACAATATGGATACGAGGACGTTATGGAAACTTCTTCGACACTATGGAGTACTTGAGAAAATTATCAACATTATCCGTAACTCATACGACGGACTACAGTGCAAGGTCGTGCATGGAAGACAGCTGGCAGACGCATTCCAAGTAAGGACAGGAGTAAGACAAGGCTGTTTACTCTCACTCTCTTCCTCTTTGTTCTCGTGGTCGAAGGGATTAGGAAGACCTCGACATCTGGGAGAGAACACGGAACACAATGAACAGCTCGGAATCAATTACACGATTTGGACTTCACAGATAACCTATCCCTTCTATCCCATACACACGAAAAAATGCAGGTGAAGACAATTAGTGTAACAGAAGCTTTTGTATCACTGGGTCTCAACGTGCTCAAAGGACAAACCAAGATCCACAAATACAACACGGAGAACACCAACACTATCACATTTGATGGCAAAACTCTGGAAAATGTGGGTGAATGACAACTGGAATGATCTGGAAAGAATTACTTAATACAAAGTTAAACGAAGAGTATTGGTGGGCGGTCTGTGCTTCTCCACGAGCAGGTGGCAGTAACCGTTGATTGATTGATAATAATGAAGCCTACACTGATGCTCCGGTAGTCGTTTATGTCAGGAGTGGAATTGAGTAAGGTGTTACATTTGTACAATTTGATGGTTTTGGAGACCATCCTAGTTTCAGTTACCACTGCTATATGATACTAACTTTCAATGGCTTGTTCTGTGATCATTCGGAGTTTACTCTTTTGAGAGCAACCCTACATATTCCGTAAACCAAGTTTTAGTTTTAGTGAATATTCGTCTTTTTTGAACCATTAATATTTGTGTATTATTTCTCTGTGGCTTTCGTAATCAGATTGCGGGTATAGATCGAATGAGTGATTAGCCTTATCTCTAATACCCGTTTTACGGTTTACGTTAGTTAATGGGAATAAGCCCCATTATCCAGGAGGCATGACGAGGACGTGTGAATCGGATTTTGCTCTCTATCAGCTGTTAGGGTAGACAATAAAGAGATAGAGGAATTAGAAACCTTCCACCGACTTGACCCTACCACAAATAACAAAAAAACGTCTCAGAGCTTTATAAGTCATGACAGAGAAAATGTTAAAACAGGCATAAATAAGTATATATGCAGAATAAACATTGAATAAAACAGATTATTGAGATGAATACAGCAGTCGTTTGAGGGCCATAAAGACGATAAGAATATTTATAAGACTAAATTCGGTACTATCGTGTTTAATTTTGTTATATTCTCTGCGTTACGTAGTTTATTTGGAGTATATTTACTGGTTGTTCCAAATGTCTGAGTTCACAGTACGTAGAAATGATCTTTTTCAGCTACTGCTCAGGCGTTGATCAATTCGTTCTGGAGGCACTCCATGTAACTTATTGTATTCTAAGTCACTTTATTCATGTATTCAATTTGACTGTCTTGTTCACTGGACCTTTGTTCGCATATTCATATTTTTCTTGCTACAAATTTTTCGAATCGCCTAAAATGATATAAGGAGATTGCAAAGGTTTAAATGTCACTATACTAGTTTTTGAGACAATGACCTAATTTTACCAACCTTTAATTATCTTTACGTATGTAAAGTATTAATATATATATATATATATATATATATATATATATATATATATATATACATTCCTCTCGTTCATTATCGTACTTCATATTTCATCATGACTGAACAGACACCCGACAATATCGAAGTCTGGTTCTGCCACGCCGAAGCCGACTTCCACGAGCACGGCGTGATCGACACACGTGCACAATTCCTCGCAGTATTCAAGGCACTACCGCGCGAATTCAACAGGTACGTAACACATAGTATGTTTACTAGTGATGTTTTCGGACCTTAAGTAATCCTAAAACTTTCGATTCTTAAACGAGGAGACCTAGCCGATCGACAAAGGTTAGATCAACTCTTCAATAACATCGTCCTCCAACACAGTTCTGCGACGGACATGTTGCAACGAGTGAGAGAAGTGATAGGCCTAAGAACTTTCGACGAAGGTCTATTGAAACAACTTTTCTTGTCTAAACATCCTCAACGGGTGCAAGTGGTTCTGGTCTCGTTTCAGAACAACGCCTTAGACGAGCTGGCTGCATCTGCCGATCGTATTTTAGAAATAACGAAATCGTCTACTTCAGAGGTATTTTCCGTCAGACTCAGAATGACATAACCAAGTTATGTCATACACTCACGCGTTATCTTAATCTTCGTAACGACCGTAGTTGCTCACGCAGTCCACGTAGAAGCATTTCGCGTAAGCGATCTTTCTCTAGACCACGAGAGACGGATAACCCTGCCTGGTGCTGTTATCATAACCAGTATGGAAAATCTTCCAGAAATTGCAGAAAACCCTGCAATTTTCCCAACACGAAAACGACTGACTCGAAAAACAACTCGGGAAACTTCCAAGCCGGCACGCGTTAACGGCAACCGTAGCCGGCGAACATAGCCGTCTGTTGTACGTCACAGATGTGACAACAAGAGTTCGCTACCTCGTCGACACTGGCGCAGCAGTTAGCGTTCTCCCAGCGAATCTCACGACCGGCTTCACTGATCGGCTCTAAACTTACAGGCGGCAAACGGAAAACCGATCGCCACGTATGGCAAAATGTACATCTACCTGAACGTGGGTTTACGCAAACCCATCCATTGGATTTTCGTTGTTGCAGATGTTTCTTTGCCAATCATTGGTATGGATCTTCTACAACACCATAATCTAATCATCGACACGTGCAAACGGAGACAAGTACACGGAAACACTAAATTATCAGTTTGCGTAACTTCTTTTACTGGTTGCAGATTATCCCCAGTCACAGTTAAGCATATGATAGACCCACTTTATTAACCACTACTCGATAAGTATCCTGGGATTCAGCAAACGCAAACCAGCAACGTTACACATCACATCACGACTTCAGGACAACCTGTATTCTCTAAAGCACGACGACTAGCCCCCGAAAAGCTAAGGTTAGCGAAAAACGAATTCGATCACATGATAGACTTAGGAATCATACGACCGTCAAATAGCCCACATGGATCTTTGTTGCACATGATCCCTAAAAAGGACAGCAACGATTGGCGTCCAACTGGTGACTATCGGCAGACGCCTTATCTCGCATAACTTCCTTGAACCGTTTCCAAGGAATCGACCTTCCGAAACTCGCCCAGCTTCAAAAAGAAGACACTGATCTTCAGCACGAGTTATCGACCACGACCCTCAAACTACTCATCAAAAAGATGAGAGCAGGTGAGGAAACCTTACTGTGTGACACATCTACAGGAAGGGATCGTTCAATCGTGCCAAAACATTATCAACGCAATGTCTTCAATACGTTGCACAAACGTTCTCATCCAGGCGTTCGTGCAACCATCAAGCTCATAGCAGAACGGTTTTGCTGGCCTGGTATGAATAAAGACGTGAGGGAGTGGGCACGCTCCTGTGTAAGCTTCCAAAAGTCTAAGGTCATCAGACACAATAAATGTCCCTTAGGCTCATTCAAAACTCCCGATGCTCGTTTCGACCATGTTCATCTGGATTTGGTGGGAACTTTACAAGATTCAAATCGATACTCTTACCTCTTAACCTGTGTAGATCGTTTCACCCGATGTCCAGAAGCAGTACCTATCAAGGACATCACTGCTGGAACAGTGGTCCGCACCTTCGTCGAACGATGGGTAGCAAACTTCGGTTAACCTTGAGGATGATACAGGTATTCAGTGTTTGACAACGCTTCTTCCAGTAACACCTTCTAATATGCTTTGTTCCCACCGAGAGAAATCAAAAGACAGAGTCGAGGAGATCGGAAGAGTGTATTTGGCGATGACCAATATATCGGGAATCTCTTATCTAATCTGGCTAGTGATGGCGGTTGATGTTGAGCACAGCGTTACAGCACGTGATCTGGTGCGGATGCATGACCGAGCGCCTTCAGCTAGATGACTCCACTAAAACATATGGTCAGCATCCAATGTCGAAAACTTACAGAGCTATTTAGTTTGAGGATTTATTTACCGCTACAGATCACTCCTCCCCTACAACATAGTAAAAAAAGGAATGTACAATGAAAACTTCGGATCCTCATAAACGTCATCGTTGTTTTCCAGCCGTCCTGGAAATAAAGAAAGAAAACGTAAGTGCATGTCGAAATACACTCGTATGTGCGTAAAAAAAGAAAATAAACTCATGAACACGTAAAAGCGTTAAAAAAATTTTCTTGTTTTGGTTTTTTTTGAAATAAAAATAAAAATATATAAGCATATTAAAATAATTTTTTTTCCTTAAAATAAAATAGAAAATGTCGAGAAGTGCCTTACGTGCAATAGTCGTTTAAATGTCCTGGAAATCTCACTCTTCTTCCAGAACGCGTCGTTTTAAGTATATTTTCGGATACTGTCGAAGTATCATCGTGTGTGTTGGTTGTCGGATGAAGCATTATAAATGTCGGAGTCGTGTCGTTCAATTGTACCGAAGGAAAATCCACGTAGATAGGATTTCCTTCAAAATACGCTGCTTTGAGGCGATCGATGCTGATGCTATAGTTTGTTCCGTTCTTATCGATTATATAGTACTTAGATTCACGTTGAAGAACTTTGAAAGTTCCCTCATATGCTGATTCCAATGGTCGTCGATGTGAGTCTCGACGAACGAAAACATGTGTACTATATCATAAGTTAGGTTGAACGAAAACATCGGTGGATTGTGGTCGGGTGGAAGCAGGTTTAACTGAACGCATCGCGTTTGTAAGCCTGTTCGTGTAGGAGGTTAGATCCATGCTCATTGAAGAGGATGAATGATCCACGAATTCTCCTGGAAGTCGAAGTGTCGTTCTATAAACGAGTTGAGCCGCATTGTATCCAATGTCAGCTTTCACTGCATTGCGGATACCTAGTAAGACGAGTGGAAGAGCGTCGGTCCACTGTGAAACGTTTGCAGCTGATGGTGAAGCTTTTAGTTTTCGGTGAAAGCGTTCTACTGTAGAACTTATGGTTTGCTTGTGGGTGTTGGGCGGTTGTTCGGAAGCGAGTGCTTCCTAATAGTGTGGTCAGACGACGGAAAAGTTCAGACTCAAACTGACTTCCGCGGTCTGTAGTGATGGTTAAAGGGCAACCGAGGTTTGCTACCCATCGTTCGACGAAGGTGCGGGCCACTGTTCCAGCAGTGATGTCCTTGATAGGTACTGCTTCTGGCCATCGGGTGAAACGATCTACACAGGTTAAGAGGTAAGAGTATCGATTTGAATCTTGTAAAGTTCCCACCAAATCCAGATGAACATGGTCGAAACGAGCATCGGGAGTTTTGAATGAGCCTAAGGGACATTTATTGTGTCTGATGACCTTAGACTTTTGGAAGCTTACACAGGAGCGTGCCCACTCCCTCACGTCTTTATTCATACCAGGCCAGCAAAACCGTTCTGCTATGAGCTTGATGGTTGCACGAACGCCTGGATGAGAACGTTTGTGCAACGTATTGAAGACATTGCGTTGATAATGTTTTGGCACGATTGAACGATCCCTTCCTGTAGATGTGTCACACAGTAAGGTTTCCTCACCTGCTCTCATCTTTTTGATGAGTAGTTTGAGGGTCGTGGTCGATAACTCGTGCTGAAGATCAGTGTCTTCTTTTTGAACCTGGGCGAGTTTCGGAAGGTCGATTCCTTGGAAACGGTTCAAGGAAGTTATGCGAGATAAGGCGTCTGCAACTACATTGTTTGCTCCAGAAATATGTTGAATATCTGAAGTAAATTGCGAAATGTAGTCCAGTTGTCGAGACTCACGGGGAGAGTATCTGTCTGAAGAGGAGCTTAACGAGAAAGTGAGCGGTTTATGGTCAGTGAATAGAGTGAATTCAAGGCCTTCGATATAGTGTTGAAAATGTCGTACAGCACAATACATAGCTAGGAGTTCCCTACCGAATGTGCTGTATCTTGATTCGGTGTCTAGCAACCGTCTAGAGAAGAATTCCAAGGGTTGCCAGGAGTTGATAACCCATTGTTGTAAGACTCCTGCGATTGCCGAGTCGGATGCGTCTACTGCGATACTAATGGGTGCTTTGGTGTCCTGATGTGCGAGCATTGTTGCTTTAGCGATCAGTTCCTTAACTGTGGAGAATGCTTTCCGTGCGGTGTCGTCCAAATTAATGGATTTCGCATTTCCACGAAGTTGGTCAGTAAGAAGTTTCATAAGTAATGCGCATTTCGGTATGAAGCGTCTATAGAAACTTACCAGGCCGTTAAACGTGCGTAATTGCTTGACGTTGGTCGGTTCTGGGTAATCCACCGCCAGTTTGGTCCTAAGAGGTCGAATGCCTTGAGCATCGATAGTGTGTCCTAGGAAATCTAACGAGTCGGTTCCGAATTGGCATTTCTGAACGTTTACAGTAATGCCATGTTTTTGTAATCGTTCGAAAACAAGATTCAGATGCTTGAGATGTGATTCTCTGTCCGGACGTGCGATTAGGCAGTCATCAACATACGCATGTACGAAGTTGAGACCTCGAAAGACGTCGTCTATGAATCTTTGGAATGTTTGAGCAGCGTTTCTTAGACCGAACAGCATTCGCAAAAATTCATAGAGTCCTAAAGGAGTTATGATAGCTGTTTTCGGTATGTCGTTTGTAGCCATAGGGATTTGCTTATACGCTTTAACTAAGTCGATTTTCGAAAAGACAGTTGTACCTTTCAAGGTAGCTGTCAAATCGTGAATGTGAGGCAACGGGTAACGATCGGGAATGGTTTTTGCATTCAATCGCCGATAGTCACCAGTTGGACGCCAATCGTTGCTGTCCTTTTTAGGGATCATGTGCAACAAAGATCCATGTGGGCTATTTGACGGTCGTATGATTCCTAAGTCTATCATGTGATCGAATTCGTTTTTCGCTAACCTTAGCTTTTCGGGGGCTAGTCGTCGTGCTTTAGAGAATACAGGTTGTCCTGAAGTCGTGATGTGATGTGTAACGTTGCTGGTTTGCGTTTGCTGAATCCCAGGATACTTATCGAGTAGTGGTTAATAAAGTGGGTCTATCATATGCTTAACTGTGACTGGGGATAATCTGCAACCAGTAAAAGAAGTTACGCAAACTGATAATTTAGTGTTTCCGTGTACTTGTCTCCGTTTGCACGTGTCGATGATTAGATTATGGTGTTGTAGAAGATCCATACCAATGATTGGCAAAGAAACATCTGCAACAACGAAAATCCAATGGATGGGTTTGCGTAAACCCACGTTCAGGTAGATGTACATTTTGCCATACGTGGCGATCGGTTTTCCGTTTGCCGCCTGTAAGTTTAGAGCCGATCAGTGAAGCCGGTCGTGAGATTCGCTGGGAGAACGCTAACTGCTGCGCCAGTGTCGACGAGGTAGCGAACTCTTGTTGTCACATCTGTGACGTACAACAGACGGCTATGTTCGCCGGCTACGGTTGCCGTTAACGCGTGCCGGCTTGGAAGTTTCCCGAGTTGTTTTTCGAGTCAGTCGTTTTCGTGTTGGGAAAATTGCAGGGTTTTCTGCAATTTCTGGAAGATTTTCCATACTGGTTATGATAACAGCACCAGGCAGGGTTATCCGTCTCTCGTGGTCTAGAGAAAGATCGCTTACGCGAAATGCTTCTACGTGGACTGCGTGAGCAACTACGGTCGTTACGAAGATTAAGATAACGCGTGAGTGTATGACATAACTTGGTTATGTCATTCTGAGTCTGACGGAAAATACCTCTGAAGTAGACGATTTCGTTATTTCTAAAATACGATCGGCAGATGCAGCCAGCTCGTCTAAGGCGTTGTTCTGAAACGAGACCAGAACCACTTGCACCCGTTGAGGATGTTTAGACAAGAAAAGTTGTTTCAATAGACCTTCGTCGAAAGTTCTTAGGCCTATCACTTCTCTCACTCGTTGCAACATGTCCGTCGCAGAACTGTGTTGGAGGACGATGTTATTGAAGAGTTGATCTAACCTTTGTCGATCGGCTAGGTCTCCTCGTTTAAGAATCGAAAGTTTTAGGATTACTTAAGGTCCGAAAACATCACTAGTAAACATACTATGTGTCACGTACCTGTTGAATTCGCGCGGTAGTGCCTTGACTACTGCGAGGAATTGTGCACGTGTGTCGATCACGCCGTGCTCGTAGAAGCTTCACTATCAGCTGCAAACGTTTCACAGTGGACCGACGCTCTTCCACTCGTCTTACTAGGTATCCGCAATGCAGTGAAAGCTGACATTGGATACAATGCGGCTCAACTCGTTTATAGAACGACACTTCGACTTCCAGGAGAATTCGTGGATCATTCATCCTCTTCAATGAGCATGGATCTAACCTCCTACACGAACAGGCTTACAAACGCGATGCGTTCAGTTAAACCTGCTTCCACTCGACCACAATCCACCGATGTTTTCGTTCAACCTAACTTATGATATAGTACACATGTTTTCGTTCGTCGAGACTCACATCGACGACCATTGGAATCAGCATATGAGGGAACTTTCAAAGTTCTTCAACGTGAATCTAAGTACTATATAATCGATAAGAACGGAACAAACTATAGCATCAGCATCGATCGCCTCAAAGCAGCGTATTTAGAAGGAAATCCAATTCACGTCGATTTCCCTTCGGTACAATCGCACAACACAACTTCTACACTCATATTTCCTCAACCAACAACCAACACTAGCGTTGACACTCCGAATGTGTGTGAAAATAAACTTAAAACGACACGTTCTGGAAGAAGGGTGAGATTTCCAGGACATTTAAACGACTACTGCACGTAAAACACTACATTTTATATTATCTCATTTTTTTATTTTTACGATATATAATATTTAACAAAACAATTTTATTATGCTTATATATTTTTATTTTTATTTTTAAAAAAACGAACAAAAAATGTTTAATCACTATTAGGTGTGCTGGAGTTTATTGTAAATTCTTTTTCGCCGACATTGCGTTTTTAGGCACATGCGAGTGTATTTCGACATTCACTTACATTTTCTTTTTTCTTTTCCAGGACGGCTGGAAAAAAACTATGTAGTTTACGAGGTGCCGAAATTTTCGTTGTAACTTTTTGTTTTTTTACTATGTTGTACCTTGGTCCCATATAGTAAGGAAAGACGACCAGACGCTGATAAACTTAGTAAGCTATCAGAGGAGTGTTTACCAACGACAAACTCGTTTGGTTTAAACTTCTGGCTAGCCACATCTTAGGGTCGTCAATGCCTCACTAGAAGTGGAGTGATCTGTAGCGGTAAATAAATCCTCAAACTAAATAGCTCTGTAAGTTTTCGACATTGGATGCTCACCATATGTTTTAGTGGAGTCATCTAGCTGAAGGCGCTTCGTCATGCATCCGCACCAGATCATGCGTGGTAACACTGTGCTCAACATCTATCGCAATCGCTAGCCAAATTAGATCAGAGAATTCCGATATATTGGTTATCACCAAGTACACTCTTCCGATCTCCTCGACTCTGTCTTTTGATTTCTCTCGATGGGAAGAATTTATATTAGAAGGTGTTGCTTGTAAAAGCGTTGTCAAACACTGAATACCTGTGTCATCCTCATTCTATAGTACTCCGATATAACAACAAAGAATGCTAATTTGCTTGTTATGTCTGTGGTGACATTTGATAGCCATTGTACATTTAATAACGTCACTAATCCGATATTACCCAGTTTACCATTAGAATCCAATTAGCAAGTACTTAGGCCTAATGCTACAAATCTTAAAAACGCTGTCAAGATTAAAATCCTTTTGCCACGTAAGAAGAATGTAAGTACAGAACCTTCTGGTTCTAGACTCAATGACAAAAATATTACGATGACCCTACCAAATAAAAATAAGACTGTACTTCCCGACACCATGTTTTACCTTATGCATCGTAGGGGTTATAAGAGCAGACGTGATTCAAATGTCTCACAATATGGCCACTGCAATCATTATGTAAGCAGGCCTACTATCGGACAGACCAAAATGAACCAACGCACCCTACGGTTATCCTCAAACGTTTTAAATAACAAAGCTGTAAGACGTAACCATTCTCAACACTTCACTATTAGGCAAGATGGTTTGCTAGGTTACTCAACATCAAACGTTTTAAATAATAAACCTGTAAGACTCAAATTTCCTCAACACTTTCCCATTGAGCAAGAAGGATTACTAGGTTACGAACCATCAACCCAACCCCAACTGGCAGGTGCCTGTCTTAACTGTCCGCCTAGTCTAGTTCAACAAACTAATCCACTTAATCAAAATAATGATTTTTTGGCCTTCAGAAATCCCTGGTTACAATAGCAATACAGCTTGTTCAAGCGATAGCCCATACGATCAGTCAAACATAATAAAGTACAGTTTATGCAAATACAAACTACATAACATCAATAGGGAAGCTCTCGGTTTTTTTACACTCCATACTCCCTTTTTAAACTTATTACTTATCAATGCACGTTCGCTTCTGAACACAATTTTAGCCTTGAGAACATTAGTTTTTCTAGCCAAACCTTCTTTCATACTTATCACTGAAACATGGTGCTCTCAAGCAGTATCTAATTAAGGATTAAATATCCAGAACTATCGACTTTATCGCTGCGTCAGAGAAACTAAGCGAGGAGGTGGTTGTATTATATATGCTTTGGATACCCTAACAACTAATAAAGTTGAAGATAGTGTCCTGAATAGTTTACCAGAATCAGTCTGGATATCAGTCAACACCCTGAATCATAGTCTACTACTTGGGTGTATATACAGAGCTCCTGATAGTCCGAATAGTGGGAATGATCTTATTATCAATGCATTCATACATGCATCCTCTCTAAACTTTAATGCTAAGGTTACCACCGGGGATTTCAATTATTCTGGGATTAACTGGAGTACCGGTAGTTGTCAGTCATGTAATGATGAGTTCTCGGCAACCATTACCATGCACTGCTGGTCACAGTGGGTTCGTGCCCCAACTAGAGGCGATAGTATACTCGGTCTAATATTTAGTGGAGACGTTTTCCCACTATCTGTAAAAGTATATGATGAATTCGAAAGCAGTAACCATAAGTTAGTAGTTTGCACTCTCCCTATCTATCTTTCTTATAACCCACCCATTCAAAAAACCTGTCGATATAGAGACTATAAGCATGCTGACTGAAACCTACTGCATTCATTGATTAAACTTTCAGACTGGGACAACTTTTTTTCATGTAATAGTCTCATGGATGCTATCCGCTAATTCTATCTGATCACTAACTCTTGTTAAGATTCCAGTGTACCTGTTAAAACGTACAGGTTTAGTTAACCTTACGAATTATATATACCAGCTAAATATCATAATAAACTAAAACGCCTACAGAATCGTTATTTTAAGTCAAACGACTTCACAGCACTTGCACAAATAACAATAATTTTTAATCAAATTAAAGAAAAACATAGGTTAAAAGCCATTAATGAGGAGCTGTTAGCACTTTATAATAATTCGAAAGTACAAAACTTAACACTCCTTTTCAATAAACGCACTAAAGCAAGTCGAAATGTTGATATACCGTGCATCCAGCATAAATGCACTTTTACAGACGACTCTAAAACCATGGCAGACCTTTTCAGTAGTATTTTTGCGATTGTTATAGAAATCATAAGTGGCTATGCTTCAAGAGTTATGTGCATGACTAGCAACTCAATAAAACCTATCTCCTTCACATGCATGAAAATTAATAAGGCTAAAAATACTCTTAAGCTTTCGAGAGGTCATGGAGTAGACGGGATTTCATCATTTCTCTACAAATATGGTGGTTCAGATATTCCATTTCTTCTTCTCAAGTTCTTTACTCACTCTATGGAAACCGGTTCTTACTCTTACTATTGGAAATCAGCGTACATCATAACACGTTACAAATCTGGATATAAGACTGACATGAACAATTACCGGCCAATAAATATTACTTCAGTTATTTCTAGGATTATGGAAAAAATTATAAGTGATGAACTATCCAACTATCAATGATACTCAACATGGATTTCTTAAAAATCGTTCTTGCATGACATGTCATTTTGACTTCTTTAATCTAGTCTATTCTCTACGTAGCCAAGGATATCTAGTCTTAGTGCTATATCTGGACATTTCTAAAGCCTTTGACATGGTTAGTCACCAACTGCTAATAGGTAAGCTCGCATCTTATGGGGTTCAAAATCCTTTGCTTGCTTGGCCTGATTCCTTTCTCAGCAGTCGACAACAAATAGTTGAAATTAACTTTTCATTGTCTAACGCTGTCCCTGTTAGAAGTGGTGTAATACAAGGTAGTGTCTTAGGTCCTTTGCTCTTTTTAGTGTTTATCAATGATATTTGTGAAAGCTTTTTTGTCGGTAAGCCCCTTCTATATGCAGATGATCTTAAAGTAGTATATTCATTTTCTCCACATGACCTGAAAAATATGCAAAATTGCATTAGGATGGAGCTTAACAAGGTAGCTCAGTGGTGCTTAAAATGGCAACTGGAGCTTAATTTGGCTAAATGTGGATTAGTATGCTTCGGCGATACATCACTCAACCTAGACCTTACCATAAATGGAGAAGCGTTATCTAGGTTACATAGAGTAGTAGACTTAGGGCTTAGATATTCACAAGATTTTCGTTTACAGAACATATATTAAAACAGACCTCTAAGTCTCAACGTCTAATGGGTTACATAACTCGAAACCTTTACAACAATGAGTCACGTATTCTAATGTACAAAGTTTGTGCTTGACCTCTTCTAGAATATTGCATGTTTATTCTTAGCAGTGCTTTCATAAAGGATAAATGAAGGCTGGAATCAGTACAGAGACGATTTACACTTTGTATTCTTGGGGCTGATTGTACCTTAATTTATATATCTCGACGTACTAAACTTGGGCTAGACCCTTTATGGAAGAAGAGACTCAAACTAAATGTCACCTTTTTCTTCAAACTACTTCATAAACTGTCTTTACATCCGATCACGCGATTCAATATGCAGAAACCTCTCATTATGACATCCGTAATTCTTTGTCATTAGTGAAACAAACTCATTCTAAATCATCTCTTTATATGAATTACTTCACCTGTAAATTTTCTAGACTCCGGAATAACCTACAACAATCTATCCACACGATAAAATCACTCCCATTATTTGTTCGCTGCATTGATGCATACTGTTCCTCTGAAAATGCATTGATTGGTCTAGCGCGTTTAAGTGTATCTCATTCCACAAGTGATATTTTAGGAACCTTAAATGTTTAGCCATCTTTATTAGTGAATTTCCTTAGTAAAACCACACACTTGCTGTCAATATGTTAACATCGCCCCTAGCAACTTTAACTAATTTGTATAACACAAACAGTATATCATTGTGTCACATGACACACGCATTTAGGTAGACCTGATTCATATATTTTGGTAATTACTGCTTTGTTGTTCCGTGCTCTATGTTTTCGTTTTGATTTCTCTAGTTGTAGATAATTGTCAATATTTCGATCTAGCACACGAAACGATCTTAATTACACCGTTCATAAATCAACAGGCTGTCCATTTAAGAAATATTAAAAATTCCCGGATGATGCATTGGATCGCTGTAATATATGTACTACTTAAACAACTACTGAACTAGTATACTTAAAACTTTCTTTTATCACATGTTTGTTCTGCATGTCTTATGTTACTGTTTATATCAAATTAGATCATGCCTGTAAACTGGCGTGAATTCTGTAATTATTACTTTTCAAAATATAAAATTATTATTATTATTATATTCAGTAACAAACATATGCACAATTTTCTTTACATACCTAAGTTTAAATTAAAGTGTTTTATACGTCCGAGCATTCTTCCATGAGTTTTATGTGTCCTGTCGATTTTGTCTGTTAGAAGTAGCTAGGAATTCAAACGAGGGTTCAATTGTCAGACTTATCAGTCAGCATTAAACAAAAGGACGTCTCAGCAGTCGAGCTTTTTACTTGTGAGTTAATCTATTTCCACAGTTGCCAGTAAGATGTATTTACGTCTTAAAGGATAAAATAATCATCACTTCCTTACCTATTCGGAATCCAATAAAAACAATACACATCTCGAATTTTCCAATAGTATTAATTAATATACACATTCAGGTGAGTAATTCAGCTATTAAGTATGCAACAATAAAGGCATCTACTTAGATGTAAAGAAATTCTACTTAAAGTTTAATATTGAAGTTGGCTATTCTTACCTCTGTAATCATTTCATGTAACACACTAAGGTTGACATTTTAAAAATTTTTACCATATGTAAAGTAATGCTTCATCTTGTAGTTTTACAATGAAGTATAATTGTCAACATGTAACTTACCTTCTACTATTCCTGATATAAAATCTAATGCAATTTCACTGGTTGAGTGGTTGCGGAAGCTCATTGTTAAGGAGTTTCGTATTTGGGAGAAATGACGTTCGAGTGATTCCAGGTATCCAGTGGTTGTCTAACGTCGATTGTTTTGTGATCTCGATAAAATTCCAGAATCACAACAACGCAAAACTGATCGTTTAATTTTAGTCAACGATTTTTTTGCGCTTATTGAATTAGTATACTGATCTTCAATCAATCATTATTATTTCTCATAACTATCTATAAACTTTTCATTATTCAAAGTTTGGTGCAAATCTTCAGCATAAAAGTGCATGCAAACTGAAATTCAATTTCAAGATGAATTGTCATCTTCAAAATAATAAATAGGCTTTGAGGCATCATAAAATGCGAGTCTCAATAGACAGATCAGAAATTAAAAAGTTATTCTATTTTGAATACTTACTTGCTTACTTATTTACTCCTGTTACTCCTCGTGAAGGAGCATAGTTCGCTCATCAGCATTCTCCATCCAACCCTGTGCTGGGCAATCCTTTCCAGCTCCTTCCAGTTCCTATTCATCCTTTTCATATCTGTTTCTAGTATCCGACGTAATGTGTTCTTAGGCCTTCCATTTATCCGCTTCCCTTTGGGATTCCAAGTAGGGGCTTGTCTCGTGATGCGATTTGATGATTTGCGTGATGTATGTCCTATCCATTTCCATCGTCTTTTCCTAATTTCTTCTTCAGCTGGAAGCTGATTTATTCTCTCCCAGAGAAGGCTGTTCCTGATAGTATCCGGCCAAGGAATATTGAGTATCTTGCACAGACAGCTATTTGTACATACCTAGTAGTAGTTTTTCAAGTTCTAGCTCCTTACGATAGAACTGTCATGACGTTTGTATTGAAATTCTCACTTTGATATTGGTTGACAGTTGTTTTGACTCCCATATGTTCTTTGATTGCAAGAATGTTACCCTTGCTTTACCAATCCTTGCCTTCACATATGCGTCAGATTCTCTTTGCTCATCATTGATGCTTCCTAGGTACATGAAAGATTCTCCACCTTCCTAAGCTATCTTTTGAAATAGATTGACAAAATGTGTGGCAAAACGTCAGCTGAATAGAGGTTCGTGATATCTAAAAATCTTGTTTTTGTGATTAAGTGTAGTTATAAATATTCAAAAGAACTTTCATCGAATGATATTTCATATCAGATTGAATAAACTGTAACAACATGCAATGCTTTCTCGTTTTTTCCAAGAAGATGGAGTTTATCGAATCAATAATCAACTGTTTCTCTTACTTCAGGTGCACATTGACGAGTAGGAAAGTTACTGAGTTCGAATGCACAAATGATCAGAAATACGATACTATGAGCATTGAGTGGATTAATGTACGGCAGAAACCGAAAAGCGTATGTTCATTTTAGCGATAATCAGTATTTATTATAGAGATGCTGAAGGCCGTGTTGACATTACGAGATTTCCTTAAGTTCTTTTATCTTGTATTTTAAATATGGTTATCTATTTTTTAACTCACTTGTTTGCTACAATATTATTTACTGCCCTGTTTTCAGAGTGGTTTTTCTAGAGATTGTACTATCAGTTTATTACATTCATTTTACTACTTAAATGTTATAAACAATGTTAACCATATAACAGTGCATAAAGCTGCGGAAGAATTTTGAGCTCTGGGAAATATATGTATCATGTGTTGAATCGTTCCAAAGTTTATATGTCTGTTTTGTTCCAAAATGCCTACGAACTAACAAACGTCCGAGTTGTTCTAGTTCAAAGTTTTCTACATTAAACTTCATAACATCATCTGGCTCAAAACTTTCGTTGATATCTCCCACTTTTAGCTTGAGTTCAGTTTGACGTATTTTGAAATGCTGCTATGATATGTGTGTTCAACCGTGCCGTGCACTTATGTTAACAAACACGAAATCACGTTCTTCTTGTAATAATCTTCAGCTCGCTTTTTATGTCTGTTTATGTTACTGATCTACAGGTGATACCAAATATTTTTGTGCCTGTATGGTGATGAACTATCCTATGTAACGTTGATAAAATAGTATTGTTAATTCTCCAAACGACATACTTCTTACCTTTCTTCAGTTTTATCACATTCGTTGCAACACAGATATTTACATTTGCTTGTTTGTGATGTCAATAAGATTTCTGAACCGATGTCTCCTATTACACTCTTATGCTGTCTTTTGTTATTCCTGTTTTCATCGTTTTTCAGGATCCCTATCCTTTCATCATATAATTTGAGGAACTGATTTTATTATATCATTGACACTCATTACTGTCATCGATTCATTCTAGTTTGAAAACAGTATGGCGCACCGAGTTTTACACAGACAGGAATACAGATAAACGTCAACTCGTAGATGAATAAGTACATTCAACATCCATTATAATAAAACGTGACCCTCTTTGTGTATGTAGTCAGAACATGTCACTTAGAGATACTCGATATATGAATTTTCAGCTAACGGCCTAAAATGAAAATCTAATTTCGAATCAATTTGTTCTCGAAAGTTTGCGAATTAAGCAGTCACATCAAAATATCTGGACCATGAATAGAAACCTATCAAACATAAATATTAGAGATACGTCATATTGGGTTCATAAAATAGTCATTAGAAATCAGCTAACTTTTCAAACTGTCAATACAAATTATTGAATTGTGTTCAGATAATAAAAGAATTGAAGCAAACTTTAAGGAGGTTGTGGCTCTGCTAATTTGTGGATAATGAATAAAGTACACTTTTATAGTCTTTAGTCATATACGTGACAGTGGACTCGTCATTATTCAGGTTTTTCTAACTACTCACATGATGACTACTGATGAGCGTTGTGATTTTTCCACAACCATTACCCAGAATCCAAGTTATTTCAAAATGTTTAGGTGCTCTCACACGTTTATTGATAAGAAAAACTTGATTTTGTGCTTTCGAGTCACTAATAGCTTATGAAAATTCATGGTTAGTGACTTTTACGTTAATCAACTGTTTAGTTCGATGGAAAAATATACAGCTACTGTGAATTCATTCGTCTTGAGGTAACGTTCCTGCAACTGTCAACATAAGTTTTGATGTTTAATTCATGTTAATTATCCGTTAGACATAATAGTTCTATATGTTTTCAGAGTTGTGAATAATGCAGAACACGAATTAGTGATTAAGTAAGTTATATACATGGTAATCACTCGTTTACTGCATTTGAACAGGGTATCTTCATCTGAATATCTTAATAAGTCTGAAGTTTTACAATCCCTATATTGTAAGGAAATGCCTTTAGATAGTTTGATGAGAGCGAGAACCAACATTCTTCAAACGTTCACTGCTTTCAACTTATTTGTTTACTTGTACATATGTTAAAATGATATCTTGACAGTACACTACTTCGAATTTTTTATTACTGTAGTAAACTTTGAACTAGAACAACTCGGACGTTCGTTAGTTCGTAGGCATTTTGGAACAAAACAGACATATAAACTTTGGAACGATTCAACACATGATACATATATTTCCCAGAGCTCAAAATTCTTCCGCAGCTTTATGCACTGTTATATGGTTAACATTGTTTATAACATTGAAGTAGTAAAATGAATGTAATAAACTGATAGTACAATCTCTAGAAAAACCACTCTGAAAACACGGCAGTAAATGATATTATAGCAAACAAGTGAGTTAAAAAATAGATAACCATATTTAAAATACAAGATAAAAGAACTTAAGGAAATCTCGTAATGTCAACACGGCCTTCAGCATCTCTATAATAAATACTGATTATCGCTAAAATGAGCATACGCTTTTCGGTTTCTGCCGTACATTAATCCACTCAATGCTCATACTATCGTATTTCTTATCATTTGCGCATTTGAACTCAGTAACTTTCTTACTCGTCTTCCTTCTCGTCATTTTCAATGAACTTAGCGTTTATTATACATGGGATGATATTGGTTATAATTGTTCGCAATGAAATCTCATAATGGCAAAATATATGTGTGATATCTTGATGAGTAGATATTTGAAGTTCAGATGTATTCTAATGAAATATCGTCCACTTCTCAGTTAATAAACAAACATACAATTAGCATAAAGTTAAACATATCTATCCAGAATATTGAGTAACTATGCGCTTAACTGTCAAAATGATTACTGTAAAATGATACACAGAACGTGGTATGAACTATGCCACAAGGAGGATTGATATTCTAAATGAATATTTAAGGTCATAAATTCCACATTGTCAGTTTTGTATTGACGAGACAATTTTTTTCAAAGTCGCATTACTGATTTCAGTAAACTATTATCATCAACAAATATAATATTATCACTTGGAAAAAATGTGTATATTTACAATCTTAGAGCTTTGAGAATGATTCAACCATGAATATAAATCTTTGTGTGGTCCAATTGTCTTTTTTTGAATGAATTTTTGAATCCAGAAGAAAGAGGTGGGAGAGGAATTGATATAAATTTTTGACTTCATTCTTACACCATAGATTCTTACTTCTGCATATGCACTTATTGCATTTATTAGTAACTAGCCTTTAGAGGTTATCGTGAAAACATTTGGCTGGTGAAGTTCAGACAATTCGCTTTTGTGTTAGTAATCTGTCAATCGTATTAAGTTCTGGTAACGCGATATCACAACTTGATTGAAGTTAAAATTATTAGCCATTGTGTGTCAAATCATGAGTGTAATGTTCATCGCGAGGTCAACAAACTTCGGTTCAGTCTGTGAGTAATTCGTGAGCACATGGAAGTAAAGAACCCTACAAAAGTGTAAAACAGCTCTTCAATGGTGCCAGGTTTTTCAAAAGATGTCAGATTACAGAGAACACTAGACACAGAATGGCGAAATCTTGAAAATTGCAAGGAGCCTTACCTGTGAACTTGATGTTATAAAGGTTAGTGAGCAACTATAAAAATGAATGTGCTATACAGTTTTCTCTTTTGTTTGTTTGTTTGTTTACCTGATGTTGTAGACTACTACTTATAGAATGTTGTCTTGTGAAAATTTTGAGTGTTTGCGATCTTAAAGAAACACAAAGAACAAAGTCGCAAACGTGGATCATTTGACATGAACTCTCCAGTGATCGAATCGTAATGAATGCAAAATATGGCTATAAATTTGATTGTTCTTTAGACACTGAAAACAACATGTAGGCTGATATCATGAGTCGTGGTGCAAATGCCTTCCTCCACTAGCGTGAATTATTTGCTATTACTCACCTTTTATTTGACTCTGAGAAGTCACGTGTGCATCAAAGAATGATAAGTTTGCGCTCATTCAAATTATCAAAGTAATACACTTGATCCAATGTCTCGAAAGTGCTCGATTCAATACCCCGCAGGAATTTGAATGAATGCGTCTGTAAACTACTATGTTAAATTGAAATGCATGTCATATTCATGTAATTTTGTCATTATCTAATAAGATTATGTATCCATTTAACAGTTACAAATCACAAAATCCTTTAAGTATTTAGAGAACATGGGAAGTAATTTATAAAATTTTCATTATCATGATTGATCGGCTGATTTCTATGTAAATGGGGTTATGGTATTTAGAATTAGAAAAAAATTGGGTCACAACAAATTTCTATACAACATAGAAACGTTTAAACTCGTAGTTAATTGTTAATTAATTTTATTTGATTGAACTCCATTTGTACTCAGGAGACAAAAAGCTGAATTATTAATTTCGCTAATGAATTATATTTCATTGCTTATCTACCAGTTGTCTGATATCACGTTGTTGAACGCTGTTGAACATGCGTCACTAATTATAATCACGTGTAAAATCTGATTTCTAAATGTGGTTTGAGAATAGATTTTATGGTGGTGTTTAAAATGACTGTTTCAACTGATTTGTCGATAGATCACATCGTTAGGTGGTGCCTGTCGTAAGACGTATGGAAAATGCCAAATATTATATACCCGTTGCATATAAGGCGACAAATAAGAAGCAATATGCCATCATAACGGTGAAAGTGATTTAGCCATTGAGCCATCATGTCATACAAGTAAAAACTAAAGTCATTTCAATAGAATTAACTTTGACACAGCATCAAAATGCACCGTGTTAACCTTCGAAATGACAACTGCGGTTCGCTCATTTCAACCATTGTTCAGGCAATTAAACTGAAACTTTATTTTTGATTTAATTCAATGGTTTGACATGAAATAAGTTGAATGTGAATAAAAACCGTTGTCATTCAGTACTTAAATTTCGACTTGTTTTGGAAATATAAACATCAAAGTTTGTGCATACGATGCTGAGTTACCACAACTAATTTGGGCACACTCATGATCAAATATCGGATCGATAAAATTGTATCCATTGAGATAATTACCAACTTGTTTCATATAATGAGAAAGTACTTATTTATCTATCTTTAATTTTTTATTTAGACTTGACTACAACCTACGACTTTATTACACAAGAACAATGATTTTGAAATTCACAAATTGAAAGATTCCAGTTAGACGTGGTTGATACAAATATTCAATCTGGTTCCCTTATATCATTTTGACTCGTGTTAAGTTATTCTGCTCGTTTACTTATTTGTTTGCTGTGAAGAAGTCGCTTGTATTGATTTGGAAACATCAAAATTCTAACATATTCTCGTCAAGATATGACAACTGCACATGGTTATGAATAAATTCGATCGAAATCAACTGAAAACAACGTCAAACACGGTTCCGAAAAAACGTTTTATTCTGGAACATCGAATTCAACAGAGATGGGCACCCGAAATATCAATGCTCAGACTTTTCAGATTCTTGTTGTTTTCAATTTTTGTCAAAATTACTACACAACGTAATGTACATCTACCTGAACGTGGGTTTACGCAAACCCATCCATTGGATTTTCGTTGTTGCAGATGTTTCTTTGCCAATCATTGGTATGGATCTTCTACAACACCATAATCTAATCATCGACACGTGCAAACGGAGACAAGTACACGGAAACACTAAATTATCAGTTTGCGTAACTTCTTTTACTGGTTGCAGATTATCCCCAGTCACAGTTAAGCATATGATAGACCCACTTTATTAACCACTACTCGATAAGTATCCTGGGATTCAGCAAACGCAAACCAGCAACGTTACACATCACATCACGACTTCAGGACAACCTGTATTCTCTAAAGCACGACGACTAGCCCCCGAAAAGCTAAGGTTAGCGAAAAACGAATTCGATCACATGATAGACTTAGGAATCATACGACCGTCAAATAGCCCACATGGATCTTTGTTGCACATGATCCCTAAAAAGGACAGCAACGATTGGCGTCCAACTGGTGACTATCGGCAGACGCCTTATCTCGCATAACTTCCTTGAACCGTTTCCAAGGAATCGACCTTCCGAAACTCGCCCAGCTTCAAAAAGAAGACACTGATCTTCAGCACGAGTTATCGACCACGACCCTCAAACTACTCATCAAAAAGATGAGAGCAGGTGAGGAAACCTTACTGTGTGACACATCTACAGGAAGGGATCGTTCAATCGTGCCAAAACATTATCAACGCAATGTCTTCAATACGTTGCACAAACGTTCTCATCCAGGCGTTCGTGCAACCATCAAGCTCATAGCAGAACGGTTTTGCTGGCCTGGTATGAATAAAGACGTGAGGGAGTGGGCACGCTCCTGTGTAAGCTTCCAAAAGTCTAAGGTCATCAGACACAATAAATGTCCCTTAGGCTCATTCAAAACTCCCGATGCTCGTTTCGACCATGTTCATCTGGATTTGGTGGGAACTTTACAAGATTCAAATCGATACTCTTACCTCTTAACCTGTGTAGATCGTTTCACCCGATGTCCAGAAGCAGTACCTATCAAGGACATCACTGCTGGAACAGTGGTCCGCACCTTCGTCGAACGATGGGTAGCAAACTTCGGTTAACCTTGAGGATGATACAGGTATTCAGTGTTTGACAACGCTTCTTCCAGTAACACCTTCTAATATGCTTTGTTCCCACCGAGAGAAATCAAAAGACAGAGTCGAGGAGATCGGAAGAGTGTATTTGGCGATGACCAATATATCGGGAATCTCTTATCTAATCTGGCTAGTGATGGCGGTTGATGTTGAGCACAGCGTTACAGCACGTGATCTGGTGCGGATGCATGACCGAGCGCCTTCAGCTAGATGACTCCACTAAAACATATGGTCAGCATCCAATGTCGAAAACTTACAGAGCTATTTAGTTTGAGGATTTATTTACCGCTACAGATCACTCCTCCCCTACAACATAGTAAAAAAAGGAATGTACAATGAAAACTTCGGATCCTCATAAACGTCATCGTTGTTTTCCAGCCGTCCTGGAAATAAAGAAAGAAAACGTAAGTGCATGTCGAAATACACTCGTATGTGCGTAAAAAAAGAAAATAAACTCATGAACACGTAAAAGCGTTAAAAAAATTTTCTTGTTTTGGTTTTTTTTGAAATAAAAATAAAAATATATAAGCATATTAAAATAATTTTTTTTCCTTAAAATAAAATAGAAAATGTCGAGAAGTGCCTTACGTGCAATAGTCGTTTAAATGTCCTGGAAATCTCACTCTTCTTCCAGAACGCGTCGTTTTAAGTATATTTTCGGATACTGTCGAAGTATCATCGTGTGTGTTGGTTGTCGGATGAAGCATTATAAATGTCGGAGTCGTGTCGTTCAATTGTACCGAAGGAAAATCCACGTAGATAGGATTTCCTTCAAAATACGCTGCTTTGAGGCGATCGATGCTGATGCTATAGTTTGTTCCGTTCTTATCGATTATATAGTACTTAGATTCACGTTGAAGAACTTTGAAAGTTCCCTCATATGCTGATTCCAATGGTCGTCGATGTGAGTCTCGACGAACGAAAACATGTGTACTATATCATAAGTTAGGTTGAACGAAAACATCGGTGGATTGTGGTCGGGTGGAAGCAGGTTTAACTGAACGCATCGCGTTTGTAAGCCTGTTCGTGTAGGAGGTTAGATCCATGCTCATTGAAGAGGATGAATGATCCACGAATTCTCCTGGAAGTCGAAGTGTCGTTCTATAAACGAGTTGAGCCGCATTGTATCCAATGTCAGCTTTCACTGCATTGCGGATACCTAGTAAGACGAGTGGAAGAGCGTCGGTCCACTGTGAAACGTTTGCAGCTGATGGTGAAGCTTTTAGTTTTCGGTGAAAGCGTTCTACTGTAGAACTTATGGTTTGCTTGTGGGTGTTGGGCGGTTGTTCGGAAGCGAGTGCTTCCTAATAGTGTGGTCAGACGACGGAAAAGTTCAGACTCAAACTGACTTCCGCGGTCTGTAGTGATGGTTAAAGGGCAACCGAGGTTTGCTACCCATCGTTCGACGAAGGTGCGGGCCACTGTTCCAGCAGTGATGTCCTTGATAGGTACTGCTTCTGGCCATCGGGTGAAACGATCTACACAGGTTAAGAGGTAAGAGTATCGATTTGAATCTTGTAAAGTTCCCACCAAATCCAGATGAACATGGTCGAAACGAGCATCGGGAGTTTTGAATGAGCCTAAGGGACATTTATTGTGTCTGATGACCTTAGACTTTTGGAAGCTTACACAGGAGCGTGCCCACTCCCTCACGTCTTTATTCATACCAGGCCAGCAAAACCGTTCTGCTATGAGCTTGATGGTTGCACGAACGCCTGGATGAGAACGTTTGTGCAACGTATTGAAGACATTGCGTTGATAATGTTTTGGCACGATTGAACGATCCCTTCCTGTAGATGTGTCACACAGTAAGGTTTCCTCACCTGCTCTCATCTTTTTGATGAGTAGTTTGAGGGTCGTGGTCGATAACTCGTGCTGAAGATCAGTGTCTTCTTTTTGAACCTGGGCGAGTTTCGGAAGGTCGATTCCTTGGAAACGGTTCAAGGAAGTTATGCGAGATAAGGCGTCTGCAACTACATTGTTTGCTCCAGAAATATGTTGAATATCTGAAGTAAATTGCGAAATGTAGTCCAGTTGTCGAGACTCACGGGGAGAGTATCTGTCTGAAGAGGAGCTTAACGAGAAAGTGAGCGGTTTATGGTCAGTGAATAGAGTGAATTCAAGGCCTTCGATATAGTGTTGAAAATGTCGTACAGCACAATACATAGCTAGGAGTTCCCTACCGAATGTGCTGTATCTTGATTCGGTGTCTAGCAACCGTCTAGAGAAGAATTCCAAGGGTTGCCAGGAGTTGATAACCCATTGTTGTAAGACTCCTGCGATTGCCGAGTCGGATGCGTCTACTGCGATACTAATGGGTGCTTTGGTGTCCTGATGTGCGAGCATTGTTGCTTTAGCGATCAGTTCCTTAACTGTGGAGAATGCTTTCCGTGCGGTGTCGTCCAAATTAATGGATTTCGCATTTCCACGAAGTTGGTCAGTAAGAAGTTTCATAAGTAATGCGCATTTCGGTATGAAGCGTCTATAGAAACTTACCAGGCCGTTAAACGTGCGTAATTGCTTGACGTTGGTCGGTTCTGGGTAATCCACCGCCAGTTTGGTCCTAAGAGGTCGAATGCCTTGAGCATCGATAGTGTGTCCTAGGAAATCTAACGAGTCGGTTCCGAATTGGCATTTCTGAACGTTTACAGTAATGCCATGTTTTTGTAATCGTTCGAAAACAAGATTCAGATGCTTGAGATGTGATTCTCTGTCCGGACGTGCGATTAGGCAGTCATCAACATACGCATGTACGAAGTTGAGACCTCGAAAGACGTCGTCTATGAATCTTTGGAATGTTTGCGCAGCGTTTCTTAGACCAAACAGCATTCGCAAAAATTCATAGAGTCCGAAAGGAGTTATGATAGCTGTTTTCGGTATGTCGTTTGTAGCCATAGGGATTTGCTTATACGCTTTAACTAAGTCGATTTTCGAAAAGACAGTTGTACCTTTCAAGGTAGCTGTCAAATCGTGAATGTGAGGCAACGGGTAACGATCGGGAATGGTTTTTGCATTCAATCGCCGATAGTCACCAGTTGGACGCCAATCGTTGCTGTCCTTTTTAGGGATCATGTGCAACAAAGATCCATGTGGGCTATTTGACGGTCGTATGATTCCTAAGTCTATCATGTGATCGAATTCGTTTTTCGCTAACCTTAGCTTTTCGGGGGCTAGTCGTCGTGCTTTAGAGAATACAGGTTGTCCTGAAGTCGTGATGTGATGTGTAACGTTGCTGGTTTGCGTTTGCTGAATCCCAGGATACTTATCGAGTAGTGGTTAATAAAGTGGGTCTATCATATGCTTAACTGTGACTGGGGATAATCTGCAACCAGTAAAAGAAGTTACGCAAACTGATAATTTAGTGTTTCCGTGTACTTGTCTCCGTTTGCACGTGTCGATGATTAGATTATGGTGTTGTAGAAGATCCATACCAATGATTGGCAAAGAAACATCTGCAACAACGAAAATCCAATGGATGGGTTTGCGTAAACCCACGTTCAGGTAGATGTACATTTTGCCATACGTGGCGATCGGTTTTCCGTTTGCCGCCTGTAAGTTTAGAGCCGATCAGTGAAGCCGGTCGTGAGATTCGCTGGGAGAACGCTAACTGCTGCGCCAGTGTCGACGAGGTAGCGAACTCTTGTTGTCACATCTGTGACGTACAACAGACGGCTATGTTCGCCGGCTACGGTTGCCGTTAACGCGTGCCGGCTTGGAAGTTTCCCGAGTTGTTTTTCGAGTCAGTCGTTTTCGTGTTGGGAAAATTGCAGGGTTTTCTGCAATTTCTGGAAGATTTTCCATACTGGTTATGATAACAGCACCAGGCAGGGTTATCCGTCTCTCGTGGTCTAGAGAAAGATCGCTTACGCGAAATGCTTCTACGTGGACTGCGTGAGCAACTACGGTCGTTACGAAGATTAAGATAACGCGTGAGTGTATGACATAACTTGGTTATGTCATTCTGAGTCTGACGGAAAATACCTCTGAAGTAGACGATTTCGTTATTTCTAAAATACGATCGGCAGATGCAGCCAGCTCGTCTAAGGCGTTGTTCTGAAACGAGACCAGAACCACTTGCACCCGTTGAGGATGTTTAGACAAGAAAAGTTGTTTCAATAGACCTTCGTCGAAAGTTCTTAGGCCTATCACTTCTCTCACTCGTTGCAACATGTCCGTCGCAGAACTGTGTTGGAGGACGATGTTATTGAAGAGTTGATCTAACCTTTGTCGATCGGCTAGGTCTCCTCGTTTAAGAATCGAAAGTTTTAGGATTACTTAAGGTCCGAAAACATCACTAGTAAACATACTATGTGTCACGTACCTGTTGAATTCGCGCGGTAGTGCCTTGACTACTGCGAGGAATTGTGCACGTGTGTCGATCACGCCGTGCTCGTAGAAGCTTCACTATCAGCTGCAAACGTTTCACAGTGGACCGACGCTCTTCCACTCGTCTTACTAGGTATCCGCAATGCAGTGAAAGCTGACATTGGATACAATGCGGCTCAACTCGTTTATAGAACGACACTTCGACTTCCAGGAGAATTCGTGGATCATTCATCCTCTTCAATGAGCATGGATCTAACCTCCTACACGAACAGGCTTACAAACGCGATGCGTTCAGTTAAACCTGCTTCCACTCGACCACAATCCACCGATGTTTTCGTTCAACCTAACTTATGATATAGTACACATGTTTTCGTTCGTCGAGACTCACATCGACGACCATTGGAATCAGCATATGAGGGAACTTTCAAAGTTCTTCAACGTGAATCTAAGTACTATATAATCGATAAGAACGGAACAAACTATAGCATCAGCATCGATCGCCTCAAAGCAGCGTATTTAGAAGGAAATCCAATTCACGTCGATTTCCCTTCGGTACAATCGCACAACACAACTTCTACACTCATATTTCCTCAACCAACAACCAACACTAGCGTTGACACTCCGAATGTGTGTGAAAATAAACTTAAAACGACACGTTCTGGAAGAAGGGTGAGATTTCCAGGACATTTAAACGACTACTGCACGTAAAACACTACATTTTATATTATCTCATTTTTTTATTTTTACGATATATAATATTTAACAAAACAATTTTATTATGCTTATATATTTTTATTTTTATTTTTAAAAAAACGAACAAAAAATGTTTAATCACTATTAGGTGTGCTGGAGTTTATTGTAAATTCTTTTTCGCCGACATTGCGTTTTTAGGCACATGCGAGTGTATTTCGACATTCACTTACATTTTCTTTTTTCTTTTCCAGGACGGCTGGAAAAAAACTATGTAGTTTACGAGGTGCCGAAATTTTCGTTGTAACTTTTTGTTTTTTTACTATGTTGTACCTTGGTCCCATATAGTAAGGAAAGACGACCAGACGCTGATAAACTTAGTAAGCTATCAGAGGAGTGTTTACCAACGACAAACTCGTTTGGTTTAAACTTCTGGCTAGCCACATCTTAGGGTCGTCAATGCCTCACTAGAAGTGGAGTGATCTGTAGCGGTAAATAAATCCTCAAACTAAATAGCTCTGTAAGTTTTCGACATTGGATGCTCACCATATGTTTTAGTGGAGTCATCTAGCTGAAGGCGCTTCGTCATGCATCCGCACCAGATCATGCGTGGTAACACTGTGCTCAACATCTATCGCAATCGCTAGCCAAATTAGATCAGAGAATTCCGATATATTGGTTATCACCAAGTACACTCTTCCGATCTCCTCGACTCTGTCTTTTGATTTCTCTCGATGGGAAGAATTTATATTAGAAGGTGTTGCTTGTAAAAGCGTTGTCAAACACTGAATACCTGTGTCATCCTCATTCTATAGTACTCCGATATAACAACAAAGAATGCTAATTTGCTTGTTATGTCTGTGGTGACATTTGATAGCCATTGTACATTTAATAACGTCACTAATCCGATATTACCCAGTTTACCATTAGAATCCAATTAGCAAGTACTTAGGCCTAATGCTACAAATCTTAAAAACGCTGTCAAGATTAAAATCCTTTTGCCACGTAAGAAGAATGTAAGTACAGAACCTTCTGGTTCTAGACTCAATGACAAAAATATTACGATGACCCTACCAAATAAAAATAAGACTGTACTTCCCGACACCATGTTTTACCTTATGCATCGTAGGGGTTATAAGAGCAGACGTGATTCAAATGTCTCACAATATGGCCACTGCAATCATTATGTAAGCAGGCCTACTATCGGACAGACCAAAATGAACCAACGCACCCTACGGTTATCCTCAAACGTTTTAAATAACAAAGCTGTAAGACGTAACCATTCTCAACACTTCACTATTAGGCAAGATGGTTTGCTAGGTTACTCAACATCAAACGTTTTAAATAATAAACCTGTAAGACTCAAATTTCCTCAACACTTTCCCATTGAGCAAGAAGGATTACTAGGTTACGAACCATCAACCCAACCCCAACTGGCAGGTGCCTGTCTTAACTGTCCGCCTAGTCTAGTTCAACAAACTAATCCACTTAATCAAAATAATGATTTTTTGGCCTTCAGAAATCCCTGGTTACAATAGCAATACAGCTTGTTCAAGCGATAGCCCATACGATCAGTCAAACATAATAAAGTACAGTTTATGCAAATACAAACTACATAACATCAATAGGGAAGCTCTCGGTTTTTTTACACTCCATACTCCCTTTTTAAACTTATTACTTATCAATGCACGTTCGCTTCTGAACACAATTTTAGCCTTGAGAACATTAGTTTTTCTAGCCAAACCTTCTTTCATACTTATCACTGAAACATGGTGCTCTCAAGCAGTATCTAATTAAGGATTAAATATCCAGAACTATCGACTTTATCGCTGCGTCAGAGAAACTAAGCGAGGAGGTGGTTGTATTATATATGCTTTGGATACCCTAACAACTAATAAAGTTGAAGATAGTGTCCTGAATAGTTTACCAGAATCAGTCTGGATATCAGTCAACACCCTGAATCATAGTCTACTACTTGGGTGTATATACAGAGCTCCTGATAGTCCGAATAGTGGGAATGATCTTATTATCAATGCATTCATACATGCATCCTCTCTAAACTTTAATGCTAAGGTTACCACCGGGGATTTCAATTATCCTGGGATTAACTGGAGTACCGGTAGTTGTCAGTCATGTAATGATGAGTTCTCGGCAACCATTACCATGCACTGCTGGTCACAGTGGGTTCGTGCCCCAACTAGAGGCGATAGTATACTCGGTCTAATATTTAGTGGAGACGTTTTCCCACTATCTGTAAAAGTATATGATGAATTCGAAAGCAGTAACCATAAGTTAGTAGTTTGCACTCTCCCTATCTATCTTTCTTATAACCCACCCATTCAAAAAACCTGTCGATATAGAGACTATAAGCATGCTGACTGAAACCTACTGCATTCATTGATTAAACTTTCAGACTGGGACAACTTTTTTTCATGTAATAGTCTCATGGATGCTATCCGCTAATTCTATCTGATCACTAACTCTTGTTAAGATTCCAGTGTACCTGTTAAAACGTACAGGTTTAGTTAACCTTACGAATTATATATACCAGCTAAATATCATAATAAACTAAAACGCCTACAGAATCGTTATTTTAAGTCAAACGACTTCACAGCACTTGCACAAATAACAATAATTTTTAATCAAATTAAAGAAAAACATAGGTTAAAAGCCATTAATGAGGAGCTGTTAGCACTTTATAATAATTCGAAAGTACAAAACTTAACACTCCTTTTCAATAAACGCACTAAAGCAAGTCGAAATGTTGATATACCGTGCATCCAGCATAAATGCACTTTTACAGACGACTCTAAAACCATGGCAGACCTTTTCAGTAGTATTTTTGCGATTGTTATAGAAATCATAAGTGGCTATGCTTCAAGAGTTATGTGCATGACTAGCAACTCAATAAAACCTATCTCCTTCACATGCATGAAAATTAATAAGGCTAAAAATACTCTTAAGCTTTCGAGAGGTCATGGAGTAGACGGGATTTCATCATTTCTCTACAAATATGGTGGTTCAGATATTCCATTTCTTCTTCTCAAGTTCTTTACTCACTCTATGGAAACCGGTTCTTACTCTTACTATTGGAAATCAGCGTACATCATTCCACGTTACAAATCTGGAGATAAGACTGACATGAACAATTACCGGCCAATAAATATTACTCCAGTTATTTCTAGGATTATGGAAAAAATAACAAGTGATGAACTTTCCAACTATCAATGATACTCAACATGGATTTCTTAAAAATCGTTCTTGCATGACATGTCATTTTGACTTCTTCAATCTAGTCTGTTCTCTACGTACCCAAGGATATCTAGTCTTAGTGCTATATCTGGATATTTCTAAAGCCTTTGACATGGTTAGTCACCAACTGCTTATAGATAAGCTCGCATCTTATGGGGTTCAAAATCTTTGCTTGCTTGGCCTGATTCCTTTCTCAGCAATCGATACCAAATAGTTGAAATTAACTCTTCATTGTCTAACGCTGTCCCTGTTAGAAGTGGTGTAATACAAGGTAGTGTCTTAGGTCCTTTGCTCTTTTTAGTGTTTAGCAATGATATTTGTGAAAGCTTTTTTGTCGGTAAGCCCCTTCTATATGCAGATGATCTTAAAGTAGTATATTCATTTTCTCCACATGACCTGAAAAATATGCAAAATTGCATTAGGATGGAGCTTAACAAGGTAGCTCAGTGGTGCTTAAAATGGCAACTGGAGCTTAATTTGGCTAAATGTGGATTAGTATGCTTCGGCGATACATCACTCAACCTAGACCTTACCATAAATGGAGAAGCGTTATCTAGGTTACACAGAGTAGTAGACTTACGGCTTAGATATTCACAAGATTTTCGTTTACAGAACATATATTAAAACAGACCTCTAAGTCTCAACGTCTAATGGGTTACATAACTCGAAACCTTTACAACAATGAGTCACGTATTCTAATGTACAAAGTTTGTGCTTGACCTCTTCTAGAATATTGCATGTTTATTCTTAGCAGTGCTTTCATAAAGGATAAATGAAGGCTGGAATCAGTACAGAGACGATTTACACTTTGTATTCTTGGGGCTGATTGTACCTTAATTTATATATCTCGACGTACTAAACTTGGGCTAGACCCTTTATGGAAGAAGAGACTCAAACTAAATGTCACCTTTTTCTTCAAACTACTTCATAAACTGTCTTTACATCCGATCACGCGATTCAATATGCAGAAACCTCTCATTATGACATCCGTAATTCTTTGTCATTAGTGAAACAAACTCATTCTAAATCATCTCTTTATATGAATTACTTCACCTGTAAATTTTCTAGACTCCGGAATAACCTACAACAATCTATCCACACGATAAAATCACTCCCATTATTTGTTCGCTGCATTGATGCATACTGTTCTTCTGAAAATGCATTGATTGGTCTAGCGCCTTTAAGTGTATCTCATTCCACAAGTGATATTTTAGGAACCTTAAATGTTTAGTCATCTTGATTAGTGAATTTCCTTAGTAAAACCACACACTTCCTGTCAATATGTTAACATCGCCCCTAGCAACTTTAACTAATTTGTATAACACAAACAGTATATCATTGTGTCACATGACACACGCATTTAGGTAGACCTGATTCATATATTTTGGTAATTACTGCTTTGTTGTTCCGTGCTCTATGTTTTCGTTTTGATTTCTCTAGTTGTAGATAATTGTCAATATTTCGATCTAGCACACGAAACGATCTTAATTACACCGTTCATAAATCAACAGGCTGTCCATTTAAGAAATATTAAAAATTCCCGGATGATGCATTGGATCGCTGTAATATATGTACTACTTAAACAACTACTGAACTAGTATACTTAAAACTTTCTTTTATCACATGTTTGTTCTGCATGTCTTATGTTACTGTTTATATCAAATTAGATCATGCCTGTAAACTGGCGTGAATTCTGTAATTATTACTTTTCAAAATATAAAATTATTATTATTATTATATTCAGTAACAAACATATGCACAATTTTCTTTACATACCTAAGTTTAAATTAAAGTGTTTTATACGTCCGAGCATTCTTCCATGAGTTTTATGTGTCCTGTCGATTTTGTCTGTTAGAAGTAGCTAGGAATTCAAACGAGGGTTCAATTGTCAGACTTATCAGTCAGCATTAAACAAAAGGACGTCTCAGCAGTCGAGCTTTTTACTTGTGAGTTAATCTATTTCCACAGTTGCCAGTAAGATGTATTTACGTCTTAAAGGATAAAATAATCATCACTTCCTTACCTATTCGGAATCCAATAAAAACAATACACATCTCGAATTTTCCAATAGTATTAATTAATATACACATTCAGGTGAGTAATTCAGCTATTAAGTATGCAACAATAAAGGCATCTACTTAGATGTAAAGAAATTCTACTTAAAGTTTAATATTGAAGTTGGCTATTCTTACCTCTGTAATCATTTCATGTAACACACTAAGGTTGACATTTTAAAAATTTTTACCATATGTAAAGTAATGCTTCATCTTGTAGTTTTACAATGAAGTATAATTGTCAACATGTAACTTACCTTCTACTATTCCTGATATAAAATCTAATGCAATTTCACTGGTTGAGTGGTTGCGGAAGCTCATTGTTAAGGAGTTTCGTATTTGGGAGAAATGACGTTCGAGTGATTCCAGGTATCCAGTGGTTGTCTAACGTCGATTGTTTTGTGATCTCGATAAAATTCCAGAATCACAACAACGCAAAACTGATCGTTTAATTTTAGTCAACGATTTTTTTGCGCTTATTGAATTAGTATACTGATCTTCAATCAATCATTATTATTTCTCATAACTATCTATAAACTTTTCATTATTCAAAGTTTGGTGCAAATCTTCAGCATAAAAGTGCATGCAAACTGAAATTCAATTTCAAGATGAATTGTCATCTTCAAAATAATAAATAGGCTTTGAGGCATCATAAAATGCGAGTCTCAATAGACAGATCAGAAATTAAAAAGTTATTCTATTTTGAATACTTACTTGCTTACTTATTTACTCCTGTTACTCCTCGTGAAGGAGCATAGTTCGCTCATCAGCATTCTCCATCCAACCCTGTGCTGGGCAATCCTTTCCAGCTCCTTCCAGTTCCTATTCATCCTTTTCATATCTGTTTCTAGTATCCGACGTAATGTGTTCTTAGGCCTTCCATTTATCCGCTTCCCTTTGGGATTCCAAGTAGGGGCTTGTCTCGTGATGCGATTTGATGATTTGCGTGATGTATGTCCTATCCATTTCCATCGTCTTTTCCTAATTTCTTCTTCAGCTGGAAGCTGATTTATTCTCTCCCAGAGAAGGCTGTTCCTGATAGTATCCGGCCAAGGAATATTGAGTATCTTGCACAGACAGCTATTTGTACATACCTAGTAGTAGTTTTTCAAGTTCTAGCTCCTTACGATAGAACTGTCATGACGTTTGTATTGAAATTCTCACTTTGATATTGGTTGACAGTTGTTTTGACTCCCATATGTTCTTTGATTGCAAGAATGTTACCCTTGCTTTACCAATCCTTGCCTTCACATATGCGTCAGATTCTCTTTGCTCATCATTGATGCTTCCTAGGTACATGAAAGATTCTCCACCTTCCTAAGCTATCTTTTGAAATAGATTGACAAAATGTGTGGCAAAACGTCAGCTGAATAGAGGTTCGTGATATCTAAAAATCTTGTTTTTGTGATTAAGTGTAGTTATAAATATTCAAAAGAACTTTCATCGAATGATATTTCATATCAGATTGAATAAACTGTAACAACATGCAATGCTTTCTCGTTTTTTCCAAGAAGATGGAGTTTATCGAATCAATAATCAACTGTTTCTCTTACTTCAGGTGCACATTGACGAGTAGGAAAGTTACTGAGTTCGAATGCACAAATGATCAGAAATACGATACTATGAGCATTGAGTGGATTAATGTACGGCAGAAACCGAAAAGCGTATGTTCATTTTAGCGATAATCAGTATTTATTATAGAGATGCTGAAGGCCGTGTTGACATTACGAGATTTCCTTAAGTTCTTTTATCTTGTATTTTAAATATGGTTATCTATTTTTTAACTCACTTGTTTGCTACAATATTATTTACTGCCCTGTTTTCAGAGTGGTTTTTCTAGAGATTGTACTATCAGTTTATTACATTCATTTTACTACTTAAATGTTATAAACAATGTTAACCATATAACAGTGCATAAAGCTGCGGAAGAATTTTGAGCTCTGGGAAATATATGTATCATGTGTTGAATCGTTCCAAAGTTTATATGTCTGTTTTGTTCCAAAATGCCTACGAACTAACAAACGTCCGAGTTGTTCTAGTTCAAAGTTTTCTACATTAAACTTCATAACATCATCTGGCTCAAAACTTTCGTTGATATCTCCCACTTTTAGCTTGAGTTCAGTTTGACGTATTTTGAAATGCTGCTATGATATGTGTGTTCAACCGTGCCGTGCACTTATGTTAACAAACACGAAATCACGTTCTTCTTGTAATAATCTTCAGCTCGCTTTTTATGTCTGTTTATGTTACTGATCTACAGGTGATACCAAATATTTTTGTGCCTGTATGGTGATGAACTATCCTATGTAACGTTGATAAAATAGTATTGTTAATTCTCCAAACGACATACTTCTTACCTTTCTTCAGTTTTATCACATTCGTTGCAACACAGATATTTACATTTGCTTGTTTGTGATGTCAATAAGATTTCTGAACCGATGTCTCCTATTACACTCTTATGCTGTCTTTTGTTATTCCTGTTTTCATCGTTTTTCAGGATCCCTATCCTTTCATCATATAATTTGAGGAACTGATTTTATTATATCATTGACACTCATTACTGTCATCGATTCATTCGAGTTTGAAAACAGTATGGTGCACCGAGTTTTACACAGACAGGAATACAGATAAACGTCAACTCGTAGATGAATAAGTACATTCAACATCCATTATAATAAAACGTGACCCTCTTTGTGTATGTAGTCAGAACATGTCACTTAGAGATACTCGATATATGAATTTTCAGCTAACGGCCTAAAATGAAAATCTAATTTCGAATCAATTTGTTCTCGAAAGTTTGCGAATTAAGCAGTCACATCAAAATATCTGGACCATGAATAGAAACCTATCAAACATAAATATTAGAGATACGTCATATTGGGTTCATAAAATAGTCATTAGAAATCAGCTAACTTTTCAAACTGTCAATACAAATTATTGAATTGTGTTCAGATAATAAAAGAATTGAAGCAAACTTTAAGGAGGTTGTGGCTCTGCTAATTTGTGGATAATGAATAAAGTACACTTTTATAGTCTTTAGTCATATACGTGACAGTGGACTCGTCATTATTCAGGTTTTTCTAACTACTCACATGATGACTACTGATGAGCGTTGTGATTTTTCCACAACCATTACCCAGAATCCAAGTTATTTCAAAATGTTTAGGTGCTCTCACACGTTTATTGATAAGAAAAACTTGATTTTGTGCTTTCGAGTCACTAATAGCTTATGAAAATTCATGGTTAGTGACTTTTACGTTAATCAACTGTTTAGTTCGATGGAAAAATATACAGCTACTGTGAATTCATTCGTCTTGAGGTAACGTTCCTGCAACTGTCAACATAAGTTTTGATGTTTAATTCATGTTAATTATCCGTTAGACATAATAGTTCTATATGTTTTCAGAGTTGTGAATAATGCAGAACACGAATTAGTGATTAAGTAAGTTATATACATGGTAATCACTCGTTTACTGCATTTGAACAGGGTATCTTCATCTGAATATCTTAATAAGTCTGAAGTTTTACAATCCCTATATTGTAAGGAAATGCCTTTAGATAGTTTGATGAGAGCGAGAACCAACATTCTTCAAACGTTCACTGCTTTCAACTTATTTGTTTACTTGTACATATGTTAAAATGATATCTTGACAGTACACTACTTCGAATTTTTTATTACTGTAGTAAACTTTGAACTAGAACAACTCGGACGTTCGTTAGTTCGTAGGCATTTTGGAACAAAACAGACATATAAACTTTGGAACGATTCAACACATGATACATATATTTCCCAGAGCTCAAAATTCTTCCGCAGCTTTATGCACTGTTATATGGTTAACATTGTTTATAACATTGAAGTAGTAAAATGAATGTAATAAACTGATAGTACAATCTCTAGAAAAACCACTCTGAAAACACGGCAGTAAATGATATTATAGCAAACAAGTGAGTTAAAAAATAGATAACCATATTTAAAATACAAGATAAAAGAACTTAAGGAAATCTCGTAATGTCAACACGGCCTTCAGCATCTCTATAATAAATACTGATTATCGCTAAAATGAGCATACGCTTTTCGGTTTCTGCCGTACATTAATCCACTCAATGCTCATACTATCGTATTTCTTATCATTTGCGCATTTGAACTCAGTAACTTTCTTACTCGTCTTCCTTCTCGTCATTTTCAATGAACTTAGCGTTTATTATACATGGGATGATATTGGTTATAATTGTTCGCAATGAAATCTCATAATGGCAAAATATATGTGTGATATCTTGATGAGTAGATATTTGAAGTTCAGATGTATTCTAATGAAATATCGTCCACTTCTCAGTTAATAAACAAACATACAATTAGCATAAAGTTAAACATATCTATCCAGAATATTGAGTAACTATGCGCTTAACTGTCAAAATGATTACTGTAAAATGATACACAGAACGTGGTATGAACTATGCCACAAGGAGGATTGATATTCTAAATGAATATTTAAGGTCATAAATTCCACATTGTCAGTTTTGTATTGACGAGACAATTTTTTTCAAAGTCGCATTACTGATTTCAGTAAACTATTATCATCAACAAATATAATATTATCACTTGGAAAAAATGTGTATATTTACAATCTTAGAGCTTTGAGAATGATTCAACCATGAATATAAATCTTTGTGTGGTCCAATTGTCTTTTTTTGAATGAATTTTTGAATCCAGAAGAAAGAGGTGGGAGAGGAATTGATATAAATTTTTGACTTCATTCTTACACCATAGATTCTTACTTCTGCATATGCACTTATTGCATTTATTAGTAACTAGCCTTTAGAGGTTATCGTGAAAACATTTGGCTGGTGAAGTTCAGACAATTCGCTTTTGTGTTAGTAATCTGTCAATCGTATTAAGTTCTGGTAACGCGATATCACAACTTGATTGAAGTTAAAATTATTAGCCATTGTGTGTCAAATCATGAGTGTAATGTTCATCGCGAGGTCAACAAACTTCGGTTCAGTCTGTGAGTAATTCGTGAGCACATGGAAGTAAAGAACCCTACAAAAGTGTAAAACAGCTCTTCAATGGTGCCAGGTTTTTCAAAAGATGTCAGATTACAGAGAACACTAGACACAGAATGGCGAAATCTTGAAAATTGCAAGGAGCCTTACCTGTGAACTTGATGTTATAAAGGTTAGTGAGCAACTATAAAAATGAATGTGCTATACAGTTTTCTCTTTTGTTTGTTTGTTTGTTTACCTGATGTTGTAGACTACTACTTATAGAATGTTGTCTTGTGAAAATTTTGAGTGTTTGCGATCTTAAAGAAACACAAAGAACAAAGTCGCAAACGTGGATCATTTGACATGAACTCTCCAGTGATCGAATCGTAATGAATGCAAAATATGGCTATAAATTTGATTGTTCTTTAGACACTGAAAACAACATGTAGGCTGATATCATGAGTCGTGGTGCAAATGCCTTCCTCCACTAGCGTGAATTATTTGCTATTACTCACCTTTTATTTGACTCTGAGAAGTCACGTGTGCATCAAAGAATGATAAGTTTGCGCTCATTCAAATTATCAAAGTAATACACTTGATCCAATGTCTCGAAAGTGCTCGATTCAATACCCCGCAGGAATTTGAATGAATGCGTCTGTAAACTACTATGTTAAATTGAAATGCATGTCATATTCATGTAATTTTGTCATTATCTAATAAGATTATGTATCCATTTAACAGTTACAAATCACAAAATCCTTTAAGTATTTAGAGAACATGGGAAGTAATTTATAAAATTTTCATTATCATGATTGATCGGCTGATTTCTATGTAAATGGGGTTATGGTATTTAGAATTAGAAAAAAATTGGGTCACAACAAATTTCTATACAACATAGAAACGTTTAAACTCGTAGTTAATTGTTAATTAATTTTATTTGATTGAACTCCATTTGTACTCAGGAGACAAAAAGCTGAATTATTAATTTCGCTAATGAATTATATTTCATTGCTTATCTACCAGTTGTCTGATATCACGTTGTTGAACGCTGTTGAACATGCGTCACTAATTATAATCACGTGTAAAATCTGATTTCTAAATGTGGTTTGAGAATAGATTTTATGGTGGTGTTTAAAATGACTGTTTCAACTGATTTGTCGATAGATCACATCGTTAGGTGGTGCCTGTCGTAAGACGTATGGAAAATGCCAAATATTATATACCCGTTGCATATAAGGCGACAAATAAGAAGCAATATGCCATCATAACGGTGAAAGTGATTTAGCCATTGAGCCATCATGTCATACAAGTAAAAACTAAAGTCATTTCAATAGAATTAACTTTGACACAGCATCAAAATGCACCGTGTTAACCTTCGAAATGACAACTGCGGTTCGCTCATTTCAACCATTGTTCAGGCAATTAAACTGAAACTTTATTTTTGATTTAATTCAATGGTTTGACATGAAATAAGTTGAATGTGAATAAAAACCGTTGTCATTCAGTACTTAAATTTCGACTTGTTTTGGAAATATAAACATCAAAGTTTGTGCATACGATGCTGAGTTACCACAACTAATTTGGGCACACTCATGATCAAATATCGGATCGATAAAATTGTATCCATTGAGATAATTACCAACTTGTTTCATATAATGAGAAAGTACTTATTTATCTATCTTTAATTTTTTATTTAGACTTGACTACAACCTACGACTTTATATACACAAGAACAATGATTTTGAAATTCACAAATTGAAAGATTCCAGTTAGACGTGGTTGATACAAATATTCAATCTGGTTCCCTTATATCATTTTGACTCGTGTTAAGTTATTCTGCTCGTTTACTTATTTGTTTGCTGTGAAGAAGTCGCTTGTATTGATTTGGAAACATCAAAAATTCTAACATATTCTCGTCAAGATATGACAACTGCACATGGTTATGAATAAATTCGATCGAAATCAACTGAAAACAACGTCAAACACGGTTCCGAAAAAACGTTTTATTCTGGAACATCGAATTCAACAGAGATGGGCACCCGAAATATCAATGCTCAGACTTTTCAGATTCTTGTTGTTTTCAATTTTTGTCAAAATTACTACACAACGTAGGCTCTTGATAACTAACTCACAATTCGACAAATATTTCAGCCATGGAAGAGTTACATTACAAAAAAATAGACCCTGCCAAATACAAGTAATTAATCGAAATACCAGATGATTCTTGATAATCTTAAAAATATATATGTGCAACACCACTACCATTTGATTGACCGCCACTTAAATAAATTTGACTAGCATTCATAAAATTGTAACCCCCATCTATTTAGTCACAGAATAATACATCCAATTTTATGACCTATGAATATGATTGTACAGCTTCAGAAATTGAAATCGTCAAGAAATATTGTTCCTTGACTGAATACACTTTATTCGTTTTGACGACAATTGATGATATCCACATAAATAGTAAATCGTGACTTCACTTCTTTAATGATTATCATTGATTGCTTGATGGTTTGTCAATTTGTATTTTGTCTTCTCCATCTTGTTCAAGCAGACACTCATGTTTCAATGCTCTTTTTAATTTCAGACCACAACATGTTTGACAACTGACAAATATTATTTGAACGAATATAGAAGACAACGTTGTCCGAATGGAATGCATTATTCCCAATGAACAGTCTTTGTTTGGCCTAAACAAAACATGTGCTTCTTACGTTCTCTCGAATTCGTTTAAATCCAGGACTGTACATCGACGAATCCGTCAATATTATTTAGTTGAATATTGCGTATATTCATCAAATCCACTTGAATTCTACTAATCCAATATGCTATTTTTCACAAAATCTATTTCATTAAAATAATCAATCATTAAAGTGCAAAACGTCTCTATGTCTTATCGACAAACATATTTCCGTTGACCTCAGTCGTGTATCATCTTATTTTTTCCTAATTAGTCAAATAATATGATATTCTTCATTTCGCAGTGCGTGTGACATGAATCTTAATCAGAATGAAGACAATCGCTTCATAAAAATCTGTCGTGTGACTTAATCAAAAAGAAAAATGATGAATGAAATTCTCATCTTCCATGACATAACTGCTTCTCTGAAAATCAAATTGAGTGAATACACACACTTAAGTGGACAATTCACAGAAAGTCCTACTTCAGTTTTGAACAAAATCTGTGACCATTCACGATTTAAATTGATGTGGGTTAGGTGGTCGTTTATCTATAGAATCATCCAGTTATCACGTCCTCAAGTTCTGAAAATATGGAACGCCCAATAATAATCCAGATTTATTTGAACTCGACTGATTATTGCTTTCCATGGACCAAGGAGTTTAACATGTGTGCGAGTCATTAGGTGTTACGAAACCCAAAGGCGAGGTGAAGGTAAAGGTTCGGCTTGTCCGGACTGAGGTGAGATCCTGTTGCCTTGCTCATACTTCCCAAGTTGCGAGCAGCGGGCGCATCACCAGCCCGTCCCATGACGTAGACATGTGACCTCGTGTTGTGTGCACCGTCGGGGCGGAGCAAGAGCGTACACGTTGAGACCCGAAAGATGATGAACTATGCTTGTGAAGGTTGAAGCCAGAGGAAACTCTGGTGGAGGACCGTAGCGATTCTGACGTGCAAATCGATCGTATAACGTGAGTATAGGGGCGAAAGACTAATCGAACTATCTAGTAGCTGGTTCCCTCCGAAGTTTCCCTCAGGATAGCTGGCATTCTGAGAAATAAACAGTTTTATCCGGTAAAGCGAATGATTAGAGGCATTGGGGATAAATCATCCTCAACGTATTCTTAAACTTTAAATGGGTGAGAAGCTTAACTCGCCTAATTGGAGTTTTGCATTGAATGTGAGTGCCATGTGGGCCATTTTTGGTAAGCAGAACTGGCGCTGTGGGATGAAACTGTGGTAAAACATCCTGATAGCATAATTCTCATCAGGTTTTGAGTATCACTTCACACCAATCATTGTGACAGATAAACTCAGTGTTACCGAATATTGTGAATAGATACATTTTACTGCTAACCTCATATGTGTTCGTGTATTTGCTGAGAAAAAGTGACTTACATTTAGATAGAATACATCAGAAATTAAAACATGCGGTCGGCAAGAAGTCTCAAATCTGTTTATTTATCATGATACTTCATGACGATCAACTGGAACTATTAATTTCACCACTGACATCAGTGAAGAGTAACAAAAAAAGGATTGAGAACGTTTAAGAAAGGCAATTTAAAGACGAATATGAATAATATATGGTATTAGCCAGATGGATAGAGAAGCCTGTGTAGACAGTACGAGATCAGCAGTGTGTTTGGATAACGAACGAATTGACGCGAGATTACGATAGATATATACCCAATAGTTTTCGGAGAAAAGATGTAAGTGGATATTGTGTAGACACCAGTCACAACCATGAGTCTGGATTAAACACAATAAGGTTATCAAAAATATTCACAAATAATATTAGTGATATGCTTTGTGATGGTTCTGAAGTCACTGCTCAGAATTCAAGCGAAATGCTGCTGACTCTACCGACGAAGAGGAAAATGCTACACACACTCGGATAGTTGCTCTAATGCTGTACAAATTAGCACGAAATGCAGTTGTAGGATGTGAATCTCACAGATTCAGAATCATCAAAGCATTATTGAAAGCAAAGAGGGAGAGAATTACAATGAACGTTTTCCAGTGTTATGCACCCACCAATGACAGCAATGACGACGATAAAGATCATAGCAAAGTGTCCCGGAAAGTACCTCACCATTCTGACTAGAGATCTCAGCGCCAAATTCGGAATAGATAACATAGGATATGAAGATATCATGGAAAGACATGGACAGTGAGAGAAAAATGAAAACGGGAAAGATTTGCAAATCTATGTGCATTAGACAAATCGGTGTTGTGCGGCACAATATTTCCACACACACGTGTACACAAAGCTACATGTATCTCACCGGACCACAATACATAGAGCCAAATAGATCATGTTAGCATCAATAAAACATTTCCGTATGGCAATGGAGTACATGATAACCACCATTAGTGTATTTTAGTTTCATGTCCTTAGGATCCTCAACCATTAGGCAACTTTATGTTGACACTCGAATGCATTTAATCCTCATAGTGGATTTCCACAAATTACCTTATTCCTTATGTTATGGTCAATTCAACTGAGCTGTTTGTTTTAGTGGTTTGATTGAACGCAAAATATCTTTCACTGACTTGTTTTTCATTCTTTTCAGGATATACGTTAATTGCTCAAAATTATTTAATTCAGTGGTAGTGGAGGATAAAGTTAAAACTTCTATGAATTTATCAACAAATATTGAGTGGCAAGTAAATTTTCAAGGCTTGTGTGTTGACCCTTTCTCATTAAATATGACACAATTATTAGTTATCATTATTTTCTGCGTGGTGTCTAAGATATGACACTGATTCACCATATAAAGCTTACATGTCGCCCGAATGTCTACTGAGCATGAAATTAAGTTTGAAGAAGAAGTCTGTATAAGAGAATTATTCTGGTCAAATAGGAGAATAGTTTTTGAATGCATATATATTGCACACTCATGGATCTGGACTTTATGCGAGCCAACTCAAATATACCAAGCGTCATACGAAAATAGCCTACAGAAATGTGATTAATGAGATAATAATTGTACCCACATACCCTCATATATAGACAGTCAACGTTGATTGGTGAATAATTAATAAGCTCAAAACGCTAATTTTGTGAACTGAACAGATTGACTTGTTTGGGAGCTAAGATGAGCTGTCTGAGAATTGCATCGAAACGGACTTTACGTAGCCCTTTGTATAAATTAGCACAGTAGTTTGGAAGAAGGGTTTGTTTTGGAAAATAACACTGAAAATATTCGTTGCTGCAATGCAGCTGATAGTAACGAAAAAAATACGAAGGCAATTTAAGTTGTATCTGTGTTACGGGAGACACATAAAGTTGTTGTTGAATACATGTTGGCAGGATGATCAGAGTAACAGATTGGTGACTGAATGGTCGCATCCCGTTTTCACCGTAAATCTTAGCGTAGTTTATGTCGTTTAAAAAATATGCGTTTGACCTCGTGGTGCGAAACCACTCTATAGCATGACAAGAATACCAATACATATGATTATTCATGACGGACGAAACAAACTGATTTGAATTTGGCTGACAATAGTGTGTTCTCGAAAGAAAAGCTCCAGACTGTATGTACGACATTCACTGTGGCGAAAATAGATTATTAATTGCAGTTATCGAATAATGTTTATGCGTACCATGCATTTGTACATGTGAACTCTTGGATAAGATGAGCACAATCATTCCTAATGAACTAATTGTGTGGCATCGAACACTTGATACGTGTATAGACAATAAAATAGAGATCAGGGATTAAACATAAGGTGGCCGAAGTTCGGTTTAAGTTGTCGTGGAAAAAGTGTATAAACTACGATTGTTGCGCATCAATAAGATGAAAGAATATTCTTTGCAAATCGAGGATATAAGTTCCTAGTACAGCAACTATGATTGCAATATATTTCCACGATAGATTTGCTGACCTTTTCCATCTTTGGGGTAGTTGCAACCATACCATTATCACTGAAAAGCTTTCCCTTCATGGTTCATATTACAGTACAATCTCTGACCCCATAACGTTTTGTTTTTGATAACTCTGAAAATATGCAACACCTCTCGGTAACTTGTTGCAAAGTGAGTTATGTAATCAGATAAATAAATTAAATATCAGCCTATAAATAAATTAACCGGAAAATAAGGCAATCAACTGAAAATACAACACTTACTTGAGTGGAGCAAGAACGACATTTCTATTAGAATGACATAAATTCAATGTAGTTTCATGAATCCTGCTCAGCTGTTCACAACTTAGAACTAACGGGATCAATTATTGACAACGATGAGAGAGTGCAAAAATATTGTATCACAAAAACACAAATTACCGGAGATGCAGATTGATGATTTCTATAGTGGTTTGTTGCTGATGAATTCTGATCAACGGATCAGCAGTATGTTACATGGACGAATGTTATTAAATACCCTTGATTTTCCCTTGTTATTGTAGTTGTTTTAAAAATATGTTGAGACGTTTTGCCATCGATGCTGCTGCTACACAGATTGTCTTTGCTTTCATATGTTCTTTTTTATGTAGTGAAAGAGATAGATCGTGTGTGAAATCCGAGTCGCCAAGCCACATCCAAGTTGCTAATTGTGTTATGTGTATACTTACTTACTTACTTACGCCTGTTACTCCTTGTGAAGGAGCATAGTCCGCTCACCAGCATTCTCCATCCAACCCTGTTCTAGGCAATCCTTTCCAGCTCCTTCCAGTTTCTATTCATCCTTTTCATATCTGCTTCAAGTATCCGACGCAATGTGTTCTTTGGCCTTCCTCTTATTCGCTTCCCTTCAGGATTCCAAGTTAGCGCTTGCCTCGCGATGCAGTTTGACGATTTGCGTAATGTATGTCCTATCCATTTCCATCGTCTTTTCTTAATTTCTTCTTCAGCTGGAAGCTGATATGTTTTCTCCCACAGAAGGTTATTGCTGATGGTATCCGGCCAATGGATGTTGAGTATCTTGCGTAGACAGTTATTTATAAATACTTGTACCTTCTTGATGGTGGTTGTTGTATTTCTCCAAGTTTCAGCTCCATACAGTAGAACTGCCTTGACGTTGGTATTGAAGATTCTCACTTTGATATTGGTTGAAAGTTGTTTTGAGTTCCATATGTTCTTTAACTGTAGGAATGCTGTCCTTGCGTTGCCAATCCCTGCCTTTACGTCTGCATCTGGAATTTCTTGTTCATCGATGATGCTTCCTAGTGATGTGAGGACTCTACATTTTCCAGAGTTTCGCCATCAAGAGTGAATGGATTGTTGTTTTCCGCTTTGAATTTGAGGACTTTGGTTTTCCCTTTTTGTATGCTGAGGCCTACTGATGCAGAGATTGCTGTTACACTGGCTGTCTTCATCTTCATCTGTTCGTGTGTACGTGATAGGAGTGCTAGGTCATCTGCGAAGTCCAAATCGTCTAATTGATTTCGAGCTGTCTATTGAATTCCGTGTTTTCCTTCAGATGTCGAGGTCTTCATAATCCAGTCGACCACCAGAAGAAAGAGGAAGGGAGAGAGTAAACAGCCTTGTCTGACTCCGGTCCTTACTTGGAATGCATCTGTCAGCTGTCCTCCATGCACGACTTTACACTGTAGTCCATCGTATGAGTTCCGGATAATGTTGACAATCTTCTCAGGAACTCCGTAGTGTCGAAGAAGTTTCCATAACATCGTCCTATCTACATTGTCGAATGCTTTTTCGTAATCAATGAAGTTGATGTATAGTGATGAGTTCCACTCAACTGATTATTATTATTATTATTACTATTATTATTCACAAACATCTTATGGGTACATAAGTGTTGTGAAGAAACTATTTCGGGTTTCTTCAGAAAATGCAATAATACACAATTTTCACTAATGTTAGCATTATACTTCCCATATTTAAAAAATAAAATAAAATATAAAAAAAATTTAGAAAAATAATAGTAGAATAATAATAATAATAAATCGGGTCTTTGTAATTGATAAGAATATTGAATTGAGTTTAAAGAAGGAAAAGGAGAAAATAAGGGAATAGAAATAAAGGAGACATGAAATACGCAAACAGTCTAATAGGCGTGTTTATGAACACAGAACAATAATAAACGACTATGTGTGTATCGTTAAATGAGTAACAAAAAAATAATTATGATAAAATAAATTATCATTGTGGTAAGATATGACACTAGAATAAATGTTTGTGCAGTTATGGTTTAGAGTGATGCTATGAAAGTCACAATTAAGTGAAAAGGATAATAAAATATCACTATGTATGAGTCATATATGCATAGTGAAGATAAAACGAATCTGAGAAGTTAATTTAAATGTAACACAAGTTATTGTTTTAATTACAAACTTTGTAATCTTTAGAATAATATTTATTCAGAAGGAAAGAAAAGAAGTGAACACCTAGTGAAAAGGTTTTTCCATGATAAGAATAATAATTATGTAATGAATATCAACCTCAGAAATAAACCAGCAATTGAAACAAATTTAAAAAAATAAAAAATCCTTTAAAGCACTCGGATGAATATATTTAGATTTATGTAATAGTATACAGAATGAAACCGGATATTAGTATAAATATTTATGCAATAATAATTAAGATTGATGCTATGAAAGTCAAAATTGATTTCAAAGGACAATCTGGAGTTAAATATGTTTAAAAGGATAAGAAGAGATAAAGAGAAGCCTTAATAAAATCGAAGTAAAGAATTATCACTGACTGACCAACATCTCTTCTCTGGGTAATTTGATCAAAAATCTCCAGGTGCGATGTGAAACATGAACGTTTAGTCATGAACCCATGTTGGGATGGGTTGATCAGACTAGCTGAAAGTAAAAATGATAGTAGCTGTTTGTGGATGATTTACCATGGTTCTTGAGAGCATGGATGTCAAATTAATTGGCCTATAGTTGATAATATCACCACGTGGTCCTGTTTTGAATCTAGGGGTGATAAGGGATGCTTTCCATACAGATGGATAGGTCCCATATTCCATAGATAGATTGAAAAGTTTCAAACAAAATAGTGGAAATTCTCTACTTCCATATTTTACAAATGATGTAGGTATCCCGTCAGGTCCACCATCATAGGACTTTTTCAGGGCAGTTATGGCCTGCTTGATGGCGGAGGGTGTGAAATCAATTTTCGACACATGTCTGGATGTTAGCATTGGAAATGTAATGCTGGAGCTTTCACTTCCAGTTTTGTAGCACTGCGAGAAGTGCTTGCTGAATTGTTCGCATATAGTATTCGGGTCGTTAACAATGCTTCCGTTAACTATGAAGAATTTGGTCGTGCCAAGGGAATTTGACTTTACACGGGATTTAAAATGTCGAAGTATTGATAATTCTGGGCTTTTACTACGTAGAGCTTTATTTTCTATATTCATGAAATACTTACGTTTAGATTAAGCATTTCTGTTGATTAATTTAAGTATACTCTGAAGTGCATACACATCATTGTTCGACGATGATCCGTAGTGTTGCGATTTGGTCTGTGCATGATCAATCTTTACGGAATCCAGCTTGTTGATCTCGAAGTTGGGCGTCTACTGTATCCTTCATCCGGTTCAGCAACACTCTGTTGAAGACCGTCCATGGTATTGACAGTAGTGTAATGTCTCTATAGTTTTCACATTTGCTCAGATCTCCTTTCTTTGGAATCTTGATGTAATGCCCTTCTTTCCAGTCCATTGGCACTTGTTCCTCCTCCCAAATCTTTTTGAATAAAAGGTGAAGCATGTTTGTAGTTACTTTGATATCTGACTTCAGTGCTTCAGCTGGTATATTGTCCGGTCCCGCTGCTTTCCCGTTCTTGATTTGTCTGACGACCACCCTGATTTCCTCCAACGTTAGTGGAGTGACATCTACTGAAAGGTCTGTGTGTGCTGCTTTAATGTCCGATGGATTCATTGTAGCCTGCCTATTCAGGAGTTCCTCGAAGTGTTCTATCAATCTGTTCTGCTGTTGTTGAATTTCAGTGATTGGCTTGCCTTCTTTGTCTTTGACCGGTCTCTCTGTTTTACTGTATTTTCCTGATAGTTTCTTCGCAGTATCGTGAACCTGTTTCATATTTCCTTCCCTAGCAGCTTTTTCCGCCGTCGTTGCTAGTTCTTCCACGTATTTCTTCTTGTCGGCTTGAATGCTCCTCTTCACTTGCTTTTTTGCTTCTGTGTATTCAGCTTGTGCTTGGAATTTCTCCGCTCGTGTTCGGCTGTTGTTAATTGCTGCCTTCTTGTTCTTCCTCTCTTTGATTTTGTCCAGTGTTTCTATAGAGATCCACTCTTTATGATGGTGTTTCTTAAGGCCCAGAACCTATTGACACGTTAAAGTTAATGCTTTTTTGATACTTTTCCAGTTATCCTCCATAGTAGTTTCTCCTTTCAGTAGATCTTGTAAGGCTTGGAACCTGTTGTTGAGAGCAATCTTGAATTCATTGAGTTTGTCAGTATCTCGAAGGAAGGCTGTATTGAACCTGTTTGTCCACTTGTCCAGTTCTTCTTCAGTTTTAAATTGGCTACAACTAGGTGGTGATCTGAAGCTATGTCAGCTCCTCTCCTGGTTCTCACATCTTCCATTGTCTTTCGGAATTTTTTGTTGATGCAGATATGAACTATCTGGTTCTCTGTAGTGTTGTCCGGTGAGAACCATGTAGCCTTGTGTATACGCTTGTGTGAAAATATTGTGCCTCCTATGACCAATTTGTTGAATGCACATGCAAATCTTTCTCCATTTTCGTTTCTCTCTCCCAGTCCATTTCGTCTCATAATATCTTCATATCCGGTGTTGTCTATTCCGACTTTGGCATTTAGATCTCCCATTAGAATGGTGAGGTCCTCCCTTGAGCATTTCTCTATGATTGACTGCAGCCTATCGTAGAATTGATCTTTAATGTTGTCGTTGCTATCATTGGTGTGTGCATGACATTGGATAATATTCATTAAAATCCCCTCCTTCTTTGTTTTGAACGATGCTTTGATGATTCTGGATCCGTCACATTCCCATGCTACAAAAGCATTTTGTGCTACTTTGGACAGCATTAGAGCGACTCCCAGAGTGGGTGGAGCATTTTTCTTTTCGTGACCGGAGTATAGCAGCATCTCTCCCGTAGCTAGCGTTTTCTGTCCAGTTTGAGTCCAGTGAGTTTCGCTGATTCCCAGTATGGCCAAATTGTATCGCCTCATTTCCGTTGCTATTTGACTGGTCTTCCCGGTCTCCCTCATTGTTCGAACGTTCCATGTACCTACAAAAATGTTTGCTCTGGTTGTTAGAAGGGGCATCGGCCTCGTGGCTTCCGAAGGAACTCGGCTTTCACCATGGAGCGTCATAATTCTTCTAAAAGAAGACCTTCTAACTCCCAGGGCAGAGTTAAAATGGTTTGAATTATTTTTTCTGGTAGGCGTTGTTTTAGCGAGTTAGTTTTCTACGGTAAGGGGACGCTAACCCCATGCCCAACCCTCCTCCTTTACCCGGGCTTGGGACCGGTAGTAACTGTAGAAGAGCTACAGGCGGAGTCGTTCTGTGTATACACGAATATATAAATGTCTTCGTAATCCAGTTGAGCGACAAAAGGAAGAGAAAAAACATGAGTAAGTAGCCATGCTCACTTAGAATATATCTTTTAGTTATCCATCACGCACGGCGTAGCAGTGTAGTCAGTCGTATCAATTCCAGATGGTGTTGAGAATCTTCTAAATTAGATTGTAGTGTGGAATAATGTCGCATAAGGTGATGTTTCTATGAAAAACGACCAGTAAACACATATCAGTTTACATGGTGAATGGTCACAGTGAATGACATATTTTCCAATTAGCTATAAAGAATCTGGTGATAGACAACAAAGAATTATTTCCTTTAATATTTTTACAAACAACTGAGGTCAAAGACCCTCTCAGATAATTTGTGAGTATTAGTATCTGCCAAATATATTTGCTTTAGTTCTTCAGTCGAATTCTGTCAAAATCTTCAATTAAAAGTTTGCTAATGCTACCAATGTAAACATATTTATTCAAAACGTACTTCCATTTTATATGGTACGATTTTCCCCATTACCTCAATGACATTTCGATCAATTTGTTGTTGGAGAATAAATGAAAGATTTAATAGACTACGCTGATAGAATGCAACAAATTTCTGTGTTGACATGGTGATAACCGAGTAAACACACGATAGTTGTACTCGGTTATCATCATGTCAACACAGAAATTTGTTGCATTCTATCAGCGTAGTCCATTAAATCTTTCATTTATTCTCCAACAACAAATTGATCGAAATGTCATTGAGGTAATGGGGAAAATCGTACCATATAAAATGGAAGTACGTTTTGAATAAATATGTTTACATTGGTAGCATTAGCAAACTTTTAATTGAAGATTTTGACAGAATTCGACTGAAGAACTAAAGCAAATATATTTGGCAGATACTAATACTCACAAATTATCTGAGAGGGTCTTTGACCTCAGTTGTTTGTAAAAATATTAAAGGAAATAATTCTTTGTTGTCTATCACCAGATTCTTTATAGCTAATTGGAAAATATGTCATTCACTGTGACCATTCACCATGTAAACTGATATGTGTTTACTGGTCGTTTTTCATAGAAACATCACCTTATGCGACATTATTCCACACTACAATCTAATTTAGAAGATTCTCAACACCATCTGGAATTGATACGACTGACTACACTGCTACGCCGTGCGTGATGGATAACTAAAAGATATATTCTAAGTGAGCATGGCTACTTACTCATGTTTTTTCTCTTCCTTTTGTCGCTCAACTGGATTACGAAGACATTTATATATTCGTGTATACACAGAACGACTCCGCCTGTAGCTCTTCTACAGTTACTACCGGTCCCAAGCCCGGGTAAAGGAGGAGGGTTGGGCATGGGGTTAGCGTCCCCTTACCGTAGAAAACTAACTCGCTAAAACAACGCCTACCAGAAAAAATAATTCAAACCATTTTAACTCTGCCCTGGGAGTTAGAAGGTCTTCTTTTAGAAGAATTATGACGCTCCATGGTGAAAGCCGAGTTCCTTCGGAAGCCACGAGGCCGATGCCCCTTCTAACAACCAGAGCAAACATTTTTGTAGGTACATGGAACGTTCGAACAATGAGGGAGACCGGGAAGACCAGTCAAATAGCAACGGAAATGAGGCGATACAATTTGGCCATACTGGGAATCAGCGAAACTCACTGGACTCAAACTGGACAGAAAACGCTAGCTACGGGAGAGATGCTGCTATACTCCGGTCACGAAAAGAAAAATGCTCCACCCACTCTGGGAGTCGCTCTAATGCTGTCCAAAGTAGCACAAAATGCTTTTGTAGCATGGGAATGTGACGGATCCAGAATCATCAAAGCATCGTTCAAAACAAAGAAGGAGGGGATTTTAATGAATATTATCCAATGTCATGCACACACCAATGATAGCAACGACAACATTAAAGATCAATTCTACGATAGGCTGCAGTCAATCATAGAGAAATGCTCAAGGGAGGACCTCACCATTCTAATGGGAGATCTAAATGCCAAAGTCGGAATAGACAACACCGGATATGAAGATATTATGAGACGAAATGGACTGGGAGAGAGAAACGAAAATGGAGAAAGATTTGCATGTGCATTCAACAAATTGGTCATAGGAGGCACAATATTTTCACACAAGCGTATACACAAGGCTACATGGTTCTCACCGGACAACACTACAGAGAACCAGATAGTTCATATCTGCATCAACAAAAAATTCCGAAAGACAATGGAAGATGTGAGAACCAGGAGAGGAGCTGACATAGCTTCAGATCACCACCTAGTTGTAGCCAATTTAAAACTGAAGAAGAACTGGACAAGTGGACAAACAGGTTCAATACAGCCTTCCTTCGAGATACTGACAAACTCAATGAATTCAAGATTGCTCTCAACAACAGGTTCCAAGCCTTACAAGATCTACTGAAAGGAGAAACTACTATGGAGGATAACTGGAAAAGTATCAAAAAAGCATTAACTTTAACGTGTCAATAGGTTCTGGGCCTTAAGAAACACCATCATAAAGAGTGGATCTCTATAGAAACACTGGACAAAATCAAAGAGAGGAAGAACAAGAAGGCAGCAATTAACAACAGCCGAACACGAGCGGAGAAATTCCAAGCACAAGCTGAATACACAGAAGCAAAAAAGCAAGTGAAGAGGAGCATTCAAGCCGACAAGAAGAAATACGTGGAAGAACTAGCAACGACGGCGGAAAAAGCTGCTAGGGAAGGAAATATGAAACAGGTTCACGATACTGCGAAGAAACTATCAGGAAAATACAGTAAAACAGAGAGACCGGTCAAAGACAAAGAAGGCAAGCCAATCACTGAAATTCAACAACAGCAGAACAGTTTGGTAGAACACTTCGAGGAACTCCTGAATAGGCAGGCTACAATGAATCCATCGGACATTAAAGCAGCACACACAGACCTTTCAGTAGATGTCACTCCGCTAACGTTGGAGGAAATCAGGGTGGTCGTCAGACAAATCAAGAACGGGAAAGCAGCGGGACCGGACAATATACCAGCTGAAGCACTGAAGTCAGATATCAAAGTAACTACAAACATGCTTCACCTTTTATTCAAAAAGATTTGGGAGGAGGAACAAGTGCCAATGGACTGGAAAGAAGGGCATTACATCAAGATTCCAAAGAAAGGAGATCTGAGCAAATGTGAAAACTATAGAGACATTACACTACTGTCAATACCATGGACGGTCTTCAACAGAGTGTTGCTGAACCGGATGAAGGATACAGTAGACGCCCAACTTCGAGATCAACAAGCTGGATTCCGTAAAGATTGATCATGCACAGACCAAATCGCAACACTACGGATCATCGTCGAACAATGATGTGTATGCACTTCAGAGTATACTTAAATTAATCAACAGAAATGCTTAATCTAAACGTAAGTATTTCATGAATATAGAAAATAAAGCTCTACGTAGTAAAAGCCCAGAATTATCAATACTTCGACATTTTAAATCCCGTGTAAAGTCAAATTCCCTTGGCACGACCAAATTCTTCATAGTTAACGGAAGCATTGTTAACGACCCGAATACTATATGCGAACAATTCAGCAAGCACTTCTCGCAGTGCTACAAAACTGGAAGTGAAAGCTCCAGCATTACATTTCCAATGCTAACATCCAGACATGTGTCGAAAATTGATTTCACACCCTCCGCCATCAAGCAGGCCATAACTGCCCTGAAAAAGTCCTATGATGGTGGACCTGACGGGATACCTACATCATTTGTAAAATATGGAAGTAGAGAATTTCCACTATTTTGTTTGAAACTTTTCAATCTATCTATGGAATATGGGACCTATCCATCTGTATGGAAAGCATCCCTTATCACCCCTAGATTCAAAACAGGACCACGTGGTGATATTATCAACTATAGGCCAATTAATTTGACATCCATGCTCTCAAGAACCATGGTAAATCATCCACAAACAGCTACTATCATTTTTACTTTCAGCTAGTCTGATCAACCCATCCCAACATGGGTTCATGACTAAACGTTCATGTTTCACATCGCACCTGGAGATTTTCGATCAAATTACCCAGAGAAGAGATGTTGGTCAGTCAGTGATAATTATTTACTTCGATTTTATTAAGGCTTCTCTTTATCTCTTCTTATCCTTTTAAACATATTTAACTCCAGATTGTCCTTTGAAATCAATTTTGACTTTCATAGCATCAATCTTAATTATTATTGCATAAATATTTATACTAATATCCGGTTTCATTCTGTATACTATTACATAAATCTAAATATATTCATCCGAGTGCTTTAAAGGATTTTTTATTTTTTTAAATTTGTTTCAATTGCTGGTTTATTTCTGAGGTTGATATTCATTACATAATTATTATTCTTATCATGGAAAAACCTTTTCACTAGGTGTTCACTTCTTTTCTTTCCCTCTGAATAAATATTATTCTAAAGATTACAAAGTTTGTAATTAAAACAATAACTTGTGTTACATTTAAATTAACTTCTCAGATTCGTTTCATCTTCACTATGCATATATGACTCATACATAGTGATATTTTATTATCCTTTTCACTTAATTGTGACTTTCATAGCATCACTCTAAACCATAACTGCACAAACATTTATTCTAGTGTCATATCTTACCACAATGATAATTTATTTTATCATAATTATTTTTTGTTACTCATTTAACGATACACACATAGTCGTTTATTATTGTTCTGTGTTCATAAACACGCCTATTAGACTGTTTGCGTATTTCATGTCTCCTTTATTTCTATTCCCTTATTTTCTCCATATAAATTTTTCAGTTGTATTGTTGTTTGTTTGTGATTCGATGAATGGAAGTGACCATTAGAAAAATCTAGTTTTACAAAACTATTTGCTCATTGTTAACCAAATAATGTGGTAGATGAACTCATTGTTATCCAACGTTCATGAAGGTTGCCATGTTGTGGACTGATATTCATGAAGCGTTGATTGACATTTCTGAGCTCTATTGTTGAAACCATTTTTGGCTTTGACTGCCAATACTTTGAATAAGTGACTGGATTATTTGTAATTCAATGCGCCCACTAAAATACACATTGTTGATTTTCATCAAAGTTGTTATATTTTGTAAAATGAGAATTTCTTTGATCTCCATTCTGTGTGAGTAGATGAAAATTAGTTACCTACACACATTATTAGAATGCGGTATTCCTTATTCGAATTAAGATTCATTTCACGCCAACTACACAATAGAGAATACCACCATATTATCTGATTTATTAGAAATAATGAGGTGATAGACAACAAGAAAGTATAATCACTGTTATTCTTACAAACAATTGAGGTCAACAGAATGATGTTTTTAAATGGCAATGTCAGTTATTTTACACTATCACTATAAATTAATTAAAAGTATATTTTTTCTGAGAATGAAGCAGTTGTTGTGGTCAAACCAAACAATGACTGTCCATCGAGCATAATCCGATCCTGCTGGACAATGCTATTTCCTTATTCTTGGGCCAAAAGCATTCTTTTCATCTTCACGTCGTACTTCCCACTTGGAAGAATCTTTAACGCTTTTGGTTCGTTGTGTATTTCAGTGTGCTATTTTGCAACGCTTCCCAATCACAGTTCCATGCTGTATATAGGTTTGATTAGTATCTGTTGTTATAGTTCGTGCTGCTGAGTTTACGGAATATACTTCTCCGTTCCCAACTTCAACTTCTCTCTCTAGTTAGCGGGTCTGAGACTCACCAGAATATCTAGATTATGGGTCTTAGTTTACAAGTCTTTGTTACGTTCGCATTCTAAGTGAAGTCGTGATAGCTTCAAATCTAGCAAAATTGGCAACGATGGTTTAGGAGAAATAGATCCTTCCAGAATTGAATTATTACTTGAGCAGCAGCTGAAACTGATGCAGACGTTGACAGATATAAAGATTTCGAAACCCTTACAGCCGAGCACATCTATTGCAACTACAGTATCATCAATAGACGGCATCGCAAATAAAATTGCTGAGTTTCATTATGATTCTGATGCCAACGTTACTTTTGACATGTGGTTTCGGCGTTAGGAAGACTTATTGAATTTTGATTTTGCTAATCAACATGATGCTAAGAATGTTTGGCTACTACTTCGAAAGTTGTGTGCAACATTGTTTAATTCACTGGGATGATCTATTTTGACCTTCAATGCACATGTTTCAACCCCGTACAGTTGAACTGTCTTGTTACGTGATTGATTATACATCTTTCAGAGATTCTCCTTTAAGCAACAACTGATAACGTGAGACGTCAGAATTAACATTATTTTATTACAATATTATTTCAAGTAAATAAAATCTATCAGACGATTTTAACATCGTTTTACCATCAAAAATGTAAATTCTGATCAAAGCCACCATAATTGTGTTTGACTTACATATTACATCACAGTTTGTTAATAGATGTTCAGGTTAGGAGAGATATAACATTTCTCACTGATCACGTACAACTTGAACTGAATGTGATTGTAATAAAATATAAGCTAAACATTGTACTGAAAGTGAAATTTTGAAGAAAAGACAGTTATTCCTCAAAACAAACACAGATTTGGATTTACAACAAAGATTAATCTAAATTACGATGGTAATGCACAAAGTGGAAACTGACTTCATTCAGAGTATTTTATTGATGTGTTCTTATGTATCCTTTAGGCCAGAGTAAAAAGTAATCGATGTTCTAAAACACGAGAACATCACGATCAACATTCATTATCCACAGTAATTTATCAGTACATATTACTACAAAACTTAATTTTCAAAGAATTCTGATGAGATAAGTTTGAAAAACTTTGATAATTTTGCAACATCCATCTATTTTATCGCATACTACATACATACATACATACATACAAACGTATTAACTGAAAATACTATTCAACAGATTCATCAATTATTATCGTCAAGAGCAAACGTTTCTTCACCAAAAAGTCTTCATTTGTTTCAACGATAATCGGTGATATTCAGATAGATAGTGAGACGTGATTTCAGTTCCGAAATGATTATAATTGATTGTTTGTTGGTTTCTCTGTTTGTATTTCATCTTCTCTACTTTGTTCAAGCAGACACTCAGGTTCCGCTCAAACGATTCATTTGAGATAACAATGTGTTTGACAACTGACAAATACAGTTGAACGAATTTAGGAGATGACAGTGTCCAACAGGATCAGGTTATGCTCGGTGAACAGTCATTGTTTGACCTGACCACAACAACTGCTTCTTACAACCAACTAAATCTGTTTGATTGAGATCCTGAACCGCCATTGATGATAGATCACCATTGAAACCTGGCAGCACTGGATGGCCGCTTCGTCCTGTTTGGATTAAGGTCTCTAACCTGACGATTCTGTCAGGATTATGTGGTTGAACAATAAATATAATCTTCACAAATATCTGAATACTGGCAACATTATATGAGTTTTCTCAGAGAAAATATACTTTTAATTAAGTTATAGTGATAGTGTAAAATAACTGACATTGTCATTTAAAAACATCATTCTCTTGACCTCATTTGCTTGTAAGAATAACAGTGATTATACTTTCTTGTTGTCTATCACCTCATTATTTCTAATAAATCAGATAATATGGTGGTATTCTCTATTGTGTAGTGGGCGTGAAATGAATCTTAATTAGAATAAGGAATACCGCATTCTAATAATGTGTGTAGGTAACTAATTTTCATCTACTCACACAGAATAGAGATCAAAGAAATTCTCATTTACAAATACATTACTACTTTGATGAAAAGCAAATGAAGTGAAAACACGTATTTTGGCTTTCAATGCATAGTAAGTTTTGCATCAGCTGTGAATAAACACAGTAACTGTTTACCAACTAAATTGAAATGAATTTTGTGTATGTTTGCTTGTAGAATCCTCCAGTTTTCAATGTCAATGTATGGAATGCTCACTAATAATCGAAATTCATTTAGACGTGAATAGATATTATGTAAGACGTGTATTGTCTATAACGCAGTGTTTAATTGTATTGATGACATAATCGGCATCACATTATGTGTGTTGATTTTTATCAACCATTTTGACGTATGAACTCGACGTTTCCCGATATTCTGAATAGATACATTTCGCTGTTGATCAAATGTTTGTTCGAATGAATTTGGTTATCATCGTCAGGTGAAAACCAGTTCTCAACTTCACTGAAGTCTGAAGAATGCTCTGTCTGCCATTGGAATGAGGCGACACGCTGTAAAATGAATATCTACGTCTGTTGAAATGATATGTGATTACGAATAACTGTGAGGTTCGTTGACATAAATTTTTAACCATGTGACGTGCTCACTTCTTTCGATTGTCGTTCATTCCTGGATAGATACGTTTTACTGTTGATCAAATGTATTTTCAAATGAAGTCGGTTGTCATTGTTAAATGAAAGCCGTAACACTTTACATGGAGTTGAATGCATTTTGAAAAATCATTTGGTAATGGAATTCGTCCTTATTTTTCGACAAAACTAAAATGAATTTCCACATGAATCAGCATTTATAGTTGAATATTTGATCAACAAGCCAGGTATGTCCAACTCGACAATTTAAATCCACAATTTCAGTCGACGATTTTGAGGAGGATTTTTAATTGATTTAGACAGGGTTTTCGATTTGAGAAATAAATGCTACCTTACTGGAATCACAAGCGACCTCTTGTGGGACAGAGGATATTCCTATTGATTGGTCAAATCAAAATAATTGATAACATGTTTTCTGTTAATTGATCAATTATGTATATCAGTGTATTCTTCCTTAACAAATTATTAGTAACTAGTTATTGTTTGTTTCGATAAGAAGGAACTATCTTTACCATTTCACATTGATATATTCACTTGACGACATTCACAGTTTTCATACAAGTCTTTCTATTTCTAAAGTTTAATAAAGGGAGAACAACTATTGTAGCAGAATAACGCCAACGCATCATATTCTTCGCTTCTCGTCTGCTGCTTGCAACTTCAAGCCA